>NW_004624793.1:8761220-8893285 GCF_000247695.1 Heterocephalus glaber
GATCTTCTTGATGATCTTCTGCATTCTGTTTGCCAATATCTTATTGAGGATTTTTGTGTCTATGTTCATTAGAGAGATTGGGCTATAGTTCTGTTTTTTGGTTGGGTCTTTCTCTGTTTTGGGGATCAAGGTGATGTTTGCTTCCATGAATGAATTTGGGAGTATTGCTTCCCTTTCAATTTCATTGAAGAGTTTAAACACTAGTGGCAATAGAGCCTCTCTAAATGTCTTGTAGAATTCAGCAGTGAAGCCATCAGGACCTGGGCTTTTCTTTGTTGGTAGGTTTTTAATTATGTTTTCAATTTTGTTGATTGATATTGGGTTGTGTAGAAATTTTAGGTTGTCTTCATTCAACTTTGATAATTCATATGTATCTAGAAATCTGTCCATTTCTTCTGTGTTTTCCATCTTATTGGTATATAGGTTCTCAATGTAGGTATTAATGATCCTCTGGATTTCTGCTGGGCCCATTATAATTCCATCCTTTTCATGCCTAATTGCATGGATTTGGGCCATTTCTTTTCTTCTTTTGATAAGGTTGGCTAAGGGTTTGTCAATTTTGTTTATTCTTTGAAGAGCCAACTCCTTGCTTCACTGATTTTTTTGTATCATTCTCTTATTCTCCATTGCATTGATTTCTGCTCTGATCTTTATAATTTCCTCCCTTGTATCAGCTTTGTGTTTGTCCTGCTCTTCTTTTTCTAGAAGCTTGAGGTTCAGCATCAGGTTGTATAATTGAGCTCGGTCTGTTTTCCTAATATAAGTATTCAGTGCTCTGAATTTCTCTCTCAAGACTGCTTTCATTGTGCCCCATAAATTCCAATATGTTGTACTGGCATTGTCATTTAATTGGCAAAACTGTCTAATTTCTTCTTTAGTTTCCCCTGTGACCCTTTGATTGTTCAGGAGTGTGTTGTTCAGTTTCCATGTGTTTATGAAATTCTTATGGTTTCTTTTGCTATTGATCTCCAATTTCATCACACTCTGATCTGATAATACACAGGGGATAACTTCAGTTCCTTTACATTTATTTAAACATGTTTTATGAGTAGTATGTGGTCTATTTTGGAGAACACTCCATGTGCAGCTGAAAGGTATGTATATTCTGATTTTGTGGAATGGAACACTCTGTAAACATCTGTTAAGTCCATTTGTTCAAGAGTTTGGTTGAGTTCTGGTATTTAGTTGTTTACTTTTTGTCTAGTTGATGTATCTATTTGTGAGAGTGGGATATTGAGGTCCCTCACTACTACTGTATTAGTGCTTATTTGATTTTTCATACCTGTTAATATTTCTTTTATATAGTTGGGTGCACCAGTATTTGGTGCATATATATTTATGATTGTCATCTCTTCCTCTTGAATTGTTCCCTTTACAAAGAAGAAGTGGCCTTCTTTGTCTCTCTTAGGGTTGGTTTGAAATCCATTTTATCTGAAAATAGGATAGTTACTCCTGCTTTTTTGGGGGGTTCCTGTTTCTTGGAGTATTATTTTCCACCCTTTAACTTTCAGTCTGTGAGTTTTCTTTTGAATTAAGTGTGTTTCTTGTATGCAGCATATTGTTGGATCTTGCTTCTTGACCCATTCTGCCAGTCCATTTCTTTTGATTGGTGAATTGAGACTATTAACATTGATGATTATAATGGATATGCATTGACTTATCCTTGTTATGACCTTTTTGTATTGTTGGATTCTCCCCCTTTGCATTTAATTCTTTTGTCTTGCCTTATGGATTCATTCTATTGGGCTTCATGGGGCTGTGAGCCTCATTGTCTTTTCATAGGATATTGTTTAATATTTTTTGGAGTGCTGGTTTGGTATTCATGAAGTTCTTCATGTGTTCTTTGTTGTGAAAGTATCTTATTTCTTCATCAATTTTGAAAGATAGTTTTGTAGGGTACAGTAATTCGGGTTGGAGGTTGTTTTCTTTTAGGGCTTGAAATACTTATTTCTCTAGGTTCTTATTGACTTGAGGGTTTGTGTTGAAAAGTCTGCTGTGATTCTGATGGGCTTTCCTCTGTATGTGATTTGTTTCTTTTCTCTAAGTGCTTGTAGAATTTTGTTCTTCTGTTGGGTTTTTGTAATCTTTTTTTTTTTTTTGGTACTGGGGATCACACTCAGGACCTTGTGGTTATGAGGCAGGACCTGGAATCTTGACTATTATATGCCTAGGTAAAGATATTTTTTGATCCTGGCTAGTTGGAGTCCTATATGCCCACTTATCTGTATGTCAAATTCTTTTTCCTTGCTCAGGATGTTTTCTGCCATTACTTCTGTAAATAGTTTTTATGTCATGTGCACTATCTCCTATTTCTTCATTGACTTGATCAGCCTTATTTTATTGTTTGCATCATCTAGCAGCTACTGGATTCATTTCCCATGATCCTTGGTATTTTAAAGAAATATTTCTTAAATATTTTTTTTTCTGGTACTGGGGATTGAACTCAGGACCTTGCACTTGCAAGGCAGGTGCAGTGCCACTGATCTGAATCCCCGGTGCCTTAAGAAATCTTTTTTTTCCTGGTCACTAATCACAATCCTGTCATCTATATATATTCTGTCCTCACATTGGCTCATTCTACTGTGTAAACTTTCAATGGAGTTTTTAATCTCCTGAAAATCTGCTTGCATCTGTTTTATGGATTCCATTTATTTTCTATGGTGGGATTCCATATTCCTTGGCTTCTCTCTTTTTTTATCTGTGTCTACTCTAGAGTTATTAATCATGCCTTTCATGATGGAAACAATCTCTATTGTTATCTGAGAAATATTTCTGATTTTATTTCTTCCAGATCCTTTTTCATTGCGAGTTCAGGGAGTCCAGGTGGTTGAATTTCAGATTGTTCCATCTCATTTGCCTTTGGTGATCTGGAAGTCTGGTTTTGAATCTCATTTAGCTGTCTTCTCATTTCAGCAGATGAAGTCTGCTGTGCCTTTATTGAGGTGACTTTTTGCTCTCCCAGTGGGCTTCCATTCTCAACAAGCCTCGGAGAGGCCTTTGTTCTACTGCTCACCACTGCACCAATTCCTGGGTTCAGAATGATGGCCTTCTGGATCCCCATGCTGGGCTGTTGCCTGGGCAGGATTCTGGCTGGGGCCTGTGTTCACTTACCAATGGTATCTTGTCAGGCCTCTGGTTGGGGCCTGCATGCCTGTCAGCTGTTGTCCAGGTGGGTCTTTGGCTGTGGCCTGTGTGCCTGTAATGCTGTTGTCTGGGTGGGCTTCTGGTTGGGGCTTGTGTGCACTTACCGATGGTATCTCAGTAACATCTTGTTTAATTTGCTGTTCCCTAATGACATATGATGTTGAACACCTTTTCAAATAATTATTTGCCATCTGCATATCGTCTTTGGATTCTGTTTAGAATTTTTTGGTTCATTTTTAAATTATGTTGTTCATTTTCTTGTTGCTAAATGTTAAAAGTTCTTTCCATATTTTGAGCAATGATCTTCTGTCAGATTTGTCTTTCTCAAATATTTTCTCCCAGTCTGTGGCTTATCTTTATACTCCTGGTGGTGTTCTTCCCAGAGCTGAAGTTTTTAATTTTAATGAAGTTTGGCTTATCAATTATTTCTTGCATGGATGAAGTAGTTTTTATTTGACTCATTATTTTCATTTTCTCTCTGATAAAGATTACTGTCCTGTGAGCATACTGCTTACCTGGACAGGTGATCAGCAAGGAGGGCACTCTTCTCTTCCTTACTGTGTCCTCTCTCTTGATGACAATGCTATTCAATTGCTATGTGCATCACATGCAATAATGTTTATGAATTTTTTTAAAGTGAAAAGCAGCTGTGCACATGTTGGGTGGCATTGAAAAGGAGACCAGTTTCTCATAATTGACAATGACATTGGAAATCTAAGCAATGAAAAGCTGCAAATGTCACTGTTAATTCCAGAGCTCTTAAGAGGTTGTTAATATTCACTATCATGGAGCAATGTCAATCTGTTACAGTGCCTGTTGCCTGTGGAAGGGGCAAAGATTCTCTGCCTGGGCAAAGTTTAACTAGGCTCCTGAAACTTCTAGGTTTATCAACACACTTTCTTATAAATCAATTTTGGCAAAAAGTCTGCAAAGTCAGCTCAGCCAGAACCTAATATACTCCATAGCTGATCAGTCTCCATATCTCCTCAGGTTCCTTCATCTCCACCACCCCAAGTGAAGTCTGTTACCCGAGCCTGCCTTCAGATACAGTCTGGTGAGGCTGGCATAGCTACAGTCCCATGATGTTTCCTCCTAGTTAACTTTCCATCCACCAGCCCCATCTGCTCCTTGACTGTAATTCTCACTTGCCTGGAGTATATTTGGAATTGAGCCCATTCTCTCTGACTCCAAAATCCCATTGCTATGGTCTTTCTACCTCCATCTACCTTGACGGTCCAGAGCCAAGTTTGCCACAACTTGCATTAAGGAGTACCATTAACTAATCCATCCTTTAACTGATGCAGCAAGAATTATTTTGTGATTTGTAAAATATTCCCAGTTTACATTCATCTTCTGTTTCAGTTTTTTTTTTCATTTATTTAGGTAAAACTAAATGAAAATATAGTTAACTCTAACTGAATAAATGAAGACAATAAAAACAGATAGAGATAGAAATGACAGAGTGATGAGGAGAGAGAGAATGAGAGAGAGAGAGGGAGAATTCTAATGAGTTAGGTCGAGGCTGTAGTAGGTTTAGGGTTGTGACTGGAGAAGGCATCCTTATATTGGCTTCCTTTCTTGGTTTCTCTTCCTATTCCCTGGCACCACTGCTAAATAAACCTTGCTGGAGGAGTCTGGAGTCATACTGAGTGTAATGAAGCAAGAAAACCCACCCAAAATTCAACCATTGAGTTATAATTAGCATTAATGTAGAAATTCGTGCATAGGTCATACCACAAGTGATTTTTTTTAAACCCAAGCTTTATCTTTTTTATCATTATGCATTTATCACTCTCTTCTTGGATCCCCTTCAATTCTCTCTTCCTCAAGCCCCACTCACATCCCTGTATGTGTCCTGCACTTTTCTGCCTGCTCATATATCGTGGTCTGACAAGAGTGTGTTTGGCACACACACACACACACACACACACACACACTTGCTCTGCGTTAGTCAGGCTATGTCAGAGTTACATGTGCTAACAAGACCCCTGATACGCTTTCCCCATGAAGTTTTGTCTGGATCAGGTAAGATCTGCTGGCTGTGGGCCACCAGCCGGAGCAGCTGTGGACCATGAGGCAGCCCCACCACTGAGGCAGCCAGATGGAACGGTTCCATCGTTTCTTCAACAAGGCCTCTGCTTTTCCCAAGGCAGAGGAGAGCTCTGGCCAGCGGTCTTTCCTTCCAGACCCTTCTGGGGTGGATATATTAACGGTCTCATGGTTTCTAATAGATAAGGAAGCAGATTAAGTGACTTGTCTGGGGCTACAAAGTTGGAAAGTGGGAGGAGAACACTCACCAGGAACAGCTGGTTCCTCTCGCTCCTTTCACCTCCCTGACGCTTCAGTGACTCTGCCTGTTCCCCACAGCCTCACACAATACAAGGGGGAAAAGGATGAAAGGCATCCCCACTGTGGAACGTCCCAGAATAACTCCAGCAGGTAAACACATTCTTTCCTAACAGAAATCTGTTGGGAAAAAATGATCTTTCTGAACAGCAGTCAACTGCTGTTGCTAAAATCAGAGCATGATTTGTTGCAACTAAGTCCTCCAGAAAAAGTGCCATTGCCCGCTGCTCATGGCACTGGGGAAAGAACAGATGGTGCTGGAGGCCTTTGCCACTGGCAGCGTGGCTGGGAGTCTCAGCCATTGGGTGGTTTGTGCTCTCAGCTCACTCCAAGTGGCCCTCACAGAAAACCAGTGGGCTGTCTCATGTACTCGGACGAATTTTAGAGAATAGAATACATAGATGCTTCTATTTTAACTTTACTTTTTACCAAAAATTTCGGTCACCATTCTGGATTGTCTCCTCCTTGTTCTCAAAGCTAAATTAGTGTGGCAGATAAATTTTTTGGCTGCTTTTGTTCTCAGGTTAAGAGAAGCTTCAGAAAGTTGTTATTCATTAAAGTTTAAAATGGAATTCTGTCAGAATCTCTCATCCAAACCTGTTTCCTAAGCCCAACATTGCTCTGCATAATTAATACGACAGTCTGATCGCTCAGCCCCAAAGCATTCTTGCCTCTCGTGGTAACATGAAGCCTTAGGGTTGCAAATTGTGATCTACACATGGTTGCAGTTGGAGATTTTTCTAAAAATGAAATTACAATAAAATTTCTTTGAGGAAAAATCTGTTTTATAAACTACACTGGGGAAAAAATTTTAAACCTGAAACAAACAGCTAAGTATATCTATTCTTCAACATGCATAGAGACCATCAAGGCAACCATTGGCTTTCTGGCAGTGCCCCCTTATAGCACAGAGAATTGACGGACAGTTTCATATAGCTAAGGGTGAGACTCAAAGGCTTGGGGCCAGACATTTGCTGTTTTGAACGCGAAATGACTATAACTTCGCTTGGTGCTTCCAAGCCTGTTGGCTTATTTCATGCATATTGTTTCTCTCCTTCCCTGACAATGTTTGTCATTATGTAAAGAGCATTTAGAATGAAGCAGAAGTCAATTCTTCCCTGCCCACGAGTTGGACAAATTTCAGTTTACAAATCTCCTTTCTCCACAAAGGGAGTTTGGATCTTTGCAAACCCGAGTAGGTGTAGGATTGAATTGTTGCCTGACTGGATTTTGAGCTCTCACTTTGTAATCTCTGATTGCATCTCTCTACAGCATCACAACAAACCCATTGTTTTCCTGCCAAGGCATGAAGAGTCCCATTCTAAACTTCTTCATCACAGGCTTTCTTGGGCTGATGGTGTCTTTGGTCGTTGGTGATCTCAATCTTTACATTCACCTAGCAGCTCCCTGAGGGAGCATTCTTGTAGCCCTGGATGGCCTGACAAAGAAGGTACTGGCCCAAGATAATGGAGGGACAAGAACTTGTGAAATTTCATGGTTTCACTGTGACCAAGTGTTTTCTGAATGATACACCAAAAACCACACACCTGACAGAATGTTTCTGGTTCCCAGGGTTCTTAAAGAACACTGAGTTCTTCAATGAAAGCCTCAACTGTCTTTGAGGGAATTCTCCGCCATCTTTCCTAGAAATAAATATGGTGGCTATCTCTTACATTTGTCCCATCAGAGGACATTCCTTCCTTTGTGGAAATTTTGGGGAAGGTCACGTGAAAAGCAATTATCCCCTCATTCTTATTCAGGAACGAGATAAGTAGAGATGAGCAGCTCAGCACATGGCCATGGCCACCTGGGAGCAGGGCTTAGCAAGGAAGAAGCATTGGAACTGGGGAAGATGTGGGCACCACGTAGGAGTTTGGACTTGGGGAAGAGCAGCTCCATCCCTTCCAGATGCAATAGCCAGATGAGCCTCTAGAATACCTTCCACTGGAGAGGGGGCATGTCTCCATGGTGAAATTGTCCTGATGGAACTGAGAAAGTATATGTGCACTGGATGGCCAGGAAGGAGAGGAGGGCCATGTATAGCTTGCTTTCTCTAGGCCCAGAACCCCTCCTTTGAGTCAGCAGCTTGCTCCTCACGATGATGAGGTGCTTCTCATACTACAAACCCCTGACCACAGGGGTGAGGTCTTGGCCAAGTTGGACCAGCCAGGATCTTCCTTTCCCCTCAGACCTTGAGTCCTGACCACAGATACATGGGGATGAAAGGTGGCTGCAGCTAAGGCCACCAACTGAGATACTGGTCCATGAACTGCTGCTGCTGAGACCTCTGGGATAGGAACAGCCCTGGGTCCTACTTTTCTCAAGGCTGGGTGCTTAGCTTTTCCATTTGATTCAGTGAGTGCCCCAGACCCTGCTGCAGAACACTGCTGATTTGCCCCTCTGTTTGGGTGGCATATGATATAATACAAAACGGGCACTTACCAAAGCACAAAAGAGGCGCCGTGCTGAATTCCCTCGGATATGTACATTTCATGCATCACTCACGACACTGTAAAGGACTGAAGACATTGGACGGGGCTGCACAGATGCTACCCCAGCCTCAGCTGCTGCAGGCCTCTGCCTGGGGTTGGTGTGAAAAAGCTCTCGGAACCCGGAAAGGAGTTCCATGGGCTGTGTGATGTGCTTCACTGCCGGCTTCTCCCCAAACTGAAGCTGACTGCCACAGCCACCAGTGGCTTCACAGCACACCCTGTGGCAGCCGCTGTCCCTCCCTGGATTGCCTCCTTCATCCATGCCATGTTGTCTAAATATTTCCCAAATAAAATGGCTTTGTTCAAATCTTTGTCCCCATGTCTGTTTTTTGTAGAAACCAGACTAAGACAGAGGCTGCTGAGATGCCTGGCAGACGCAGCTCAGAGCTGGATGTGTGCTAATGGGTCTATAAATGCTAATGCGCCTCCATTTTACAGATGAGGACCCAGGGACCACAGGAGGAAGTTTGCCCAAGTCCCACCTGGTCAATACCATGTCTAGCACAGGCTTTGCGTTACAGCTCTGATCCACTGCCTGGAGCAGGGCTTCGGGAAGTGAGCCCTGTTAACATCTGGGGCTGATGATTCTTCACCCTGGGCGCTGTCCTGTGCATCCTGGCCGCGTGCATTTCCTGCCAGCAGTATCGCACCTCTGTGGCAGTTACTTTTCTCTCCTTGCTGAGACAAAATACCTGACATTGAAAGTTGAAGGGGAAGGGGTTTATTTGACCTACAGTTCATAGAGGGTTCAGTCCATAATCAGCTGGTTCCGAGGCTGGGATGGCAAACAAGCATTGCAGAGGAGAAACATCATGGTGCGTATGCGGCAGCAAAGGTAACGAGGGTTTAACAGCATCTTTCTGCCCCTTTTATTTTGTTCAGTTTACTGGGATTAGGGTGGAGTCAAACCAATCACTCACATGTAGCGGTTTAGTAATCACACGCCCTTAACCCCAGGACCACACATTCCAGACTCAGCTACCTCTGAGAAAGAAAGTCCCACCTCATCTACACGGGGCTTTGGGGGGGACATCTAAACACAAACCATAGCAACCCCCTATTGTGACATCCAGATAGCCCCTCTGGCCAATTTGCTGAACGTCCTCTGTGGGGAGGGATGGACTCCCCAAGAGAACAGGGGGAGACAGCAGCGGGTGGTTCCAAAGGCACAGTGACCCTCAGAGGCCCGGGCTGCAGGGCACAGCACACCGAGTGACCCTGTAGAAATCTCTCTCCAGCGTCGGTCTTCTGACACCAGGCTGGCCCGCTTTCCAGGATGCCAGCCTCCCTGGGATCAGTTGTTCCACCTCAGCTGTACTTGTTAGTTCTTTCCTACTGAGCCCGCCCGCCTCGTGGGAGCTTACTTCATCAGCGAGCCCTCCAGGGCCTGCAGAAGGCCTAATCCCTCTTTATGCACTGCCAGTTGATCTATTAGAAAACAGCCCACGTGTCCCCAGCCGTCCCTCTCAGAGCTCTGGTGTCTTCCCGAGGCGGCCCAGCCATGTGGAGATGCACACTTAATAACAAATGCGTGCAAGTGCCAGGCCCTGAAGCACACGCCGGAAGGATTCTTGGACGGGATTGACACTTCTAGGCTCCTTCTCTACCCTTTGGATGAGCATTTCCAGGAGCCTGGAGTCTCTGTTCTAAAGCTTCCAGGGAATTCTCATGACTGGCTAGTATTTAGGAACCTCTGATCTCACTCATCCCAGCTCCAGGAAATAGAGTTGTGATTTACTTCTTAACACAGCTGCCTAAAAGATGGCTTTTGTAGAAAATATTAAAAATAAACTCTTAAAATAATAGGAGACCAGGTCAAAGTGGTACATATTTCTGTGCAGTCTCTTTTATTTCAGTAAAATAGCTTTTTAGTAAATTTATACATATACAAAAAGTTAAAAATGGGAAAGTTGATACAAAGAATGTTAGGCTGTTTGGTGGTGGTGGGATGAATGAGTTAATATTTTTCTTTTTCTTTTCTTCATTTTATAGCTTATGAGTGTGTGTGGATATTCATATGAATTGAAGTTTCTCAAAGTCCCAACTGTAAGGATGATCACGTTTTTACCATTTTTGTCTAAGGACAGTGGTGGAAATGGGCATCAGAAACGCAGGACGCAGTCACAGAAAGGGGCCTACTGGCAGGAGAGGGCATTAGATCCCCAGGTGGGGAAAGGCCAAGAGTCCCCTTCACTAGGGAGCAAGGAAGACTCAGGAGTTACGCACCGCAGCATGTCCACGTAAAGCTCCTGAGTTTAAGGAAGTGGACACAGAAAACAAAAAATAGTGATGGGAGAGAAGTGTGTACTAAGGTTAAGTTAAAAAAAAAAAAGACTTGGCTTTTCTATCTACTCAGGATAAACCACTATTCATTCAGCTCACTGGTTAACTAAAGTGAGAAGAATTCATTAATTCCCATTTGCCTGAGGCTTTATTTTACATGACCTATATTCTATTCTAAGGTTTTCTAAGCTTCAAAAATAAGCCTGAGTTTCCTCTTTCCCTTTCCACTGTCCCTTATTTTAAGCAAATAAATGACAATGGCTTACTTTTCTCTTGGAAGTGTCTTTCTGATATCCTACTCCTGTTCCCCTGCTAAATACTCCGATGGGATTTTTAAGCCTTTAATGGTGACTTCTCCTTCCTTGCAAATGTTTTCCTTCCTCCCAGTGGAGGCTCACATCATTTCTGGCAGCTGGGCTCAAGGGCCCACGTAGAATCCACAGCACAGGCGAGCCTCACCTTGGAGCTACAGGAGTCTGACCGAGGAGCAGAGCTTGCAGGTGTCTGGAAAACCCCACCTTCCCAGCCCCACTGCTTTTTAAAGTGAGGTAAAAGCCTACATTTGAAACTACCCTGGCAGCTGGATACCACAGGGGGAGTCTGCCCAGCTGGAGAAAGATTTTGGGATGTTCTGAAGGCAGTGGACTCATGTTGCAAAGACTGTGTGTGTGTGTGTGCGTGTGTGTGTGTGTGTGTGTGAGAGAGAGAGAGAGAGAGTCCTAGCAAAGTAACATATCTGTGAGTGCTGGTGGGTAATGCTACCCTAAATAACTTGAACTTTCACTGGCTGGCTTTTGTTCATAAAAAGCTAATCCTCTCAGGTGTAGACCTATATAAAACACTGGGGATTAAAGAGTTCACAGAAACCTTAAATCTCTTCTGCTCCATAAGGTAAAGATCCATTTAAACTAACAGTTCAAAATGCTTTTGAGGGCATTAACAAGGAGTCATTTAAAAGCTGTCCAGTTCTTTATAATAAATACTAATGTATGATAGAGATAACATGCTGTATCCAACTAACAACAGTCACCGAGTGCACGACGGCGGTTCTCCTCTAGGCCTGCTTTCCAGTGCATAGCTGTCTTTGGGAAGGGATGACTCTCTCGTGTTAACCACAGTAATGGGGAGGGAGTCACGAGGAAAAATAACCTCCTGGCGTTGGACTGAAAATAGTTCACCTTTCTGTGCATGAAAATGAAGTAATGTCTTGAATTCGATGCATAGCGTCTCACAGTGGGGATGGTTTGCTGCACACAGCGTCCGGCTGTAGGTCTCCCCATGGCTCTGGGGATGAGATCAGCAGGTGATGGTGGATGTGGGGGAGACTTTGCACAGATCACCGCACACAGTCCCCCCCACCACTTACCTGCATTTTCAGCGAAGGTCGCACATGGCTGGGCTAAGACTAACACAGGCTTTCACCACTGGGCTGAGATGTCTACACTGGAGCCTCTATGTACTGTCCAATAACCAGCCCGCTATTTTTGGTGGAATCACCGACTTCCAGGGGTCACGGAACAGCTGAAAGGGAGCAAGAACGTATCTACAAGAGAAAACAAATCCTGTGTGAAGGAGACTGACAGGTAGAGCAAGCACTCTTGGCTGGTCTGGTGATTTGGAGATTTGGGGTAAACATTTGATGATTTAATGCTAGAGCTCACAAAAATGCTGCACTACATCCTCCACAGTCTCGTTTCTATGAAATCCTGTTGCGTGCAGGTGTGGGGCGAAGTTGCAAGCTCCCTGGGGATAGCAGTGCATTGTGTGTCTGGGGCAAATCCGTCCAGTGGCTGACTGGGGTTGGAGTTTGGCAGAGCTGAGCCTGTGGTAGTGGTTTGCCTGGGGTGTCTCATTACTGTCTCAGCTGGATGAAACAATATGGTGGGGCCACTTTCTGTGTGGATATAAACCCAGGACCATCACCACAGATAAGGAAAACCATGCACATTTTGTTAAAAGATCCGAGAAATCCCCATGACAGCATGGAACTGTGACACATTAAGCACTGTGAGTCACTTCAGGGCAAACCAAGCCAGGAAAACTGAGGCTGACCCACAGCAGCTCGGGCTGCCCCACTGGTGGGCATGAGTGTGGGTCTGCAGCCGTTGTTCTGCTTTGCCTGCTGGCTCTGTTACTGGCCAGATGCGTCCACTCGTGCTCTGGTTTTTGGTCTCTGTCTGAGTGCCTCTTGTGTGAGACAGGGCGATGGTAATAGCCCCTTTCTGGTTGTCGTGATGCTTACAGGACACACTCAGGGCTCGAGTCCAGGGCTTGCACTGCTAACCGGTGTGGTGTCAGGCACTGGGGCTCTGGTGCTGACTCATGGTCCCCCAGCCAGGTCTGTGGTGTGAATCAGGTGGAGTTTTCCTGCGCTTCTATAATCACCTGTGCTCCTCTAGTTCTCTCTGCCGTTTTATGGTCGAGGCAGATACTGCTGTCCCTTTTTGCTGATGAGAAACGGGCTGAGGGCACTGGGGGTTGCCAAGTGTGAAGGGTGGGGAGCCAGATCCGGCTGCTGGCTCTCAGCCCAGGCATTCTGCTCTCCTCCAACCCAGGCTGGGATGAAAGGAGAGCAGGCTTCTGTTTGCTGCAAGCCCCAGCTGCTCATCTGCGATGTCATTAACCCATAATCTCCAACACCCGCAGCAGTCTGTAATGCCGGGCAGATTTCCTTACTGAAATGCAGCTCTGAAAGTTATGGGCCTCTGCACTCAGTGCTGTGCAGTCCTTGACGGTGGAGGGGAATAGCAAAGGATAACGGTGCCGGTACCAGGCTCACAGTAGAGCCTGCAGCAGCCCTTGTTCCAGGCGACGCCCGCTGCTTGCATTTCTTGAGGCTCTCAGGCTCGCTCGGTTCAATGCCCTCCCTGTTCCCGGCTCTGCGAAACCAGATGGCAGCTCCTTGGGCGGCTGCCTTGCTCAGCCAGGGAACTGAGCTGAAAAGTAGCCGTTCTTTGGAGCTCAGCAGATGCTAAGGCAATAACCTACACCTTTTGGAGCCCTCCCAAGACTGGGCCTTGACTTGAGCAAGCGTCTCGGGTCCTGTCCGGCTCTTTCCTCTCCGCAGGCGGGGTCATGGACCTGTGTCTCAGCTCTGCACAGCAGCCCCGGCGCCTGGGGCAGGCCCCGAGGTCCCCAGGCGGCTGGGTAGAGGCCGAGGAGGAGGCCACTGTCCCGGAGGACGGCACCGGGGGACCCCCAGGAGGTAAACCACCTTCTTCATCACCAGAACAGCTTTCCTCAGTTGCTTTCCTAGCGATGACATTTCAAGTAAACTTCAGCAGTCAGAATTTCCACTTCCTTTTCACTGTCCATTTTACAAGGAAGTGTAGCAGAGAAATGACTTTTTGCAAACATGAACAATAGCATTCAAAGCCACCTGGTTCTGCATGATTTACTTATCCTTTACCATTGTTTCGTCCTGAGTCAAAAGCAGAGAGTGCTGTATTTCTGTAATGACAACTGTTTCAAAAGGGACATTCAGATTTGTTTCTGCTTCTTGCCAAGATGAATTGTGGCAGTCATAAATTGGAGTGTATTTCCAACTAGGACAATGCAACACTTTAGGGTTACATTTCTGGGCGTGGATTCAATAGTGACTAAATAATAGGCAATACAAATGATGTAGTAAGAACCACTTAAAATACTTGCAACTATTAAAGTGATTAAAATATCTCCCAACCCTACTAAATGAGGACGTTATTTATTTTTACTGACTTGTTTACATAAAAATACAACTCTACCTTATTTCTAAAATCTGTTCTTTCTAAAATGATCAGGCTAGTGTAGACAAAATAAATGAAAATATTTAAAGTGCAACAAATAAGCATCTAATTCTCTACCTTTGTAGCACTTCAAAGGCTCTTATGAGAAATATTTACGTCAAAATTTCTTACTAATGTAATCGGGAGATTGTAACCATGAAGCTTAATATTTGTCAGTTCATTATCTGTGGAGTGATGAGCTATTCAGGATGAAGTCACTGACTTTTCCTACAGTACAGAGAGGCAGGTGAGTCCCAGGGGGTCAGGGAGGACAGGACAGGGGCAGCCCGAAGGCCTGGCTGAAGTCCCTGGGGATCTGGCTGCTCCCAGGCACCTGCCCGTGGCGTGTCCTGGAGAGGGCTTGAACTAGCTCTTGAATTTCAGGAATTTTGGAGCTGTGTGAAATATGGCCACATATTACAATGAAGTTAACACGTAAGTCGATTAAAGAGAAAGGTCTATTAAAAATCCAAAGCAATAACTACTCTAAAATCTGTTCTAGAACTATCAGGCCAAAATACAGGAAAATATTTACTCTCACTAACTACTAAGTTTCACACTCACTTATTCCCCAGGGTTATTTATGTGTCTTGTGTCTATGTGGGAGGAATAAGACAAGGTGCTGTCCTCCCAGGTCACACTGCATCAGTGTCTTGAAATTGGCCACAGGGGGAGAATTTACACCAGGGCACTGACAAGCCCTAAAAACCACTGCTTCCTCCTTTCTCTCAGAAGGTCTGCTAAGTGAAATAAATCAGACATATAAACTTATTGCACATGGTTTCTCTTGTATGAGAACCTCAAAATATAAACAGCAAAAGAAAAGGCAGATCGTAGGAACTGTCAAGACAGACCTTTTGTATACAGGAAGGAAATCAAAAGAAGCGGGGAAATGGGATTTTTAAAAAGGAGAGACAGGAACTGTGATGTGTTGTGCACATGTACCAAGTTCCCGTGAAGAACGAAGTCATCATGCACCACAAATATGCACACACAAAAAGGAAGGGGTCTAAGAGGTGGGAGGAGAGGGTGGGAAAGGAGAGGAGAAAAAAGAATTAAGATGTGTTATGTACATGTATCAACTCCCTGCAATGAATGTAATCATTATGTGCTACAAAAGTGTACTAAGAGACATCCACCCGCATGCACTGTCTGTTCCTCTGTTAGCACTCAGAGCCAGCCCTCAGCCCAGCGGTGATGCTGGAGCCTCTTTGTCATTCACACGTGTTGGGTTCCTTCTGTTGGGTGTCAGTGGCTCTCCGTGAGAGCTAAGCGGTGCTGGGTCTCCTTCATCACCCTGTAGCCTCCCTCCAACCCTCTTGCACATGACAGTAAGGAAAATGTCCCAGGACCCAAATGGCTACTAGCAGGGTCTTGCAAGTTCAGTGAAGCTCACCTTTGTGGTCAGGGCAGAGCTTTCTGAGCGGGAGAACACAGTAAACCAGAGCCAGGGCCAAGGCCAACACTCGGAAGCATTAGGGGCATCCATTCCGCCAATGTACAAATCACCCCCTGCATACAGATGCTTCTGTCAAATACAATGCAAGTGAATTTCTAGAAAAAACAAAATGAAAATAGATACATATAGCACACAAGCTCCAGTTCCAAAAATTGTTATAAGGACACGTTCTCATTACATAGTGATCACATTCACCATGGGGAATTGGTACATGCATGTAACACATCTTCATTCTTTTTACTTCCCCTTCTCCTTATATGCAACAGACATTGTCATATTGTAAATGTTTCTAAATGCGTGCTCCAGATTTCTGTGCTTGTCTTCCTGTGAACTTGTTACAGTTGGTTTACAGGCAGCTGTGGAGAGCCGCTGTGGTGGACACCGAAATCAGTGCTGTTTGAAATGGCTGTAGAACCTGCTTCGTAGGGACCAGCTGCTGCTGGACTTTCTGCCAAGGTCCACTTCCCTTTCCCTGGTACCCTCGTCCTCTTCCTCCTTGCTGAGTGGCAAGCTGGTTATTTCTGATTGGAGCACTTCACAAATTAGCTGACTGCTCCTTCCAGCTATTTTCCAAAGCCAGAATTCTGCTCCTGGTTAGAAATCCTCTGGTCATATCCCAGGCAACAAAAGCAAGTTTCACTCAGTTAGAACTGGCTTTCACCCTCCCTGGCTCCTGCCAATTTCTTCCCCCTGCTGGCACCCTGAGTATGCCCGTGCTCAGCATCCTCCTTCCTGACATTTTACCACTGCTCTTTTTATCCTTAGACATTCTGGGAAGCGTGTAATGAACTGCAATTCCAGGGTGTCAGCCCCATCAGCTGCTCTTTTCCTTGTTTTATTTGATATTTGAGCACTGCTATCATGGGTCATGGGGTTAAAGGAGTATTTAAAGCCACAGTAACTTAATAGCCAGGGCTCAGCTAACAGGCTCCCAGGACTTGTGCCTTTTGAGGGGCAATTATGGAAAGGAATTAAAGAACATACACCAGATGGCATGTGGGGGTGTTACTTCAAGACCTAAAAACAGCCGGGTTCATGTTTGCCTAGCTCCTCCTTATCCGATGGCATGCCACTGGTACCATTTTGCGGGTCTTTAGCTTTCTCCTAGCATCAAAGCATAAGGTGGGGATGAGTCCTTGCCTCTTGTGTCCTCGCCTGAAGAAAGGAAAGACTAAAGGCAACCTTGGTCATTTTGCCTATTATAAAAACCACTGCATCTCAGTCTCGTGTCTCCAGCACCCCATGGAGCTCAGGTCTGTGCCCATTCAGTCATCGATGGTGATGGCAGCATCCTCCTGTTCAGGCAAGGATGGCTCAGCCTCCTCTCACTTCCCAGGCTGTGCCAAGTGTGTATTTGCCCTGGATCAGCAGCTCCTGAGACCCCATCTCCTTTTCTCGCCCCTCAGATTCGACCAAGACGGAGTCATCTCTGCACAGCCTCCTGAAATTTGTTCCTACAGATTACACCAGCTACACTCAGGAGCACTACTGGTTTGCAGGCAAGAGGATCGTCATCCAGGAGTCCATAGAGAGCTTTGGAGCGGTGGTGTGGCCGGGGGTGAGAAACCTTCCCCTGCCGCTTGGCTTTCTGGAGATGTGTGGTCTGGGGGCGCTGGCTGGGAGCTTTCGCCTCTGTCCTTCCCACGTAGAGGACAAATTATCTGGGTGCAGCACGCCACTCAAGCATTAGTTTTAAGCTATGTTTCTTGAAGTACTTTTATGATAAATAAACCTGATCATTTTGAAGGGTAGGATGCAAAACACATACAACTGTCAGGGAAAATAGCCAGCAATTTGAAGTGGAGGCTTTCCAGTAGGCGCTTTGGCCAGAGCCACCACCATTCTTCCCATGGAAGTTTAGGAAGGAACCTCACTGGAGCTCCTGTCATCCCTGCATCAGCCCCGCGGATGTGGCGGTGCCACAGGGAAACCTGCTGCTGTCAGGCCCTGTAGTCACAGGTGCTCACGGGCTTGCCATCTGCCTTTGTCTCCGAACTTAAAACCCGGGGTGGTGGCAATGTCTCCTTCTCCATGTCGCTGTGACAGTTAAGTGCCCGCCTTGGCTGTAACTGCTACTGGGAGGATGTGGGCTGGGCCAGGCTCCACGCTTCGGGCGCTTCCCTGGGGTCCCGGGCCCCATCCCCCGCAGCTCTGAGTCACACTCAGGTCTCCTGAAAGTGCAGATTCTGACCTGGGCAGGTGGGAGTGAGGGGTGACTCCGCATGCCCCAAACTCCCCAGGAGTGGCCAGCTGTTGGCCTGGGCCCCCTGAGCTGAGCAGTCACCATGCAGGTCCCGCGGAGCTCTCCAGGCAGTGCTGGGGAGTGCTGGCTCCATCTCACGTCTTTGGCACTTGTGGGGTTTCCTTCCGAGGCTTTCTTCCACCCTGACTACAAATCTGAAAATGAAGCATGTCCCAGCTTCCTGTGGCAATCCACTGGCAAACAGACCACTGCAGCAGTGGTCAGAGAACAGGAATGGAGAGGGTTTGTACACCGAACGCTCTGTGTTCACCGAGGCCTCAGCCTTCCTCGCCCTGCAAACTGGTCTCTCCTGGGGCCTCGGCTTGCCAAGCGCATGGGCACTTCTCCGAGAACCCCAGCTACAGCTGTTGAAGAAGGCACTTTAGTTTGCTAACAGAGCTGAGGGGTGGGCTGCTTGCAAAGTTGTAGCTGCTCCCAAGGAAAACTGCCCAGCCAATGGGACTGGGGCCAACCCCTCCTGGAGGGTAGGGCACTCTCAAAAGAAAATCTCCAGCCATTTCTTCAGGACCCCAAGAGAGGAGGCCAGATTTTTAGCCATTTCCTTAATTTGTAACAGCTGAGCTGATCTGGTATTTTCGGAGATTGGACAAATTTGATATAAGCAATTTAACAAATGTGTTTTCTAGTTCCCAAGATGCAATTTACCCTAACTGTCCTATTCCAGAGGTCTAAATATGGTAATGATGCATTCTTACAAATCCTTAAATAAAGTGAACATTTGATGACATTTTTTTAGTATTTAAATCTGGCCTCAGCGGGGGATGCTAGTGGTTTCCAATTTCAAGGAGAAAATTAATTTTTTTTAGGCTACAGTTTTGTGCCAGTATTTGGAGGAACATAGAGAAGAACTGAATCTCCAAGACGCTAAAGTACTTGAAATGGGTGCTGGAGCAGGCCTTGTTTCCATTGTGGCCAGTATTTTAGGTTGGTTTGCTTTTCTTCTTCCTGATCTTGTTTCAGAAGCCCTTTTCTGTAACATCAACATGATAGCTTACTATAGGACAGGTTGTGGTGTAGGTGGTTGGCCATAATTTCACTCACTGAATCTCCCCAACATGTTGGGGAGGGGGGCGGCAGAATCACTAGTTATCAACAGGGGTAACTTGAGCCTTGGAGCGGTCTCCACGTCACAAAGCTGAGAGTCCAAGGTACAGCTCTGAATCCCTGCTAATCTTCACAGTTGGTCATAGGGTTAAGCTGCGGAGCTGACATCCAAGAGGGGTAAGTCGGAGGAGGGTGATAACCATCCTGCAGCGCAAAGGACAGGTGCACCGACAATTACCCAGCCTGCACTGCGTCACTTCATTCAGCCCATTTCCTATCAGTGCCACGGTGAGAAACCCAGTTGTTGGGTTTCTCCCTGAGTACATGGATGCTGTGCCTGCCCAAGTGTTTCCAGGTCATTATTACCATTTTTCTCTCTTAGGAGCTCAAGTCACAGCAACGGATCTGCCCGATGTACTAGGAAACCTTCAATACAATCTCCTAAAAAACACACTGAAATGCACAGCCCATCTGCCTGAGGTGAAAGAGCTGGCGTGGGGGGAAGATCTGGAGGAAAATTTCCCTAGGTCAACATTTTATTACAGCTACGTCCTGGCCTCCGATGTGGTCTACCACCACTACTTCTTGGACAAGCTGCTCGCCACCATGGAGTATCTTTCCAAGCCTGGCACAGTGGTGCTGTGGGCAAACAAATTCAGGTTTAGCACCGATTACGAATTTTTAGATAAATTCAAGCAGGTTTTTGATACAACTCTCTTGGCCGAATATCCAGAGTCATCAGTCAAGCTTTTCAAGGGGACACTAAAATGGGACTAAATAAAGCAACATGTCTTCAAAATATTAGTGCACCTGTAGGGCTGTAAGCAACTGCCTTGGCCACAGGCTTCTTTTGGAAAATGGAGAAGATAGCGCATGGGAACAACTTGTATCCCTACAACAAATAACAACACTGTGGTAACTTTCAAAAATAAGTTGGTCTGGTTAATTAAATGTCGACTGAATAACAATCAGAAAAGTAGCTTTTCTGACTTCCAAAATAAATTTTACAAGTGAAGAAGTTGTCACTTCTGCTGTAGAGCCTGGGTTTCATTCTTCGTGTATTTTGCTATGTACCAAGTGAGGAGACATATTAAACCCAACACTGCAACTTTCCCCGTGGGAAAACATGGTGCTCAAGTGACTGAGCTTGGCAGTGCCTGGGCCAGGACTTTCCAGAAGCAAGGAGGAGTCTGGAGACTTGTGGTAAGAAGAGGGCCAGTTGGGCCCTCCCAGGGCAAAGAGCCATTAATTCTAGGGAAGAGGTGATGCTATTAGGAAGGAGTGAGAAATCCACAACAGTGAAACTCCCATAGCAACAACTGGATCTGCTTATCACTGGAAAGGAGTCACTGAATTAGTACTGAGCACACTCTGTAGTGCTAATATTTCTCGAAAAAGTTACCTATCCTTACCTTTTTAGCGGGTGTGGGGCAAGACTGGCCACTCAAAGCACTGCTCTGCAAGACTGCCCCATCACAGGATCCATATACAATCGCGCATGGCTGTTCCAGTAACTTCACACACACAAACAGGCCCAGGGGCCAGTTTCTGATCCCTGACCTAGGCAGTAGGTGCTTACTAGGAATGCAAAACTTGGTTGTAAAAGAGGTTCTGACATTCACAATCCATCAATCCACAGCAGGATCTCAGAAAGTCACTACTCTTTTGGCTTCTCAGTTACCTTTGTGGGCGAGCCCATGTATGTCTGGGGACCTGCATGTGTGCAGGCAAAGTGCCTGTAAGAACACGACAAGAGAACATGTGTGTCTGTTCATGGACTTTACACACTAGCTGCTCCAGAAAGTGTGTGCAAAAAGTTTTTATGCATATTCGTATTTTCTCATAGAGGCTTTAATGTTTTCTGCAGATAAAATAAATAGTCATGAATGACTAGAAAAAGTTAACTGGTAGACTGTTTTGTATACCAGGCAGCCCTAAGGGAACAAGATGAAAAGACTACACAGACACAATTTGCTACCAGGTAAGTGACCAACAGACTTTTTAATATTATCTATTTCTGTCTGTTTATTTCACGGAGGCAGAATAAGAGAAGCAGGAACAGTAGCCAGAAAGATAAAAAGTTAAGCATACACAAAAGCTAATCACACAGCAAGAACTAGAAATATGTTTAAATAATTGCAAGCCTATAAAAAACATTATAAAATAAATTATCCGCTTAATATTTTTCTAAGGACTTATTATTTCCATTGTAACCCCAAATTTGATTCATGAAAAATTAAGACCAACTTTAAGAGGCTTCAATATTGACTTTTATTATTTACATAAAAAAATTAAGGTATCAGAGTGCATATGGTATACTGTGATCTTGGCTTGCACATTTGTTCATGTGTTTTACATTATTTCAACTGTAATAAACACACCATGTGTGTATCTTTACAATTCCTGATGAAGATGCAGCTGTCTGGCACTTATACATGTATTACTGACTCATTCTGACGCTGTGCACTTCAGAAAGATGTAAAAACGACTTGCCTATTGTAGCCCCAAGATGAATAGTTATCGAAACATTTATGTTCCAGCAACCGGCACACATTTGTGCCGGTTTGATTTTTCTCCTTAACTGAATGTAAACGTTTGCAAAAACAAAAAATGTGGACATGAGGTTAATTTTTAGTCCAATAAATAATTTTAGCTACTTTTAATGTAGCTTTAAGGCCTTTATACAATTCAGAAAAATCAAGGTCAAGCATGTCAAAACCCTGTTCATTTATAAAATAAAAAATAGAATTTTACAGGTGTGCAGTTAAAAGTTACTGTTCAAAACCTATCATGCATGCAGGAAGCTGCAACCCAACTCAGAATGCCTGCCAGGTGCTGGCAGGAGGGCACGTCCCTTCCTCGCCAGCTTGGGGAGGCTTTAAGAAAACACCATCATGTCAGAGGTTTAGATTCACATGTATTAAGCCACACACCAGTGAATTCTCTGATAAATACACATCGTTTTAATGATCAGCATTTGACAGTGGATGAAAACATGCATTAGACTAAAAATGCCACAAATTTGTTCTTATATCCATTTGCTAGAAAACTTTCTCTTTTAAAATGTAACATCTTGGTTTTTATTTTAGAATACACAATAGTCAGGAGGATACATGATGGGGAGCCAGTTTTCAGTAAAAGACGCGCAATGGGTCCATCCAAGTAATTTCATCAGCTACAAGAAAACACAATCAATGGATTAGTAAGGGAGATGACAGATTCCCAAACTTAATACTTGGGGTGAACGCCCTATCAAATACTTAGCGATAACAAAGTAGCAGCACACAGAACCTCCTCTGGTTCCAGCCCCAGCCTTCAACTTTCCTTCCTACCAGCAACCTACCTTATGACGCAGAAGTGGTCAACCAACTTTTCTAGCACCCAGATAACCCTTTCTGACTACCATCTCTACTGACTTTCCTTTTTCTCTTTCCTACTAACCTTACCTCACCCTTTCTTCCTTTTAACGTAACTCACTTCTTCCCTCCCTTCCTACCAACTTAAATTCTTTTCTTTTTTCTGAGTGATTACAAGTAAGTCAAACATTATTTTACTTAGGAACTGGGAAAACAGCACCAAAGAAACTCACATCTCACTTTCAGGAAAATTATATTCTGCTCAAGACGAACAAGAAATAAATTGCTGAGTGGATGAACAAATACACAATGAAGGTATTTATCAGACAAAGGATAAAAATAAAGCAATATAATCCGGGGTGTAACCGGGAAGTCAGGCAGCCAAGAAGGGATCTCGGAGGGAGGCAGCAGTGATGTAGACATCGCCTCTGTGACAATCTGGGGAAGAGCTTTCCCCCCAGAAGCAAGAGCAAGTGACCGCAAGTGAGGGCTGTCTGTCTCCGCCCAGGGGAGTGCTGGCTGGCAGAGGCAGGGCAAAGACCAAGCGCGGTGTGAGACAGTGAGGGAGAGGGCCAGGGCCCTCCTGAGCAACAGGGAGGAGGTTTGGATTCACCCGAAACCTGACAGCCATTCCCACTTTTCTGGCTGCTGTAGGGGCAGAGCGGAGGGAGACAAGTTACAAACCCACCCCAGCCCTGCGTGCATGTCCTGTAGGGTCACAGGCTCCACATTCACGCTCAGGCCACAGCCACCACGCTGAGAACCACACTAGGCGTCCCTACAATTGGCGCCAGAAAGAGTTCTCAGCCCAGCTTTGTCAGACCTCTGAGACCTAATGCAGTGGAGTGGAACCTCGGTTCACAAACTGAAATTCTCCTCAATTCTGGTCGTAAACTGAATTGGATAAGAACTCAATCAAATTCACTGATTAGGTTCAAGACTGACCTTGTAGGGAAATTTGATTTGGTGCCCATCCAATATGGTTTGTGACCAGAAGTGGGAAAGAATTGAAGTTCGTGAACTGAGAAATGATAGTGTAAACAAACCGCCTTAGAATTTGGGCAGAGCGGCGAAGGTAAACAGAGAAAGTTGTATGAGAAAAGACACCGACAGCTCCCATTCTACCACGTATTTTCAGAGAGGCCAACTGGTCAGTTTTACATCCATGTTGCCTTAGTCTAGACAGCCAGCCCAAATCACGTGGGCACAAACCAATTACGACTACACAGCAGAGTGGGACTGAAGTAATTTCTGTAGAAGCCAGTTTTTATACTTGAAATTAGCTCATGTACAAAGTGTAACTACAGAATTTCTCTGCATATAATGTGACATACGGTAAAACAATTAACAAAAATGGCCTATCATCACAAATGAATAAAATTAAATATAAACAGTTTAACCAGTTTTGAACTGAGGTAACATGTACTTAAAAGGAGTGTTTCCTTCATAAAGGAAAACTCTGGCTTCTAATTATACAAAATAAGTAACGCATTTTGTCTTTGCTAAAAAACACTAGAGGCTAATCTAGATTTTTGAGAACAGGAGTGAAAAATGTCTTTTTAAAAATTTAAATGGCTAACTGCTGGTGTCTCAGGTGTTTATAGTTCAAATTACAGCAATGAAAGTACGAATTTGGCATGATGGCCTTGTCATATCACAACGGTAGTCCCTTCCTTGTCCTTATGCGATACTAAGGAGACATTTAATGGTAACAATTTAAACATCACTTACTTGAATACAATTTTTCCAGTTTTCTTTTGTTGGTTTTTCTTCCACAAGCTTAGTTGCAAATTTAAGGCCTCTCCCATACATTTTATTTACTAATGCATGCTTGTATGCAAAAGTTAAAACCTATGGTACAAAACAAGATAAAAGTCATTTTGCATTTTAAGGCATAGAGGTTTGGTAACAAAACATTTAAGGCTTTAACAGAAGTCTAGCTTTTAAAGCAAGTATGCTGCCATCACAGTTTAAAAAAACTTTTTAAAACAATAATTAATGTCTTCAAAAGGGTAGGTAATTAGAAGAGATAATTTATTTGGGGGAAGAAAATTATTGTTACACTAGTGGTTGAAATCCACCTTAAAGGACTTCCTCATGCAAAAGAAACTGAATGTAAAAAATGACAAAAACAGCAAAATAGGACAGAAATATAAAAATGTAAAGTGTCATAAACTGTATGAGGATAAAAGTTCAGAGAGTATCAGATCATAGAACATGTCCCTTTGATACACGTTTGGTCCAAGTCTGCACCTTTAGAAACCCTGCCACTCTGATTTGAATTCTGGAAGCGAAGTATTCAACAACAGTTGCCAGTGCTGTAATGCACAGCCTGACTCTAGCTGCACTATTGCCAAGTAAGAATCATCAGTAACAGTCTTAGAGTGCTCAACAGTCTCTGGTCCATTCCTCAAAGACAGGGACCGGGTTCTTTATGCTCCAGGAGCACACAGTGGCTGGCACACAGGGACCTCCAAGAGCTTGGCAAGAACACTGCTGGGCACCGTCCAGCTGCTTAGCAAGCATGCACGGCACCACAGGGAATACACCTTCCCTATCCTCACGGACAGATAAAAACCCAGGTGTCTACACTTAGCAACCTGCCCATGGTCACAGAGGGGAAATGAGCGGGTCCAACTCTGGGGACCACGGCTCCTTCGGCTTCCTGAATATGCCCAAGTGCTTTCTATCAATGCTACCAAGCTGTGGTGGGCAAATCTGTCACACACAGAAGATTTTCCTACTTCTGGGGTTCTTTACTGCGAATTACCATAGCTAACCCTGAGAACAAGTGCTCCATAGCTCAAAGAAGATGATGTTCTGCCCTGGGGCTGTTAATTTCATTTACTTTCCCTGTACCTCCACATGCAAGAAAGACTGATAAAAACTTGTAGTTATATCACCTTTATTTTAAGTACTGTACTAGAGGACTAAAAGGGATATAAAATATTTTTACAGGCAAAATCCAAAAAGTTCAAAGTTATTTTTCCAAAGTGAGGTTTAAAATCAATTAGCTACAAATTGAGATAATTATTTAGAAGTTAAAGTTTTTGAAGAAAATAAGCAGTACTGAAACTAACCAGTATTATTACTCACTCCCGAATTAGCACATAAATCGGTGTGGGGAGGACTTACAACTTCAGCTTCCTACGTAATAACTGACGTAACTGAAAGGCTACTCCAGACATTCCCGAAATGTCTGCAGAATCACCGTGCTTGGCAGACACAGAACAATGGCAAGGCAGGACCACCGGCGGGAGCCAGGGCTAATGGACCTTCTTCGGAATGGCCTTAGCCGCCTTCCTTCCACTGACTCCTGGTCTCTTCTGGCAGCCAGTGAGGCACCTGAGTCTGTGCGGTACCCCAAGAGCTGTGCTAAAACAAGAAGCAGAAGGGCTACCTTGGTGTCAAAAAGATCAGTCCATTTTGTAGTTTCCCAAAAGGTTTCCGACAGAGAATCCAAAGTGCCCTCTCCTTCCTCTTCCTTCCCTTCCGCGTCCCCCGCCAGCGCTCCGTCGTGAGCCTGCGTGTGGAGCAGGTGGTCCGCCAGGGCACAGCCTTTGCGGCACAGCGCGTCCACTAGGGTGGACTTCTGTTTGTCCATGTCGCTGCACAGCAAATCCAAAGCAATCCACAGTCAGTAACACTCCTAGAAGGGTCCTCTTATCTGAAACTAAATGCATGGGTTTTGGCCTAAGATTCACATGCAGAAATACTGTATGTCCATGGACACAATTTATGCTGTACATCAAATAAAATTCCTTGTTAGTCAACATCAAATTAGTCACTGTATCCCGTACTCACTTTCTCCAAAAGTAAGACCTAGCTGGAGAAGACTGAGCCCTGAAAACTAGAGCTCGGAAACGCCGCCCCAGCAGCCATCGCTGCTTGCCTGCCTTACTGCTCTCCTGCGGCGGGGCGGGGGGGAATCGGCTGCTCTGTAAGGCAGGCGAGGCAAGGACAGGCTGAGCAGGGCCGGCATTTGCGATGGGCACACGCACGAAGCTGTCGCTCCGCTTTAGTCTGAGAACGAAACGCGCCGTGCCGATCGCTTGCAGCAGGCAGGATGCAGGGAGAATGAAAGGGCGGGAGCAGCCTGCAAGAACAGGCTTGCTCGCCCCCTTCCTGGCGCTGCACGTTAGCCAACGCACTCCACCTTTCGGAGCCCCTCTCCTTTGCACTAAGTGGCGGCTGAACATAGTCCCTACTCCACTAAATACGAAGAAGGCATCGTGTAAAAGCCCCCAGTGGTCCTCAGGGTAAGTCCCCAGCACTTACAAATGGCAGCTACACTTTCTAATATTACTATTGCTAATGATTAACAACAACAGAACCTGGCCATGTTTTCAAATTGTGCATTCCTTTGGAAAATATGAACCGATACCAATAATGGCCAAACAACCAATCTGAAATAAATTTTATTCTACTTGAAACTTACTACTTGTAATAGCAAGCGTTCTCGCAGTTTTTAGTCTAAGTATTTTATGAGGAAAAAATACTGCCCAAAGCAGATGGAATTATGGGACACTTTCAGGTAGCTCAAAGAGTTCTGGTTTATTATTTGTAATAACTCCAAAGAAACTATTTCCAAGCCTGTAAGTCAGTGATCCCATGCCCAAAAATAAGCCGCGTAACAGCGGCAACACCGACCCCGGGAAGGCCGTCACGGGTGATAGCGGAGCGGGCAGGGGCCCAGAGGCTCCACCCAAGCCTCGGACGGAGCAATCACGTCGCTCCGGGACCCAGTTAAGCTCCTCAATGTGCGCACAACATTTGTTTTTATAAAGGTGACATCATAAACTCCCCTCTTCCCTCCTCCCCAAGAAATACTACAGAGTTTCACAAAGCTAACGTTGTCAGAAAATAGCTTGGAACTTTATTGTTTTACTAAGCATCACAATTCGGTGTGGGTGTGGAGGGCCACACTGGGACTGAACCCCGAGTCTTCACAACTAGCTGCAGCCTGGACCCTTTCACTTTCAACTTTGAGACAAGGTCTCACGCAGTTGTCCAGGCTGGGCTCACGCTTGTGACTCCCGTCTCAACCTCCCAGGATGCTGAACTGTAGGTGCGTGCCGCCATGCCCTGCTCTCCCAAGCTAAATCTTTCAGTTTTCATGCTACTAGTCACTACACAGTTTTAATTCCAAATGGCGTTGTGCTTTGTCACATAAGCCCTAAGTGGACAGACTGCCTGATCACAGCTACGCATGTCCCTCCAGCTTGACAGTACCTAATGGTAGAGAGGACAAAGTACTTTCTTGGGCTAAAACTTGGAAGACTAAAGAAAATTATCATGAAATTTCTAAGGAGGGAGTACCCAAGTATTAATAATCCAGATATAGCAAACATCAGAAAAGAACATCCTCAATAATATTAGTCCCTAACATTAATACAAGTAACCGGAAATGAGATGCAAGAAAGATTATTTACTGGTTAGGTACTTTTTTATAGTAGCTGCATCTGGCCTGGGGTCAGTCTTCATTGCAATATAGACTGCTAGGGCTGTTTGATCTATATGAGAAATAACAGCATTTGCAGCTTCAACAATCTCATTGAGCCTTTTCATTCGTTCCTGAGGAAGAGAAGAAATAAAACAGTAGGTCAATTGGTGCATGAAGGCATTTTCATTCCTGTCGTCTCCACCCTGCGAACTGCAGTGCAGTGCGGGGGGTGGAACATGACACACAGGACGCTCACCTGGGTACAGCCCAGCGGCTCTGGGTCCTCTCCTATGTGATCTCTCCAACTGTGGCAGCTGCACACTCACATGCAGACACAAGAGCACCTAACGTGCATCCCCTGCTGTGACTCAGCAATGAGAATAAACCCAACACAAAGTCCTTAAAAATTGTATTTTTTTTAATGAAAGGAAACTCCTTTTCTGCATATCCTAAGATTTCAGAGCTGTGACTGGCTATGTTATTCCACAACACATGAAAGTAGCAGTTACAAAAAAAGCATTAGCTGATAAAACACATTCTTTCTAATCCATCATGGAAAACATAAAGGTAAGAGTAAATGAGATTACAACCAAGGCCTAACTATGATTACCATGTTGTTCCCAGCAATTGGCTTCTCTCCTGTCAAAGTCTGAAAGAGGTCTCCTTAAACACATTCTAGTTCACTCAAAACCCTTTGTGACCTCCAGTGAATATGGCTAGTCCTTTCCTACTGCGAACATAAGTTTCACAAAGCTAAAGCTGCCGGACAGCAAAGACAGCTAGGCGTGTTCAGATGGTCTGGAAGCATGAAGTCACTGAAGGTGTTTATATTTCCAACTGTCCAGGACCACTGTCTACTTGCTCCTTGCTCTTTAGTTTCAGGTCACAAAACAATCTGCAGGCTGTCTTCTCTACTCTTCCTTTCTCAGAGACCACGCAAACACTAACACACTATTTACTACCTACTAACTACATACTACTACTACTACTATTACTACTACTAAACTCATAATAGCGGCCAGTTTCTGTACTATTTAATAAAACTAGCTTACTAGGTCAGTTTGAGGACGTGTTTTCAGTTGGCAAGAAGACAAAAAAAGGATGTACTTTCCTTCGAATACAATAAATGAAATAAGATTTATTTAAAAAATAAACAAGCCCGACCTTTTCAGCATCCAACTGATGAAGCCGTGCAACGTACAGAGGAAGATAAGTAGGATAGGTTTCCTTCAATTCATTATAAATGTCACTAGAATCCAGCCTATGTGTGTAAGAAAAGAAAAACACTATTTTAATCAAGTGTCTGTCTTCACTAGTATTTAATATTATTTGGAAATTCCAGCCAGTAAAGTACAGCATCAGTATGAAATACAAGCATAATCAATGACAGGATCATCACTCTTTGTGGGTAGTATTAAGTTTTTACTCAAAACACTACAGAAATCAAACTGAAAATTATTTCAATTCAGAGTTTGATATGTTTCTGATAAAACAGGCATCAGTAACTTCCTTCCATAACAGCTATAACTGGTTATTAAAAATGAGGAAAAACACATTCCTATTAAAAAGAAACACAAACAGCAAGAACAATTCTAAAAACCTTGAAATGTGGAAGATTTACATGAAGAAAATTCTAGTCTTGAATGAAGAGACATACCATGTTCCTAAATGAGGCAAATGAAAAACTCATGGTTCTTTTTGATTGTATGCATTACAATAAAAATAATCCGCTATTAACATCATAAGTACACCAGGAGACTCACTTGGAGGAAATTCACTTAAAATACCCGAAATTTTATAGTAGTAGTATAAATAAGACCAAGGTTGTCTGAGATTTTGATGTTGAAACTTTTTGTAAGAATAAATTTACTGTAGAGACAAGTCATGCAAGTATGCATAAATTCTTAGTATAAATAAATTAAGTTTTATATACACTTTCTTGACAATTATAATAAGAAAATACATATTAATGAGTTGTGGTTCTTTTTGTGTTTAGCACAAAAGTCCCTTAGAGACACATACTTTGAAATATTCTCACTTCCTGTATGCTGTATCTTGGGCACAGGCCTTTTGATTTAGACCAAGTTACTTACCTTTTGCACTTGTTACTTGTGCTTTTCCTATCTAAGAATCCTTTGCCTAATCCAAGGTCATGAAGATTTACCACATGTCAGTTTGAGCTTTAAATCTAGCCCTCTGATACAGATTGAGTTAATCTGTACACACGAGAGGCAAGGGTTCAAAGTAAAACATTTTGGAAAGATTATTTTTTCCTCATTGAGTAGTCCTGGCATCAGTACCCTTGTTAAAAACCAACTGATCAGAGACACATGGCTTTTCCTCTATTTCATTATCTGTATGTCTTCTTGTCTTTGTGCCAGCACAACACTGTCTTGTTTGGTAGTTAAGTTTTGAAATCAGGACATGTAAGTCCATTTTTTTTTCTTTTTCAAGACTGTTTGACTATTCTGGGTCTCCTGTAATTCTGTATGGACCGTAGAGTCAGTTTAATTTCTACAAAGTTGTCAGTGAGGATTTCGGGGTGGGGGGAGATTGTGCTTAATTTTCACATCAAAATGAGAGATTCTGTAACTATTAAATCTAATTCATGTGTAGGATAATTTTTCCATTACTCAGATTTTAATTTCTATCAACAATGTTTTATAGTTGTAGAGTATTATAAATTCTGTATTTTTTTGGTTAATTTATTTCTATGTATTTTTCTTTTTTGGTACCAGGGATCAAATATTTCTATGTATTTTTTTTAAATTTTATTTTTGATGTTATTGCAAAAGGAGTTGTTTTCAACTTCCTTTAAATGTTGATGTATCTGGACTTATTTCTAGCATTTTATGTTTCATCATCTATATGTTCTGTGACTTTTTTTGTTCCTTCTTGGCTTTCTTTTGTACAAAGTATTTTCTAATTAGCATTTAGAGTTCTTTAATAATGTTTTGAGGGGCCAGGGATTTATTTAGCTCAGGTGGTTCCACCACCTGCCCTGTAATCGCAAGGACCCGAGTTCGGAAAAAAAAAAAGTTTTGAGTTTGTTATTTTTTAAGTAATTGCTTACTACATAGATTTTGACTCAGAAGAGTCAGTGTCAGATTTTTCCTAATTCCATTAAGATGTGCAGACACTAACCTTTTATACCTCCATTTCCTCTTACTTGTGTAGTTTTATTGTCCCATATGTTACATTTGCTAAGGTCACAAACTAATCAGTTCATTGTTACAGTTACTTTACTATCTGGGTCATTTCCTTGGCCCAACACACTTTTGCTCCCATTCACATCCTTTGTGCTCTAATTAAAAAATATATGACACATTATTACATTTCACTGTTACAAGCCTAGTAATAAATGCATATAACACATTGATACGACTGTTTTAAATTAAGAAACAAAAGAACAAATATGCACTTATGCAGTATTTTACAATTCTATAATAATTACTTTTACCAGTGTTTTCTCCCCATCTCCACCAATGAGAACCCAAATTCCTGTCAGGTCACCTGCTTTCAGGATGAATTTTTTAATATTTCTTGGAAGTATTTCTTGTTAGCAATAAATCCTCATTATTTTTTATATACCTGGGAATGTCTATTGTGCTTTCAGTTTCAAAAGACAGTTTTGTTGGATGTAGAATGGAAAGTTGGGTTTTATGATGATTTTGAATACACTGTATCATTGACCATCACTGTTTCTGCTCAAAATTCAGCTGGTAACCTTACAGGGATTCCCTTGTAAGTGATAACAGCTCTTCTTCTATTGCTTTCAAGATTTTTCTATCTTTGACCTTCAACAGTTTTACCATGATACAGTCACTTGTCAATTAATGATGGGACACTTTATGAGAAATTCATTTTTAGGTGATTTTGTCACTGTTGTGGTCATGCTAAGAGTGTACTTACACAAACCTAGATGCATAGGCCAACATTCAGTGTAGCCCTTTAGAGCAATTAAAAGATGTGGTAAAGATGAGATACATGAGGCTACTGCCTCTGCTAATATGCATACTAATAGGAAACTTTTAAAAGTACATACTAGGATACTGCAACAATAAAAAGTATAGTACAGCTGCTGCCTGCTTTGCAGGCACAAGGTCCCGAGTTCAATCCCCAGTACCAAAACAAAAAAAAGTATAGCACAGTAAATACATAAATGAGTAACATGGTCAGTTGTCACTATTAAGTAATATGTACTGTACATAAATACATGTATTATACTGTTACGACTGTTAGCGAAGTAGGTTTATACCAGTGTCGTCAGAGTCACCTGAAGTTTTATGCTGTGCTACAGTAACACCAGGCAACAAGAACTTTTCATGCACAGTATAATCATGAGACCACTATCTTGTATGTGGCCCACTGCTGACTGAAACATGGTATGTGATTGATCAATCTGTGGACTTCTATTTTTACTTAGGGTTCACTGAGTTCCCTGGATGTGTACATTAATGTTTTTCAATAAATAAGCAAAGTTGTCAATCATTATGTTTTTCCTGTCTTGTCTATTGGTATTTATATGATATGTGTTCTGGTGTGTGAATGGTGTCCCATTTCAAGGCTCTGTTCATTTTTTTTTTACCCACCCCCCCCATCCCCAGTTTCTGAGAGCTCTTAGGTATAAACTTCTCCATCTTTGGTAGCAAATGAAGCCAGTTCCTTTGAGAAGAAATTAGGAGCTATCAGGTGTAAGACTTTCTTGTGCCTTATCAAAGAATCTCAGCATGACCTCCGGAGCAGGGTGATGCCCCTACTTTCAGAGCTAAGCACTTCTGATGAAGCATGGGAGCCTGAAGTCTCCTCCGCCTGCCTTGCCAGGGTGGAACCACAGCTTTCTAGGCACTGAGCCCCAGTGTTCCCCACAGTACTTCCCAAGGGGGGGATGGGGATGGGCAGAAGGGAGCCCCCACTTCCTGGGCACATTCAGCTAGCACGCAGCTATGTAACAGGCAGCTGGGCAGGACAGGAATAACCTCCTGGCTCCTCCTAGGCAGAGTCTTCCCTCTCACTATGAAGCGGGTTTACGGCGACACAAATCTGAAGTCAAGTTTCTTTCTCATGTGATTGGCAATGCAGTGGTCTTGGTTCAAATACCACAATATGTTCACTTTTCTTGCCAAATGTTTGGAGACATTTCTGAAAAGATATTTCCTCATATGCTGTGTGCCTTTAAAAACCTTTCCAGTGGATCCGGAAGGTTGTTTCTTTAAAAGATAATTTTCACTAGTTTTACAGGGGAGTAGAATCATGGGGCTCCCCAAACTGTCAAGCTGCAAGTCAATCTCTGCAATTTCACTCTTGGGAATTCATATCATATTCTCATCCACTTGTAATGTCCTACAGTCTGCCAAAGACTGGTATACTACTTTGACTTCTGGTGGAGACACAACCGAGGTTTAAATGAGAAGATGAATTCGAGTTGCCACCATAATGGGGTTCCTTCACAATAAGGGTTCTGTTCTCTCTAAGAACTCACAGCTACAAAGATGCCTCAAAAGCCAGCAGATGAGAACTGCCACAGAAAACTGGTGGTGAGAGAAATACTGTATAACAAGTGGAAAGAGCAACTAACTCAAACACACAGAACAAACTTCCACATAAAAAGTAAGACGAAAGTCAAAAAATAAGCTGGAGCTGGGCCGGGGATTCAGCTCAGTGGCTCCACCACCTGCCTCACTAGCGCAAGGTCCCAAGTTCGATTCCTGGTACCAAAAAAAGAAAGTTAGAGGACACGTGACAAATACAGAAAAGTATTAATATTTTTTAACTTTAATTATAAACTGACAAAAAAATCTAATATTCTGATAGAAGTATGGGCAAAGAACATCTTCAATTGATAGAAATTATACAATGTATAACGTTTTAATCACTTACCAGTTCAATTATTTAAACACAAGATGACCAAAAATTGCATTTAAAACATCTTTATAACAGGAAATATAAAAATGGAAATTTTATCAAATTTATTCAATACAAGAATCGACTGGTTGAAATGACACCTGCCCAAGTAATGCTGAGGATAGTCAGTACCTAAACAAACACACTGGTCAGGGATGCTCAGGGTAAATTGCTAAGTGGTTAAAAGCTCAACTTTGACAGCTAAAGAAATACAGTCAAAAACAGTATCTTGCAGTATGCATAAACAGCTGCAGGGTACTGAAATTATGTTTGCACTAGGATGAAATTTGGCAAAGATAAAGATGACTCAAAAATTAATACTTGATTCAGTAATTACACTATAATATCTGACGGAAGTTTTAAGAAATCTTTATGCATAAAAAGGTTTATCACAGCATTACAGAGAAAAACTATTAAATATATACGCTAAAGAAAATGTTTCAGTAGACTGTGTTGCAATCCATAGGAGCATAAACTATTTATGTAATCATTTAAAATAGTACTTTAAAAAGAACCAGGCATGGTGGCGCACACCTGTAATCCCAGCACTTGGGGAGGCTGAAGCAGGAGGATCTCTGAGTTCGAGACCAGCCTGGGCTACATAGACAGTTCAAGAACAGCCTGCACTACACAGTGAGACCCTGTCTCAAAACAAAAACAACAACAAAAACACTAAAAGGCCTCAGAAATGCTCACACTTGAAAGAAACTGGGACATAGTATTATTCATACCACTCTACAGAGAGAAGTAATGAAGGGATAATGGTTACCTTTGGAGGGTAGGAAAAGTTATTTTTCTTTTTCTTTCTATGCCCTTCAATAAGATTCTCTTCAGAAGCAAATTAGAATAAGTAATTACAATAAGAAAGAAGCAAATGAGAATGTGATTAAAATAAGAAAATATAAACATTTTATCACAAAAGCTAATTATAAAAATAAATATAAATACATAAAAATTAAAAACACTTGTAATTCTACCATCCACTGTTAACAGTTTTGAATATAATTTATGGATATACATGATTATTATAGTTGGGAAAATAAAATATTTAGGGGATTAAAATTCACTCAAAAACCTACTTTGTCATCCACTGAATTTTAAGATCTCGTAATGCTTCAGTAAACTCTTCTTTTAAATCTTTCTCTTTTTCTGAATCCTTTTCCTTATCTTTGCTGCCATTCTTAGTCTTTGTTGGTGGAGGTATTAGGTAGTAATGAACAGGGATTACATCCTGTGAATATGGAAATTCTTATATTAATACGCTTAACTTTATATTCTTTAAAATCATCTTCAGTAGCTGAATATAACATGAGTTGCACCTGAGTTGTCTACATCACATTCCAGATTCTAAGGGTCATAAAACATAAAAAATGCCAATCTACAATCACAGTAATTTTCTCCCAAACTTTAAAGTACTCATAGCTTCTCATAGCAACTTTAAAATAAAGGAAGTAAGAACATATTGTTCATTTCAGTATATGTAGTACTCTCAGCTTTAACTGACAGATTAATGACAAAAGCACATCGACCTTTCACATTTTAAATCTAAGCAGGGGAAGAAAGAAGTTCAAATTAAAAAGAGAAGAGACTGTTTCTAAACAGTTTTAAGGAGATATTTACTCCTTTATCCATGAAATCCACAGGACTCCTGGAGACCCCGCCATGTGCCAGTAACACTCTGACTGGGGAAGGAGCGGCAGCAGCGATTCCCTCTCCCACCCTGACACACACCGCACTCTAACGGGGAAGGCAGACAGTGAGCACACAAGCGAGGGAACCACTTCCGACAGACACCAGAGGAGATGAAGAAAGTAAAGCAGATTAAAAGGACAGACAGTGACTATTAGGTAAGGTGGGGAAACAAACACAGATAAAGTGGTTATAGAAAGCTAAGTGAACCTAATGACAAATGTGAATGAATCCAAGTAAACCTAGCTAACCTAACTGAAGAGAGAAGGAAGCCCATCTAGCACAGGAATTATTGTTTGAAGGCAGAAGAGAGCGAGTACAAAACCTGAGCTTGGTGTGTGAAAAGCACAGTTGTATACACGGAGAAAGTAGGCAGCAACCATAATATACAGGGTAGATGGAATGTAGTTTTTAAAAAATACAGATTTTAAGTACACAGACAAGCCTACCACAAGTTTTATGCAAGGTATTGATTATAGACATGATCACTAATTTTTGCTTTTTGGATTATATGGATTAACAAACTGTATTTGGTTTTTAATAACTCTTGTTAATATTTGGAGATTGAATCTTATAAAACAAAAGCAGAGGCACAAAAAAAAGTAGAGGCAGGAGAATAGGGTAGTAAGTGAACCCAGGAAGCCCTAGGGTGTGTAGGAAGCAGAAGACAGTGAGGAGACCTCAAATCCCTTTTGAAGGTAGACACAGTATTTGCTGATGGCATTGAAAACAATGGGAATGGGCAAGGCCAGCAAGGGTAGGAGATGTGGGAATTGTAAGAATTCTTGTTTGTAAATGCCTGAGAAGGACAGAAAGCAAAAATCTGGGGTCATAGAAAGGCCACCATCAAGCAAAAACGGAGCGACTGAGCAGAGATGGTGTGTGGCATGGACGCGGACGGACGCGACCAGGAAACCTGGCAGCAAGGAGCCTGCCGGGGCGGGGCCCTGGGCATGGGGAGGAATGGAGAGGGCTGCAGAGCAGGGTGTGGACAGGCCCACAGTGCTTCTGGCGTGTGCAGCTTTGAGGAGAAAAGAGAAACAACAACAGAGCGTGGCTCCATCTGTTCTAGAGCACGAAGGTCTTTTTCTTTCAAAAAGTGATGTGCTGTTTGGGAAGTGAAATGACACATTACACTTGCTAGATTTCTTTCAGGCACAGTAACTGGTTGTCCTTAAATAAACCAGTATTTATTAAGTCAATTTCTCAAATTATATCTTCAGATTTATATTAAAACAAAGTTTCTAGAATTGGAACAAACTATTACCAAGAAGACTTTTACTGTCCTCATCACAGTATTTGAGAAGAAACTTCAGAAAAATAGTATTGCAAGCCCCTATTCCCCCAAATAGGATTTTTAAGGTGTATGTCCTATATGAGTGTCTATTTTAACAAGGTTCTCAAACTCAGTTTGGGGTATGAAATAACAGTGAACATGAGGAAGTACTGCTGTAGTTCTAATAGTATTCATTCCAACACCACACAGCACTAGTGTCCTCACGACTCACTGGACCTGCAGAGGAATTCCGACGTGCGACACTACACAAATCCACACGCAGCCCACCGACTCCACTCCTCCCCTTCTTCTGATCGGAAGCCAGAGCCTGCAACAGGAAGGAGCTGGTGCGAAGCATAAGGCTGGGAACACAAACAGCTCTACCTCTTGCGCTCGCTCTTTCAAGCCCTTGCTGCCACCTCCGTCCTCTCCCTGAGCGGTCAGCGGGTGCTGACCCGGGCGGGGCCATGGGAAAGGGCCTGCACAATCCGGGCCCGTGAGCTCCCCCCAGGTTCTAGGCGGACAGGCTGCCTGCGGGTCACCGGCTGGGCCCTCGGGACCTGCGGGACCCGCCTCAGGGTCTGACGTTCTGCTCCTCTGGGGAATCCTGGTCTTCACCCCCACTGTGCGGGCCGTGCCCGGCATTGCTCGGCAGGCCCCATGCGCTCCACAGGCCTGGGCCTCTCCTGTGTTCTGGGCTGGGGGACGGGTGGGTGAGCTTCCGGGAAGGAAGCCTCTGTGTGGAGAGGCACTGCCTCCTCTGAGCTCGGAGGAGAGGCATTTGCTAGGACTGTTTAGTATAGAAACTAGAACATAGAACTGAATTTAAAATGAGCAATCCGTTAAAATTAATTTATAATAAACAACAATAGCAAAGACCTATAAAATTAGAAGTCCTACCATGACAAGCTTAAACTATCCCTAAAAATACAAAAGGGAAGAAAAGTTTGTAATGAATTATCTGAGGAAAAAAGATCAAGCCTTTTCAATTAGTACAATTATAAACGTTAGTATAACCCTACAAAGCATTTCAGGACAAGTTTGTATTATTAGTCTTTTTTCTTTTTTTTGAGATTGGTCTCGCTATGTAGTTCTGGCTGGTCTTGAACTCACTACATAGGCCAGGCTGGCCTCAAACCCTCAGTGACCATCCTGCCTCAGTCTCCTGGGTGCTGAGGTTAGAAGTATGCACCACCATGCCTGGCTAAAATGTTTTATTGTTAAAAATTATAAATTTGGTAGCTGAGGGTATAGCAGCTCGGTGGGAGAGTGTTGCTTAGCACATGTCCCTGGGTTCGAGTCCCAGGAACACCCCCTCCTCTGCAATATGGTAGTTTTATTTTCTAATCAAAAGAAAAATGGAGCTATTTTTCATTGTATTGTCATAATCATTTGTTCATTTTATAAATGAGTATTCTTTCAATTTACCTCTCAAAGACTTAGTGCAGGGTCAGTTTAGTAGAAATGACTTTGTACATTAAATCTTTGGCAATCTTGATTGTGGTTTAAAAAGATAGTCCAAAAAACCCTTCAAAGCAGAAAAGCTATGAAGAGCTCTCTTTGGTAGATACCTAAAGTGTTTCAGTAGTGTTCAAATTGAAAAATATTCAGTCACGCTCATCAACTAAACCAATGACCATTCTTTGTCCAGCATAACATATTATCATTTAAATTCTATTCAAAAAATATAATTTCTTAGGTTCTCAAACTGACAGCCATAACTTCATAAATTAAGTTTTATGCAAAGTATTATGAAGATTAATATTATATTTAATGCTATTTATGATCTGTTAAAATTAAATTCGTTCACATTACATATATGCATGTGGTTTTCTTGTAATTTGTCTGTGATGCTTATTTTCTAAATAAGAGCTTCACTGTGTGCTTGCTCTGAAGGGAGGAAGGAACAGGCAGATGTAACTCTTGCTGCCAAGCTCTTTATATGAAACTTTGCTGACCATCAAGTAATAATTTTATTCATTCATTATATTTCTACCCTGTACAAAGTAATCCAAACAAAACCCACTAAAATTCCAGAGGTTAGCCAAAACAAACAGGAAGAAAAAACCCGGCTATGATCTTGGTGATATGTGTCTTCTATTTTTAAGGGGGTCCTTGAATACCTCTTCCCCATTCTCCAAAGCAGTGACTTTCATATTATTTTTTTGTTTTACAACTCTCAAACTATTTTCAACACAACCCAAAAATGTACATGTTAACATAATGAAAAATTTAAAAAAATGCTTATATTCCTATAAATGAATTTACAAGACTCCCCCACATTCAGCTGAGAAATATTAGTCTTCTCGCTTATACCCAGAAAGATGATTTAGTTTGAACAAAGTATTCATCATTACATAACAAAAATTTCAGAGTATCTTTTAATAAAGGCATCTTATTTATTGTAAAATAGTGATTCCCAGTTCTATATCACTAAAAATTAAAAAACAAAGTTATCTTTTACTTATATCTTAAAACACTACTGATTCTCCTATGTAATACTTCCTACTTGAAAGAAAGAAACCACTGAAATGCTAAATGCTGTCAGTGAGGTTTTACCAAAGAGTCAGTGGGTCTTCATTTAACACATGTTCCTTTCTCTAGAAATACCTGAAGTAGGAATTGCCTTACTGAGACAAATTTGGCTCTGGCAGGCAATAAAGATGGTCTAACACACTGTAGAGAAGTTGAACAGGTCACTGCAGGTCTTAAAAATGTTTCTATTCTTAAACTTTAAATTTCTGTCCACAGTTCAAAATTATCTTCATTGCTCTTTTTGTCTCTGTCCTTGCAGAACTAGATAGATTCAAGAGGAGGGGATAAACTTCACTATAAAAAGTTGGCATATTTTATTATTCAATTAAAAAATGCTTTGAAAATTTAAAAAACTATGTGCTTTGGGCTCTATGGTTAAAATATCACATTCATCTTTTCATGGAACTTTAGATACAGAAAGTTTTAAATTTTCTTACTATCTGTAACAAGAAATGAACAGCATTACAATTTTTCTACATACACAGGAAAAATAGGGATTGTCTAGCAATTCATGGCTGGGGATAAAAACCTCTAGAAAAGGAACGTGCCAACATTGCTTGTAGGTAGAGCTAAGAGCATTAAACTGCAGAACATAAAGAAAGAAAACTAAGGGAGAGAATTTTTAAAAAAAGATTTATAAGGGACAGGAAAAAACTTTAATATGTAAATAAAGCTTTAAGATATTGTTTTTAAGAACTGACAATCAGTACCTTTTTAAATTTTCCTTGTCGTTTTGCTGCAGACTGCCCCTGGGAGTTAGAACGACATTCTGTAAGAAAACATGCATAAACTACACAGGATGGAGACACCACCTCGGTCTAAATTTCTTCCAATTTATATTTCACCGGTATGTGTCATAGTGCTCAGAAGGGTCAGCTCTGTGATCATAATGGCATGCTTTCAAAGAAAGCAACACTGCCATTTTAACTGCTTAAAGAAAAATGAACTCAAATATACTGTACTAAAATGTTTACAGCCTTTTATCTAAAATAGTGATCAAAGTCCATTGGTTTGGAAAATATTTTTTAAAATATTAAATTTAGCTGACAGTCTGCAGAATCTGATTTCAGAGAATGTCATGACAAACACAACCCTATAGAATTTTATAAAAAGCATCAGGGTTATTGTGAAAGTCAAACAGAAGTAAAACTGACAATTACCTTCCCAACTATGAAAAATATAAGAAATACAAAATTACTAGGCAAAGAATAAATAATATAATAAAGATTATAATTAACCCAATAGCTCTAGGTTACTTCTCCCCTCTAAGAAAGTCTTTCTAACTATAGCTAACTAATTATAATTAAAACCACTCATTTATAATTTAATTTCAAAATTTCCTCTAGAACAATACAACCAGGAAGTACTATTTCTGAATCACTAACTCTTTTTTTGTTCAACTTTTCAGAAGGAAGGGTCATGTGTCATTTGGGTGAAAATTCAAAGCTATAGCTTCATACCTAAAGCAGCTATGCTTCCTATGAAAAGACATCTACAAATAAAGATGACTGAGATTTCCTAAACAGTGCATGTATGAATTCCAGTAGTAATCACTGATTTACTTCAAATTATACTGAAGTCTGTATGCACAAATAGAATAAAATGAAATAAGACCCAAGAAATGTCATGGTAAACAATTTTTTCTAAGCACAAAATTCCCAAACTTTTCTTCAATGACAATAAACAAATAATATTAGTTCTGTAGTGACAAGAAATAAAATCTATTCATTTTGACAGCTTTTCTAGTTCCAGCATTAGGTAGCAGATTTAACTTAGCTCTCTAAGAACTGTAAGAATGACAACCTTTTGTGGTATAGAACTAAAGCAATTCTATGACAAAAGGTGACAGATCCACTTAAATACCATTCTCATCATAGATTCTGACGAAAACATAGATGGGAAAACCTGAGCAGATACTCATAAAGTTGTAACATTCATCTCCCAATTATTACAACCAGAAATTATTTCTTAAAAAAGCCTAATTTTGAAATTGTGAAGTAAAAGATAATGTGAAAGGAGCTATTTCATCTACATACTTATGAAAGATTCCAATAAGAGAAAGATCTGTACAAGTGTGAAAAATATTGTTCATTAGTAATAACTGTTCTGGTTGGATTTTAGAAGCAACCCAAGATAATATGATTTATTTCTATATCCCTAATATGTCAGTTAAAATTCTATAGCCTGTTGTAATTTTAAACATCTGATTTCCTTAAGCCAAGTTTAATTTGGACCTACATGTTTTGTAAGAAGTTCAAATATATCAGCCACTGAGCTAGGATAAAGTTCAGGGCCTGAGGATGTAGACTTTTGAGAAAGAACATTAAATATTTTTAAAATATGACACATTTTAAAAGAGAAGCAAATATTAATTCATCCTCTCTAGTAACGCAAGGACTCAAGGACTATCCCTCCATATTTTCTTTTACCCATACTGAAATGTGGAAATAATTCCCACTGTTAAAGAAATAAAGATTTGGAACTGGTAATTTTAGCGTAAAATGACTAATACTTACAGCTTTCTTGCCAAGTTCCGTCTTTGACAGGGTTAAGGACCCTGCAAGGTAGCATCCAGGTCCTGCCCCTTTCGGTATTCTAGTAAGAGAATTTAGGGTGGTGGTGGGGGGCAACAAAAGAGAAAGTTTCACAAAAATAATTCAGGGAAAAACATCAAATCATTCCCTACTTAAATAATTCCCATGTTTATGATTTCAAAAATCAGAGATAACTTCACCCCCAAATGGTAAATGGCCACATACTTACTGTGAATGCTCCCTAGTGTAATGACTCACGTTTGAACAAGCACAGCGCATTAATACAGGACCAAGTACCAGCAAGAGCATCACTTACTTGTCGTCAGGTAAGGCCGTGACGAAGAATGGCTGGTTGTACTTGGGCGGCAGTGTCAGGCTGCTCGCCTTCTTCTTGCCCAGAAGGGCAAGGCTGTGACTGTCGTGAATATCCAGGCCCAAGGTGTTGGACAAGCGGTGTGAGACTGTGAACGGGAGGTCCCTGAGGCGCTCCAAGTCACTGATCTGCTCGTGACGAATCTGTAGTCGGATTGTATAATCGCCTTTCTCCAATTTCAAAGAATACTGAGAAACAAACAGAACATTTGGGAAAAATAAACCAAGATGAAGGGAGAATGGGTCCATTTACGCAGCCAACAAGGTGCAAGCCACCACACACACAGTTACAAGACGATGAAGTCCCCAGTGAGGGGGCCGGCAAGCAGATGGCACCAGGGAGTCTGAGTGGCTCTCTGGGCACAGAGAGAGCAAAAGGGAGCTGAAGTCACTTCGGACTGACAGAACAGTCCCACATTCTGGGCTAAATCAGTGTCTGCTCAAGAATGATAAAAGCACTGGTCCTCAGAGACATGTACATATTGCCAAAAACGAGCAGAAGTGAGATGCTATGTACCATCTAAGACAAACACCGTGCATGTGTGTGCATGCACATGACCTCCAGAGACTGTTACATTATAACCAAAATGCTACACCTGTTTAATGTGACTAGGAAACATAGGAACCAACAAAGATCAGGGAATATAAAGCTATTCTGATCCACCTAGTTAACATGTTCTGAGAAGATTTTTAAGTCACCAAAAAAGACTGCACTAATCTAGTGCATGCAGAGATGACTGTTGCTTGCGGAGGAAACAAATATATACTTCCTTGCATGACTAACTGAAAAATCCTCCATGAATTATTTTCATTATTTAGCATGAAATTACAAATGTTACAGAAGCATCTTATTCTCTGTAACAAAATCTCAATTAGGGATGAAATTTCGACTAGTCATATGACTAAAAGACTTTTCCTTACAGTTATGAAATGAAGAAGAACATCTGAAGGCTCTAATAAACTGAAGCCACTGCTTTAATGGCCTCTCGACCCTACTCAGACCCGGATCCCTTCTGGGTGCTCACACACCTCAGACAATCTGTGGGGCCTCCTTCAGAAGGGGAGCACTGTGTAAGATGCTGCAGGGGAGCACATGCTGATCAATCTCCTGTAGCAGCAACAACCAAAAAGGCTATGCGGGCCAGGAAATGTCATCCTTTGTCTTCCTTTACCCTCCAACATGATCAGCTCAAATATACGCTGTCAGTTGTCAAAGTAGTTGTTCCTCAACAACTATAAGACTCAAGGGAGCCTCTCGTGGTTTGTGAAAACACTAGATGCAAAACTATGCTATCTTTAAAAACATAAATGTTGTCATAACAAGAAATCAGAGATTTATTAGTTCATCAATTAGCTTCAGTTAATTTAAAAAAAAAAAATCACTGCTGGACCAGGGATTTAGCTCAGTGACACTGTGCCTGCCTTGCAAGTGCAAGGTCATGTGTTTGATCCCTGGTACCAAAAAAAAAAAATCACTGTCAATTTTATACCTGATGTGGGTAGGCATCGCCTGAACCCATCTGTCTTTTGTTCTGGTCAAAAATAATCCACAGTTGACTGTCAAATTCTGACTCATATAGCAGTTCACACAGAAGTGGGCAGCTTGGAGTTACTTCTCCAATCTTGGGCTATTAAAAAAAAAAGATTATTTGATGTTATTTACATATTTCTAATATAAGATTTTTTGGGGGGTTACCGGGGATCGAACTCAGGACCCTGTGCTTACGAGGCAGGCGCAGTGTCACTGAGCTACATCCCTGGCCCTCTAATATAGATTTTTAAGTTACTGATGTAAGGCTTTCATTAAAAACTATTATACTTTTGTATAAAAAGTTTGCAAATGCAGAACATCTAGAATTTTGGCATCAATTAAAGGGACTTTTGCAAACTTTTAAAAGCACAAATTTGTATCCATTAATAAAGCAATAATCTTCAGATCTCTTCCTTATACAATTAGAATCTGACAATTCACTGAAATCTATTATCTCATCAACCTTAAAACCTGCTCAGTAGTTGTTTTATCAAAATCTTACCGATCCTAAGAAAACTCTTTGATCTAACATTTACACTGGTCTCAGTTATTTTCACCAGTCATTCCACTTAGGAGTTACTCTGATTTTTCACTCTTCCAATGCCTCCCTTCACAGAAAGCAATCAAGGCCAAAGGGCATAAGCAGAAAAAAATGTGGCATTTTGGAGTCCCCCTCCCCGCATCAATGGGCCAGTTATCACTGATTATACAAACTGAGGCTCAAAGGCCAGGTGACCACTAGATTACACTTTGTGATTTCACATCTGACTGGTATTTAGATCAATAGAATCACAATTTCCTAAGAACAATTCCAAGTTAACCAGTGTTAGTAACTTGACTCCATTTCACATACCATTTATAATATACCTCCATTTGTGATCTTATGACTCATGAAACACTGCAGTTCGTCACTGTGTGTAGCTGGCAAACACTTACTTGATGAAAGTTGTATGTCAGGACCATCTCATAAAGTTGACGGTTATTTGGCAAAACATCTCTTGATCCTAAAGGTTTTGTTTTTGCACTCACTGGGCTGTAATAAGGCAATTACAGAACTGATTCGATTCAAGAGTTCATTAAGTAAGCCATTAAATTATAAGAAACAAAAATCTATAACATGTTACCAAAAGTGAGAGATAAGCATTTGGGAAAACTCTCTTTGTAGCATACTTTATAATATTTTCGTCATGAACATATATAATTCTTTACTTCCTGAATCACAGCAATACAGTCAAAATTTTGCAATAAACATTATAAAGGCAATCTTTGCATGGTAAAAACATTTTCTAAGGGTGCAAACAGCTCTTAACCAAATTCCAGCACTAGGGTGACAATCAGGAACAGTGCTGAAGGACAGGTCTGACTTGTACCCTCCCATCCACATAGCCAACAGCACTGCACAGGCCACAGCAGCCCTGCAGCAGCTCCATCTGCCAGGGCCACACCTGGCCCTTGTCCTGACCCAAGGATTAGCATCTAATCTCAGTAACCTCTGAGGCAAGTTACTAAAATACAGACTTTTACAAAGGAGAACACTGAGATTGGGGGACTAAGATTTTAGTATAAAGATGTCAGCAAAATTTATTAATCAACTTTAAATGTAGTTGCAATTTTTGAGATTCAGGGGAAAAACATTAAGATGGTACAAGTTAGATACTCCTTCAGAAAATGGGAGGCTTTATTTTCATTGGTAATTCCAAAAGGCAGTGTATCTTTTAACACTCCCGTCACCGACTACTCTCCACAATGGGCTCTTGTGTACTTGTTACAAGGCCTCACACTGACAGGAGTTAAGGTCAGATCATGCAATAAAAACAAGGTATCTCTGAAGCACAGGCCCTGCTTCCACGCTGGGAGCTACTGAGGCACAAAGAGTAGAGTCCTCAAGCTTCTCCTATCTGTAAGACTTGCCAGCAGTATCATTTCGGAAAATGATGCACTAAGGATTGCAAACACAAAGTCAGATTCGTACTAACTCGCACGCTATTTCATGTCAAGACAGGAAAAGGCTAACACCCACTAGTCCTGAAGGGATCAACTGTGCTCTGCCCTGAGCTTGGCCAGTCAGGTGGGCAGCGAAGCTGCTGTTCCAGGGCTGCCTCTCCCAGAGCTCGGCAACTGGATCTCACCTCCAGTATGGACATGGATTACAAAGAGGGACCGTTTTCAAAGAGTGTCGGTGATTACCCCCACCAACATTCATCTCTAGCCCCCAAAACAATGAACAATACCGTAGCGTTTGGACCCAGCTCTTCAGAGTTATGCAGGGAGCCAGATCTTCATATTTTAAGGAAGACTGAACGTCAAAACGGTTGATTCCTTCTGATGCATGCTATAAAAGGTATTTAATAAATTAATTTCTCAAACTTTAACTATAAAGACATAACACTCTGCATCTGAAGTTTATACACACCAAGGAACAATGACTACTGCTATGTTTGGAACCATGGGTCAATTCCCCATGAAGGTCTAAAGCTAACCAATGAAATTATTTTCCAGTAACACAAATAAATGACATGAAAAATGACAGAAAGGTCACAGAACTTACAATGTTTAACTGAGGAGCAGTGCAGACTATCCCATGGAAAGAAATGGTATAATCGATATTGACATCACTGAGACTGGCCCACCACCGAGCAATACAAAATTCAATTGCTTTTCCACCCTGCAAAAAAAAAGAAAAAGAGGATAGATTACAATATATAACTCTTCTATTTTCCCTCAAATTATAAAATATAAATATTAGCTATTTCACAGTATTTAGTTTTTTACACATAGCAAGAAAACTCAAACTTTACCATTTATGCTAGGTATTGAGTCATATCTACATGGATGGATGTAGGCATTGAAATAGTTATCTACATAATCTTACTTTTTTATCAGAAAGATCTCGGCAGCTTTTGAAAACACACGTAACACCAGTGAAAAAGTGGGATACAAAGTCGGGCCAAACGAATCGTGATGAGGAATAAGGCCAAGAGAAAGGCTTTCACCACTTCGTAAGGCGCAGGTGCGCTCCAAGGCACAACTGGCTTTTGGGCTCAGCGCTACCTACCTGGTGACTAAAACAAAATGAAACGATGGTCTCTTACACTCTTTTTCCCAGTTAAGAAATAAAAATATAGGGCCGGGGATTTAGCTCAGTGGTTCTGCCACCTGCCCCACAAGTGCAAGGACCCGAGTTTGATCCCCGGTACCAGGAAAAAAAAAAGAAAAGAGAAAAACTGTTCATTAGCAAGTTTAAAAAGAATTATCTAACAATGACAAGATACAAGAACACAAATAAAACTCTCAGGACAGGAGAGATGTGGGCAAGATACCCAACCCCCTCTGGGGGAGGGACTAGTCCTCACTGTTAAAGAGAAAGCTAAGGAGGGTTATCGAGCACTGCCTGAGGTAATCACCTGCGGAGCAGTAACAGGGTCACCTGTGAAGCAATGACCTCATTTCTTAAGAGTAGGACATTAAGGAAGTAAGTTTCCTAGGAAAAGCCTTGCCTAAGGTAATAAAACAATGAGGAACAGTTTAATTCAGCGTTCAAATTACCAAGTGTCAGAATCTGCCATATTAGCACTTCTTACTCAATTATTCAAGAGTTAAAAAGACATGAATTTTTACCTCCAAGACTCGGTTTTAAGAACCTTAATTAGACTACCCTGTCTTCCTACGTCATTTATTTTGGCATGAACAGAATGCACAGTCCCAAGGTACTCGGGGTACAAATGACACAGTGAAATTCAAATTCAAATGCTTGGTCTTAGCCCATACCAAACTGCACAGAAAGTTTGGGATTTTATCTGTTAGTTAAACTTACCAGGACAGGAAATGCTTCGGTCAGTGTTCCTTTTTCTGGAAGAGAGCAAAACTTGTAGAACTCGTGACTTCGATATGCTCTTTGCTTCACAAGCTGTACTGCATGAAGAACAAACTTGGCTGATACCTCAGAAGAACACGAACACACGGTAGCTTCTAAAAGGAGAAGGAAAGAGCAAAATTTTAGACTGTTCATCAAGGGACTTCAATATCTGTTTAGGGAAGAATGTATCCAGCATAACATGATATGCTCAGATGAAACCTTCATACAGTGTACTTCCTTAAAAACAAAGTAAAAGAATACTAATAAAGCTGGAAGGGTAGATGTCACCCTATGGGACATAAGCAAACAAACTGGTATTGAAATAAACCACCAGCACGGTGCAAACACCAGGGCACGGCAATCTGCCCCCAGACACACACACAATTATCCTCACTAGGTACCTTGTAAATCCCACCTTTCCTCTGGTTTTATCTGAGAACCAGTCAATTTCCATGAGGCTATAATTTTAGAAATCTCTTTATTTATTTTGCCCAATGCCATTACTATCACTTCCCTGCTAACCTTTCCCGGTCTCTTCTCCCTCTTTTGCTCTCTGTCCTGTTTATAGCAAGCCACCACCAGAACCACACTGCTAGGTTCCTGTGAGGCACAGTGGAGGCCAGCCAAAGCCACCGTGAAGCAGGCAGGACCCGAGGTTCATCTAAACCACACTCCACCCTAATCCAGGGAACCGAGGCAGGGCTCCACCTGTGTCCTCAAGGGCCCGTGGGCACACAGCTCTTGCAACCTAGGAAAGCCTCCCATTTCCTGGGACAGCAAGGGCCAGACAGGTGGACTGCGTACAGACAAATGATCAGAAGACAGTCTGGGAAACTAAAGACAATCAGCTCCTCCTAAACCAGGTCTCACACCAGTGATTTACTTCATTTTTGACAAAGTCGCAAAAAATGTTCATACACACACAAGTGATTTTATTATTTCATTTTCAACAAACCGAGAAGAGGTACATCTGTATTTACATGTAAGCATAAAAATGCACTCGGGGGTCCAAAATGTCGTTTCTAACAACTGTGCCTGTCTACCGTGTGGGACCCTGATGGGGCTGAACAAGATAACTGGTGTGAAATGCCTAACAGAGCCCACAGTCTCGAAGTATTCAGTAATGTCGGCTATTAACTTAAGCTGGGCTCACATATACGTGACACCAGCATTACAGAGCTGGAATAGACGGAAAAATAAATGGTCAAGTCAGACCACCCTTACTTACCCGCCCAGGTCGCGCCCTCGGGAACCTCAACAAAATGCCTTCGAATCTGACCAGGTTTAAAGTGCACATCTGTGAAGGCGAGGTCATAATGTGCAGACTCGTTCACCCTGAAAATTAACAAACATAACTGAATGTGACACTGTCGCAGAAAGAACTATGTTCACAGTAAGTTCACTGTTTTAAGACCTTGTGTTGCTCTCTGTTACAAACGGCTTACAAAACAGCAAGCGGAGTATTAGCCCAGCTCTGAGACACTTCAGCAGGATAGCAGTACAGATGATCCTTCTGCTCTGTCTACTTTATGATTTTAAGACACACACACACATTATAAACAGCTCCCTTTTGTGTTAAAGACTTTATAGTATTTACAGAATGTGCTAATTACCAGATTCTGGACTACTGTGAGTCCTAGATATTAAAAATCAAAGGTAATACTTTGTGTCACTGACCCTATCTTAGAGGTACGAGTCAAACAGGCAAATTAAGCCCCTCTTGCAGCTTTAAAATGCCCCCATGCTGTAAAACAGTAAGGATACACTACTTTCACAAGAAAGCAAAGAAATGTAAAAGTCAACTATCTGCTACAGAAACAAAGTATTATATATGTTAAAGTCAAGTTCATGTCAACATGATGGATTGTTTTTTTTGGTACCGGAGATCGAACTCGGGACCTTGCGCTTGCGAGGCAGGTGGCGGAGCCACTGAGCTAAATCCTGGGCCCAACATGACAAATATTTAATGAGTGTTTACAGTATCTAAGGCACTTTTACTCATGGCTTGAGATGTGACAACAGTAAAATAAGATCCTTTGTCCTAGACAAGCTAGGAAGGAGAGACACTCAGCTCTGGGAAGAAAGAAGCATTAGGGAAAATGGATGAAGAGTGCCCGGCTCACAAGAAGGGAGCTGGGAAGCTTTGAAGGGGCCGATGTGATCAGCTGGGATCGGACACACTGCCTTGCTGGGAATTCCACTCACTGTCTAGGGGACACATGACAGAGAAATCAACTGCTGCCCAGTTTTCCCATGTGAAAGTCACTCTTTAAGTTTGATCTCAACTTTACCCTATGTATCTCATGGGCTGAGATCTACTGCACTCTTAGTATCTAACCAAGAAACTGACTCAACAGAAACTTAATTCAGAACTTTCACTTGTTTTCAGTATTCTCACAACCTCAGTCTCTCCTTTCATCTGCTAAGCAATTTGTTGTGTTTTGTACACCCCATACAACGGGCTCCACGCAGGACAGGGTAAGATACAGTCTCTGCCTTCAGAGGGCTCACAAGTAGTATAAATTGAATAACAAGTTGCCACTTGCTGACTAACGTTTGTCCAGAGGTGTGCAAAGTGTCACCATGAAGAAAGACGGGGGGCTGGGAGTGTAGCTTAGTGGCACTGCACCTGTCTGGCAAGCACAGGGTCCTGAGTTCGATCCCGGGTACTGGGGGGACAGGAAGAGACTCCCTTCACTCAGGATGACTTGGAGTGAATCGGGTCACTTGGAACAAAGCAATCAGCTGTGCCTATGCACAAATCCCAAGGAAACCTGGAGCATCTGAGCAGAAAACTGTCCCAAACGTGTAACTGGGTGCATGGAACATCGGGGAGTGCTGGCTGGGGCTATCGGGAGGTCACTGTCTGCTCTTTTACGGAGCTTGAACTTGACCCTTGGAGCTGTAATGATCCACAATAGGGGTGTACTGTGAGTGAAGCTGAGATCTCTGGTTCCAGAGTGGACAACATGGAAAGCGAGGAGCCTGGAAACAGAAGGCGACTGGACAGGTGGAAGAGCCGGGAGGGAGAAGCGGCATCTCAGACACAAGGAGTCAGGAGGGAGGAGTGGCAGTGGACAAGAGAGCACTGTCAAGCACTGCGAGGGGTCAGGTAAGACGAAGGCCAAGCCTCTCCACTGAGCAAGGCGAGGCCATCAGAGCTTTGTCAGAGGCAGTTTCAGTGGAGAATCGTGGTCGATGCCAGGGACGACCCACTGTTCTCAGGTAACGGCTGACTGCATGCCACCTAGAATTCATGCTAGCTGGGAGCAGAACTAAATTCCAGTTACCTGGGTCTGGCCTATGATCCTTATAAAGTCCACACTATTCCACAAATAGCCATTTACAACTTGGATGCAACAGTAAGCTGCGAAAAACCTTTCACTTACTTTGCTGCTATCACTGCAGTGATTGGAACTCTGAACAGAGGGCCTGCATTAGGGGATGCTATGTCATAGCCACATACCTAGAAAAAAGAATGGCAGGTTTCAACATCCGTGAACGAACTTGGAAATAAGCAATAAAATGGAATATTCTAGTCACAAAATAAAGTAATCTTAAAATTTAAAGGTCCTAAACATAAGGTGACATCAGTATCTGAACATTCGGTCACATAATTAGTAAGAGCAAAAAGCTCAAATACATTTACATCAACCCTTGATTAACTGAGACTAATGGGAAAATGAGCCATCAAGTACAAAATGACTACATCTTCATTACTCTCAGCTGCAAACTGAGTACTACAGACAAACTAGTACTACAGACCACTTTGGAGGTAGAGACACTGTTACACCATTCCATGTTTACTCACAGCTATCGTGTGTTTAACAGATACTTTCTTAATCTGGGTATTAAAGGTAACTGGAGCTGGCACTCAGCTGAATCAAACGAGGGACAGATGACAGGGAAGACCTATGTGGAAAGTCTTGCTGTTAACAGCTTCTCTCCCCTGCCTCCTTCACACAAGGATTTAACAAGACATTCTTAAAATATCTGACTGCTTCAAAGAGGTGTAAAATCTGGCAAGCAAAAAGGTCTAGGTTCCTTTACAAGAAAATGACAGACTGCAAACACACTTGGGGGACTGTTTACTCCTAACTCTCAAACATTTTAAAAGATGAACAAAATGAAGGCTGAAGACACCAATACCTCTGTATAATGTAATCCTTCTCTCAAGCCTCTGGGATCCACACGTATGTTTATGTGTCTACACTGATTCATGAGTTCCAAATGGCTGGGACACTGGACCCAAGACGAATTTGAAGTTAAAGCTAAATGAAGCTGAAGGGATATTTTTTCTGAGTTTTCTGGCATTAAAAAGACCAAAAATCAAAATTAGCACTTTTGTCTCTCTTTTCCACTTTAAAAAGTTCTATCTTCTACCAAGATAATTTAGCAACTAGTTCAGGTAGCTGTAAAGTGGCCTAGACATGAACATCCAAAACCCCAGCCTAAATAAAACCAACACAGAATCTTTTTAGTATACTCATGAGATCTACTCATACTTCCACCAAACACTGCTACACCTTAAAATAAGTAGTTTCAGTGGGTATTTTAAGCTACTGTGTGCAGATAATAGCATCTGACTGACATAGAGTCACACACACAGGGATGACTCACACCTGAGCTGCAGTTCTCCCAGGTCGCTTTTAGGTCCCACTCTCACTGGAAAGCTCTGTCTTATATCCACTAGTAAAATGGGGAAAGAGAAGGAATTGGGTGTGTTACTGCCAATGTAATAAAACTGTGGGTCACTCAAGGTCCATTTCACCAATTTCCTTGGTAGCACAGATACTAACTGAATGGCCGCAGGGCTGGGATGACTAATTGCTCCAATACTTTCTTCTGAGACCATCAATGTTAAAACAATCACATTGCCAACTCAGAACGTTAGGCAGACAGCACTCTTGTATTATGCACCATTCACGGGAAGCATGAGTGTGGATATGTCCGCTTCTCACCAGCCTACTCCTTACCGGTGTTCTCTGGAAATACAGGCTCAATGCCAACACCATGATCTGAAGGTGCAGCCACCTGAACAGGGTCTCGGAGGTAGATGCCACGGTTATTTCCAACAGTGACTGTAAAACCTAATCTATTAGCAAATGATGTATTCTGAACGAGGTAGTCATATGCTTTATCGACCTAATCAAAGGAATATAAGCAAGATAGAGGTAAGATATAAATGGTTGAGTCAAGAAAATAATTTATTGCAAATTACCAACCAACCTTTCAATTACTGCAAAGTGTAAGCAAAAGATAGTTTCTATATACAGTTCTCTGAACTGCCCAATAGCCCAGCTGAGAGGGCAATTCTACAGTTTTATTCAAAACAGCAGTCTAATTCCCACTGGGGGAACCCTTTATGTCACACCTCACTCACACTGTTCCCTCAAGAGACCAAATCCAGAAACTGATCCACATGCCATTATGACTGATCAGTTTTTCTTTTACTTTGCTGCACTGAATTGCCAACCTTTCCATGTCCTTCATGTTTCTGCATCTTAGCACAACAACTTGGTCTGAACTGTAAAAATTTCTTTTTATATCCTTTTTGCTTGCAGTTCTATAGCCATACAATGTACAATTCATAAATACTAAGTAAGCTGCAATATTATTGTCCAGTGATATCTAAGATATTATCTTAATGATGCCTTACAACTAGCTTTCCACATTGACAATACCTGAATAATACCATGTCCTTGGGCAAATACTTCTATATTTTCAGCCTTCACTGCAGTGTTTTCTAGCGCTCTTCTGACTGAATGAACCGTATAGTCAACATTATTAGCTTTCAGACCTAAAATTAACAAACAAAAGCAGGAAGTGTTAGAGTCCACTACTTGAGACTCCAGTATGGTGAATGCAACCTGTCTGCTTTACATGTCTTGTGTTTCCACACTCACACTGAGCAGTCTGACTCAAGCTGCACATAACACAAAGACCTGATCCAACAGAGAAGAGTGCGTACCGTTCTTCAGTGGCATTAATGCAGGCTGTGGTGACAGAAATGTATGAAGGTGACACCTAGAGGCATCAGAATAACTTTCTCTAAAACATTAGACTGGCCAAACACTATGGTTTCTGGCAGCAATTTTCAAACCAGATACAAGTTATAAACACCAGAGAATTTAGGCAAAAAACCAAAATGAACAAACAAACAAACAAAAACCAATTAAGCAAGAATCAGAATCTGTCAGGCCTCGATCTCAGAGACTGATCCTTACTGAAAGCTTCCCAGCTGATTCTAGCATGCAGGTAAGAAGCGAGAAGTTACAGAAGCCAGCAATTCCTCAGTTCTGTATTACTGGCTGTTGTTAGAGAAAAGACATTCTTGTCCTCTGCAGAGCTCATCACATTTTGTAAACAAGTAATGATATAAAGTAAGCAAACAACATAAATACAGAAACATTATAACGTTACAAGGACAAATCAAGGAAGTAACCGATTTTGTCCGTAAGAACCCAAAAAGACAAAGCGCCATCAGAGGAACTGGTAGATGAGCTTGGTCTTAGAGAATGCACAGGAATTTACAAGGTAAAAAGAAACAAATAGAACCCACAAAGCAGACAGGACTTACAGTAGGAAGAGAGAGCAGAATGCCTAGAGAGAGAGGTACAGGAGACCGACCCGAAACACCTAGCGAGGCTGACCTGGACCACAAACAACGGGACGGCCGCAGCAGGGCTCGTCCTGAGTCCAGACTAACCGCCCAAGCAAATGGCACCTGACTACTGGCTTGTGCTGTAGCTCTCTGACCCCACTGTGGATGAGCCACGCCAGGGAGACTGTGGCAGGAGAGACAGTTATGGTTGTCAGAAAAGGGCGAAAAACGGAGGCTGGGAGAGGTAAGTTTTGAGTGGGACATTTTTGAGATGGGACCTTCACAACAGCCTGCGAGCCGGATTCTACGTGATTCCAATGACACTAATACTGCATATCACCCTAGCAATCCCATCTGTCTCTATTTTAGTTTACTCCATACTGGTTAACTTCGAACATGTAATACAAGTGTTTTGTTCAAAGTGTGTCTCCCTAAATAAAAGCTCCAATGGACAAGGTATTTTTGATGTTCTGTCCACTGATTTAACCCCAAATTAAAATACTGCTTGGTAATCATTAACACCAGGCAATCAATAAATGTATTTGCTGAATGAAAACACGTTCAAATTATCATCACCACATAAATCACTCTGTTCTAAACTTTATTTTGTGACCAAGACATTCATTACCGATCCCACCACATGCTCTCCTACCACGAGAACTTGGCAAACAATCTCCCATTTGGAGAGAGAGGAATAAGCAATGACCTTACCTGAAAGTATCAGGGCAATGCCTCCACATGCATTGGGGGAAGACATAGATGTCCCGTTCATTAGCTGCGTCCCCCTCAATGTCCAGTTAGGAACAGAAGCAATGGCTCCTCCTGGTGCGCTGATACTCACGCCAAGGGCCCCATCAGCACTAAATGAAAAGCCATTGGAGTCTGGTTACGATGGTGAAACCTGGATGTTTATGGGCATTCCTAAAAAGCCCGCTGGTCAAACCACCTGTATTCCAATTCTATGGGTTATCTGGAGTCATTCCAAGTAATGACACAGATATTATTGTAAGAAATCAATGGGGTAAAATACCCAGCACAGCTATTTCCTCTTCAGGCAGCATGTATTTTTTTTTTCTGTGTATGTATCTGGGTTTACAGGTGACAGGTTGGAGGTGTCAGGCATACTGAGAGGAAAACAAGTGCTCTGACCCCTTGATAGATCTACTTCTCTCCATAAGAGAAATTCTTTAGTTTGTTTAAAGTCTAATATAGTATTGTACAATAGAACATAATATGGGTTGAATTTGTCATTTAAAATTATGTAAGAGCTACATTTAAAAAGGCTGAAAAGAGACAAGTCAATTTTAAAGCTATATTTTACTTAACAGGACACATCTAAAATATTTACAACATGTAACTGTCGGAAAACAAGGGGTTAGTTTACTTTCTTTTTTGCACTAACTCTTCAAAATCCAGTGCATATTTTAGTTATAGTACACCTCCACTCAGACCAACCTCACAAGGTGGGGGCTGCCATTCTGGACACCTCAACTTTAAGAGGACTGTTCAGGTGAGGGCTTTGGCAAACAAAGTCTAATATTAGAGTCAGACAACCCTTGGTGTTCATGACCACACTGCCATTTAACACAAGCTCTGTCCTCTGTCCCAAGGAAAGAAGTAACATGACACATTACTTCCCCAGGAAGGCTGCTGGATGGACTCTTCCTCTACAACACTCCCCCAGTGGAGCAAACTGTTTTTAATCTTGGCTAGAAATACTAGGGCAATTTGATTTCACATTTTTATAGAGAGCTGAAAGCAATACACACATTGAGACCTAGAATGATTTTTACTTTCTTGCTTGCACTATGTATATTATCTACCAATGTTCAAAATGAACACCGGGTATTTTATAAATACAAAAAAGTAACTGCAAAGAGCCATGAATTTTAACTACTCTCTACTGCCCTTTATTGATCTGCCACTAGCATGTACAATGCCTAATAATCATAAAGCATTCCTAAGTCTTTAAATCAGTACTCTACAAATGAGTTTAATGAAATGTCAATGTGTTTCCTTAAAATTAAAAAAATTAGTGATATTTTCCTCTCAAATTACCATATATAATAAAAATTCATTAGACATTATTTGATAACAAGTGGAAACACCAGGAAATCAAGTAGATGCTGTATGTTTGATGTTCAATGCTTATGGAGAGATAATAGTTTCCAAAAAGCACTATGAAATCTATTCCATTCAATGACCATTAGATCATTCTGTATCTTATACTCTAATAGATGAATCTAATAATTGGACCAAGTATCTGCAGATATTTCATGTGTATTAATAAATGTGACATAAATTCAATTCTTAGAGCAAATGGTTTATGAACTAGTATGTTTTAATGTTTCCCTCGTAAACAGTACAAATGAACCCTTTGGCATTTACTTAAAATAATTCTTTATGCACTTTTTGTTTTGTTTCTTGATACTAGAGATTGAAGCCAGGGCCTCATGCATGCTAAGCATGTACTCCATGGAGCTACACGCCCAGCTCCAAATATAATTCTTTATGCAATTTATGGCACATGATTGGAAAAGGCTGGCTTAAACACCCTCTAATAATTTGTTTTTGTACTGACTATAACACAAAACTTAAAATTTCAGAATCAATTTAAAAGTAACAAGTTTAATAATTTAATACTTTTATTAACCGAACATAAACGACATAAACCTCTGCTAACTTTTGTTTTTAATTTCTCCTCACTCTTCTTTTTTTATTTGTGAAAGAGCATACTTTATTGGGAAGCAGAAAGCAAGCAGCACAGTGACCACAGACAAGGACACCCGGTAGGCACCCACATGTCACACTGGGGAAGACACGCCATGTTCTGCCAATAAAAGTCAACTGGAACACGGTCTCCCTTGGGGCACCTTCCCTAACCTCCTCCTCCTCACTAGCGATACAGCCCCTCGGGGTGCCTTCCTGTTTCTTATAAGGAAATTTTCTTTACATTTCTTGGTCTTCATTCGTTGTTTTCATTCTGTGTTCTCTCAAAGCATCAGGCCAACTTCTGTACAGACTGCGTTGATGTCAGCACCAGAGAGATCATCCTTTGCCATGATCAGGTCGTCCAGGGTCACATCATCAGCCGGCGTCATCCTGCTTGTGTTCATCTGAAAGATGGGCTTCTTAGTCTTTTCATCAGGCAGGGGGAACTCGATCTTCCTATTGACGTGCCCTGGTCTGATCAGTGCTGGATCCAGAGTTTCTATTCGGTTTGTGGCCATGATAACCTTCACGTCTCCCCGTGAATCAAATCCATCCAACTGGTTCAACAGTTCCACTACTGTTCGCTGATTTCCCTCCCACCTCCAGAGTTTGAATCATACCTTTTGGTCCCAATGGCATTGATTTCATCAATAAACACGATGGATGGTGAGTGTTCTTCAGCAACTCAAAATAATTCCCGGACAAGTTTGGGGCATGACCCACATCCTGAAAGAGTTCAGAGCCAACCACTCTCAAGAAGGTGGCCGAGGTTTGGTTTGCTGCTGCTTTGGCGAACAAGGTTTTACCTGTGCCCGGTGGATGGCAAAGAATGACTCCTTCAGGGAGCTTTATACACATCTCATAGTGTTCAGCATGGGTGAGAGGAAGCCCCACAGAATCCTTATTTCCTGGATTTGGCTGTCCAACCCACCACTGTCAGCACAGGTTTCCTGGGGGCCTTTTCCACCGTCATCACTGTGTCACCCATCAGCGCCCATCATGGAAGCACCTTACGGTTGGGCAGGCCTGAGCAGCCTGGTTCCAGCAGACCCTCGCCCACGTGCAGAAGGATGCTGACGATGGCATGACTGTCATTGATGGTCTCTTCCAAGGCTCCTACCGACCTTGGGGTCCCCCTCAGATCATCCTCCTTTGACCTTTCCTCCTCTTTTCTTCTCATGGTTTCATTTGTTCCTGATTCCTAATAAATTCTTCCTCCGTGAGAAGACAGTCTTTAGTCCTCTCTAACTTGAGTAGTTTACGCGGCACCAAGTGTGCGCTGTCCCCAGTGGCAGTTTGTCAGCAGCATCTGGCCCCTTTGTTTTCTTCTTCTTCCTTCCCGCTCGAGTTGGTACAGGAGGTTCAGATTTCTTTTCCAAGGCAGGCAGCGGCACCACTGAGCGAAATCTCCGGCCCTAATATTTCTCTTTCTTGTCCTTGTCATCCTTACTACCCCTAGGACCATGACCACCACTCTGACTTTGACCCCAGTTCCTCGAGGAGCTGCCCGTGCTGGCGTGTGGAGCCGAGGCTGGTGGAGCAGCAAAGCTGGTGAAGTGGCAGGATTTCCCTTCGCCCTCTCGGGGACCCTCCACGCTGAGCCCCCCGCCAGGCCAGTGGGTCGGACTTGAGCGCTTTCTCTGGGAGCCTCCATGGGCTGGGAAGGCTGGGCCCATGAGAGCGGAGAGGGCTGCTGACTTCCTCTGACAGCGCCTAGTTTTCTCGCTACGGGCCGCTCCGACCACTCAGGACCTCGGCCAGCAGCCGAAAACCTGTCACTCACCACCTTCCTCCTCCTTGCTCTTCCTCAGTGACATTCGCTGGGCTGAGGAGGGCGGCTCACGGTGATGGGACAGCACAGTTTTCTGACGCCCAGGGAGACCCACAGCCTGACTGTTTTCAAAACTAACCAACAGTTTATAATAAGTTAAGGAAATGAGCTTACTTCTTAAAAAATTACCTCAGAAGACCAGGAAGATACATATAATTCAGAGAATTTATTATCACATTCGCTTTGTCAACCAATTTTCTAATCTTCTCTTCCAGTATTGCTGCTACCATCTATTTTATACTTCAAACATACCCAGTGATTTATTTCCTTCAATGCCACTAAATTAGTTCAGGGTAATGAATCAGTTATACACTAAAACCTGCAGATCTTTGCGTTCTTGCTCTACTTGCCCCACTGAACTCCCCCTTTCTCTCAATACCCTACCCATTCTTCAAGGACAACTCCAATGCCTCTTCCTCCTCCAGCTCCCCCGACTGCTCCTCCTCTGCCGTCCCAGCACCAACAATGGCATTCGCAACTCAGATCACAGCCTGTGCTTTCATGCCTCCCACTGCAGGCAGTACCATGTCTGCTGAACTAAGCTCTTCTTCTAAGTTACTCCAAAAAAGTAAAGGGATGAGGTAAAATAGGCTTTATTTTCCAGAGGGTGCCTGTACTCACTGATGTCAGAATGAGGGCTTATAAAGATTAGGACTAAACCCTGAGAAAGACAATTATTTCCTGGAATCAGACAAATATAGTTCAGAGGCTGTCAGGACCAAAACAGATGAATGGCACTTGTCAACCAGAACTTTCTTACTCGTGAATTGCACACAAAATGTTCAAAATAGGTTATAATCTGTACTTAGGTATGCAGCTCCATCACTGATGCTTTGCAAAAAGCCAAGGGCCTTGGTTTCGGCAAAGTTCAAACATTAGCATCATTTAAACTAAGGCCCTCAGTACTTACTATTGAGAACTCTGCCCTTCCGAAGCGTGAAAGTAATGTAAGTATTAGCCACATAGCCGCGTAACTAGTCTGGTGAACGTGCGCATGGCGTCACGCAGCACTGGGTCCTACCTGGGGCCTCTAGAAGACCACGTGTATTGATTCGCAGGTAACTTCTCCCTCAGGGAGTACTCCGCAACCATCATATCAGGAGAAACGTAAGCACCGACACCTGTAGGGCACATCTGTCATTAACAGAAGGACACAAAATAGACCTACTGGATCCTAATTCTCCCAAGGAAATTCCACTGTTCATATGGGTAAACTGCTGAGTATTTACACCAGTTCTTTCGTGTACAATGGAAAGATAAAAATAACTAACGTCAGGATTCTTACATGGGTGACATAACAATCTACCAAGAAGCACGCATCTGTACTTCCGCTACACCACTTATTCCAGTCTTCTTTAAATTACAGTAAATTGTACATACGTTGGTTCTCCATGCTAGACTTTGTATTAATGATCAGTAGTGTACTGCACATAGGAGTAATACAGTTAGCATGTGATTGTGGCCTTTTTTTGGTTTCTTTCTTTTTAAACGTATTTTTAAAACAGGAAACTAACCTATCACACTTGATGTAGTTCCACCTGGACATCCCACTGTAGAAAGACACGGACCATTATTTCCAGCACTTGAAACATAAATTATATTATGCTTCCATACTGCTTCATTAATTACTTCACAAATTCTCCTGGAAAAGATTATTCCTTTGAGTAAATAAAATGGTCTTGTTTTTACTTACAGAAAAACAAATTACAATACAGGTTTCAAACTGCAGAACTGAAACAGTAGGCACATGTGAGGGGTGAGCATGAGAAGCACTCAGCGCTTTCTCCACTATCAGTGCTCAGTCACTACTCCCCGAGGCAGTCACTTTTTGGTGGGACACTATATAACCGTTCCAGGTGACATACTCCAGTCGGGCTGAGTGTAGAGAGGAGTCATGAAGCCAGATTAAATACGTAAAAAATGTACTAAATACTAGCACTAAAAATATTAGTACTAAATACCAGTACCAAAATATTGGCAGTGATTGGGCATCTTTGGCGGCAAAGATAAAGAGGTAATAAGACACTAGAAAGAATACAGGATTTTAAGATGTAAGAAATCTGGTTAAAGGCTAGGGATATAGCTGAGTGGTAGAGCACTTGCTGACATTAATGAAAAGAGATGAGAATGGAGTTAATACAATAAATCACAGGACCAAATGGCCCTCCACAGCCCTAAGTGTGAATATTTGGGCAAAGAAAGAATACTAGGGGAAGATGAATTTAAAAGGATAAAAGTAAAAGGAGAAAAAGAAATATACTTAGGCGAAAAAGGCAATAAGGCAAAAAGAGAAGGGGCAAGACTGCATTAAAGAAAGCAATGACTGAAGAACCACTGGGTGCATGTTACAAGGGCAGTAATATCTCACAAGAAGCCTTGTACCAGTTATTTGAAAAAATTAAATCTGAACAGCAAACTACAGTGTAGCTTGGCAAAATTTCCATCTTTTTTTTTTTGATGGTAGTGGGGACAGAAGTTTGGCACTGAGCTATATCCCTGGGCCTTTTATTTTTATTTTAAAACAGGGTCTTGCTAAGTCCCTAAGCCACTCAAATTTGCAATCTTCCCACCTCAGCCTGCCAGAGTGCTGGGATTAAAGGCTGTGCCACCATACCCAGCTAAAATTTCCATCTCAGAAGAGCTTTATTAAACTGCTTCAGAAACAGATGACTGGTATGTTTTAATGGCCTGGTGGTGGGAGCAGGGGAGAGATTGCAAAAAGTTAGTATCTGAAATAAAGTAACTTCAAATAGTTATTATTATGAAGCAAAAGAGGTCTGTGATATCAGGTCAAGGCCACAACACTGGATCTGGAGTAAAAGACACTGATGACACAGAGAGGAGGGGTATAGGGGTGTGAGACACACTGCAATGGACCAGGGAGACAAGGAAGCCGAACAAGCGGAGACAGGGAATACACACAACCAACAGCAGTTTTGCAGGTCAGACGTCACCGAAGGGAACAGCATGCTTTCAGCAGGTCTGGGGTCTGTACCCTACGGACCACTGAAGGAAGGTTCCGGTACTTGTGCAATGTTGTAACAGACTGTCCCCTGGCTCTAAAAGGGGTGACAAATGAGGATGTAGTAAAGCCAGTAATGAAAACCATTAGAGAGCTGGAAGGTTGCAAGTCTCAGAAGGGCAACTGGTGGGCTATCCCAGCCCCACAGGAGTACAAGGAATTGTGGCTCGGGCATGGAGTGACACTGGGGCTGACAGCGAAGAGGAGACTGGGCGTGGGGCCGAGGCCTAGGAGACACACAGTCACCACATAACCAGCACAACCACTGTTTTTCCACTGTAATGCTCAATTCGGTCATTTAAAATACTTTAAATTTAAAATATTTTATAGTTTTCACCAGATAACAGTCTATACCTAACAACTGTCAAGAATACATACCCAGAATTTGGCCAGTGAGTTGCTTCTCCATAGCTGTAGTTGACGAGATCACACTTATGATTTATAACTTCTATCATCTATTAAAAAGATTCAGAGTCTAGATTAGGCAGCAATTTATAGGAACAGACTCGCTAGCAAAACAAAGGTTTCCAATCCTTATAGTTTCTTGATCAATTTTATTCTAATTTATCAGTTACTTTCAAGCATAAGGAATTAAAAAATAACAGATAGGAGAAGACACACAGTATAGTAAGCAGCCAATATAAAAAAATAAAATACAACTAGTATTTTTAGAATGAAGTGTGATTACTGGAAAAGTGCAGGCAACAGAATGGTCCCTACTAGAATTTAAAATTACCAAGGTTATATATTGAAATAAAGTGTACAGCATTAGTTGAGGTTTTAAATTCCTTTCTGGCTGATGGAGCAGCTGGTTGTCTTTAAGTATCTTAAAATTTCTTGCCAGAGAATTTTGTAGAAATGATGACTAAAAGTATTTTTTTTATAAAGATTTAAGGCAAAAATCTTTTTGCTAAACATTTTAATAGAAATCATTTTAAAATGAAATGAGTATTTTTGTTTTTTAAAACAAAGTCCCGTACACGAAATATAGTTGCACATACTCTTGGTATATCAGAAGCACTTACTAGTCACTGCAAATCCACAGCTCATAAATACTCACAGCTCTTATGAGGCCTGTGCCTGTCTCCATTGTGCTCAGTCTTGTATCCCCAATCTTGATTGAGAGGATTTGAGCACCAGGAGCTACTCCATTCCGTTCAGGTTCATCTGGAAAATGCCCAGCAGCTATACTGGCCACGTGTGTACCATGAGCTCCTAGATGCAAAAAGGGGGAAAATGACACGAAATTCTCATATATGAACAATTTTACCATCAAATTCAATTTGTGTCTTACCATGGTAAAAATAATCAAATAAAAATATGCCCTAATCTATGTAGCTAATGATACATTATTTTAACCCTACTGCCACAGTCCACAAAAAACCTTAAAATTACACACAGTTCTACTAACCCGAATTCTACTCTACATGGGGAGCAAAAGTGAAAGTCACGAAGGAGATAAAGTATTTGCAACGCATATAAATGACAAAGAGCTTCTACCCAGAATATATAATCTTTCAAATAAAATAAAGGTGCACGAGAGAAACCCTTTTGCCCTGCAATGGGTAAACATCTGAAAAAGCACTTCATAAGAGATGATATGCAGATGGCAAATGAGCATATTCAAAGATTTCAATTTTATTAGTCATCCAAGAATTGCAAATTACAGTCACAACAATTTGCCTCTACATGCATTTCAGGAAGGCTACAATTTTAAAGGCTGACAACAGCAAGCACAGTCAGGGTGTGTATTGTACACTGCTGGTGGAACAAAAGCCACATGAAGGCACACACAATGATCCAGCAACTCTGCCTTTAGCTCCATATGCAGCAGAAATGCTTGCACGTGTACTGTGCACGAAGACATCCACAAAAATGCTCATCACAGCATTACCTGTAGAGTTCAACCTAAAACAACTTCAAGCTCTGTTAATGATAAATGGATGTATTCTCTATCAAGTCATAGAACTGCATTTATATAGCAATAAATATGAACTGCTTCCACACATTATGTGATGCTCCAAAAAGAAGCTTGAACTAAGATCCCACAGGAAAGAACCACATTGAGTTAATCCTATTTATATCAACGGGAAAAGGCTGAAACACGTGAAATTACCACTATTTTATCATTTCACATCTACAAAACCAACACCACATGACCTGAATCGTGTGGCAATGAAAATGAGGAGAGCGGTGCATTTTAGCAGCGGTGCTTGGGGGTGTTAAGATTAGTGAGTAGCAGGAAGTAAGATGGGGCCAGTGCGCTCCAGAGCACACGCTGATTTGGCACTGTCCGACTTCTGGCTCTTCCTCAAAGTCAAAATATCCATGAAAGGTAAATGTTTTGAACTGATTGAGGCATTGAGGTAGCCACAACAGTGCCACTAAAGACACTCAGCATGCCGGGCTTGGACCCCACACTTCTAATGCCAGCATTCTGCACAGCTGGGGCAGGAGGACGTCAAGTTGGAGCCCAGCCTGGGAGACTTAGTGAGGCCCTGTCTCAAAAAATAGAGCAGGGCTGGAGATGGAGTTCAGTGTGAAGGCCCTAGGGTCAGTCCTCTGTACCATCCAAAAAAAAGACAACAGAGAAAGAGGACTTCCAGAACTGCTTTAGGAAGTGGCGAGAAGGATGTGCTAAGTGCGTCTGGGGGTAGGGGTTTCCTGATGGGGCTTAAAGGCAATGTGCCTTTTTCTGCAATGAATTTTTAAAAACTGAAACACTGTATTTTTCAATCACAGCTTGTCTGCTATATATATATACACATATATATATATATATATATATATATATGTCAATGAAGTAAAACAAAACCAAAAATCTATAGACTTTTAAAAACTTTTTCAAGTTTCTAAAAAGATAGTAGAGAAACAGCCTGTTACTACTGGAAAAGCAATACACAAGCAATGATAAATGACAACAGGCGCTAGGCCTGAGTGTCTGGACAGTGGACAGCTGGAACTCCAGAAGTGAGGCACATGACCCTTCAAAGTGGCTCTGCCACAGTGCTGAGAATCCTCTGCCCCAGCCAACTGCTGTCATGCAAGAAAATATACACCCAATGTTGCCAAGTGTGCCTTCCTTACTTTTGTCCAATAAAAACAGGAAAGCAACACTTTAATGTACTCCCTCCCAGAACAGCTTGTCACCACCACACCAGGCAGTGCTCACAGTAAACCACCATGCACTGGCAGGATGTGCAGCACGTGGAATTTTCATACACTGCTGCTGAGAGCACAGGAGGAAAACTGCTCGTCAATGTAAAAAGCATCAAACATATATTTAAACAAAATACACAAAAACTCTGTTTGCCCAGCATCCCCCTGAAGCCTCATGTGATCACAGGTGGGATCCCCAGAAGGGGCCTGGACAGAGGAGGCGGCCACTGTGGGTGTGACCCACAAGCTGCATCTCCCTTCCTGTGCCTCCCTTGGCCTGCGCTGGGAGCAGCTGTCCCCTGCTGAGCCCTTCTTTTGCCCGCGCTGCTCTGCCTCGTAGACAGCCAACTATGGGCTGAACCATGAGCCAAAACAAACCTCTCCCCCTTTCAGTCAGAGGTGTTGGGTGTCTTGTCTCAGGGACGAGTAAAGTGACAGACACAAGCACAGGTTTGTACACAATTGTCGAGACAATCTAAGTATCAAGCAGCGGGTGAATGGATAAACAAGCTGTGGCGGAATTGTCTGATGAAACACTACTTGGCAATGGGGAGCCAACTGTTTACAGTCACAGCAGGAATGAAATGAAGCAGGCAACGTCCCTCGTACTTCTCATTCCACTTGGGTAAAATTCCAGAAAACCCCCAGCAACCTAGGGTGACCAAAAATGTATCAGTGGCTGCTGGGATGTGGGCAGCCAGGCCGGAGCACAGAGGGAGACAACGCGCAGCTGGAGTGACAGGTCTGGCTGCTACGGTGCTCAGCCCACCGGCCTACCGCACCCCACTGCAGCTCCGCCCCGGTGGGGGGCGTGGCCAGAGGCAAAGCCCCTCACTTCACGGCCCTCTCCCTGCACGAAGCAACCCCCTACCGGAAGCTACTGGCGTAATCTATCTGAGTTTAATTTTCACCGTACAAACACAGTCAGTACACTGCAAACTTTACACAAATGTTCTGCCATCAATATATTTTTCATTAAAACTTAGGTATTTTGAAATTTATGTAGATTTATTACTTTTGGTTGCTGTACAATATTTCACAACATGACGAACACATAATTTTTAAAAATTTATGTTTTTGGAAATGAATATTTAGATAGTTTCTAATCTTTTGAAGTTACACAGAATGCTGTGGTGAGGACGGTTTTACTCGGGGTGAACGATTGCTTCTCATTAGTAAATCTGAAACAGAATACCTCCACTGGTCACAATGGAGAGCAGGTTTCCATCCTCATAAATATTAACAGAGTAGTTCAACATCTCGGCTGTGCCAAAGGAGCCGTACTCTTCGGCCTCCTTGTAGCTTCTTAGTGCAGGACATTTACTCAAGTCCCCATCCTCATTTGAATCAATGCAAGCTCTGTCAATTGAGAAGAAACAGCAGGCATCAAACTCTATCCATTTTCTCACCTTCCTAAGATCGTACATGACTGCTTCGCAGTTGTCTCCTCACTACTTGCTACGGCTTAGATCTAGAATGCCCCCAAAGTCTCGGGCGTGTAGAGCGTGGCCGGCTCAGGGGGTGCTGGGCTCCTGGGTGGACTCGTCCAGGAGGCGGCGGCCAGCAGCTGAACGCTCGTCCCAAGGTGGGGCCCAGGGGAAGATGGTCCGGGGGGCGTGACTTGGAAGGGCGCCCCCCCCCTTCCCTGCCGCCACGGCATGCGCAGCCTGCCCGTGTGCCCTTCTGTAGGAGTCGGCTGACCATGGAAGGAAGCTGGGAGCCAAAGTAAATTCCCCTCCTGTAGGTCGTGGGTGTTGGGTACTGTGAACCAGCAATGGGCAAGTGACTACGAAGGACACTTCCCCAGGACTCTGCGTCTACCACACAAGTATAGGGGCAAGGCTCCTGTTTCAGGCAGCAGCGAAGCTTAGGGCTTAGGGCTTAGGACGGGCGGGTGGCCCCGAGGAACCAGTGCTTTACAATGCAGCTGAAATTCCACAGGGCCCTCACTATGAGGGAGACCGCACTTCGCTCCCTACCCCTCCTTCACACTCAACGGCCACATCACGCTTCCTCTAACGACCCCTGGTCTCTTCTCTCCACTCCCAAAGCCTTTCCTACCCTCTCTTCTGAGTTAACTGTGTTATCATTCAGGCTCTAACATGTTGCTTCTGGCAATCCTTCTTACTGCTTCCTAGATTGGTTCCGTGTACCCAATTCGAGCTTTCACAGAACCCAGAATACAGCAAATAGCCTCGACATGGTCCACCTGGTGCAAAGAAGGGGCTCAATAAACTTTCGCTAAATGAAGAATAAATCAACATTTGTAACAACACTTTCACAGCACACTGTTACACATTTCCTAGGTCAGTGTTCTATCAGCAGCATCAACAGGAACTGACTCAACAACCCAAGCATCCCATCAAAATGTAATTACTGACTTCACTAAGTAACCCAACAGAGGGTAAATACAGTAAGAACATGTTGCAAGATTATTAACTTTCTGAAGGTCTAGTTGGCTTAATTCAACCAGTAGTTATTGGAATCCAGAGAAAAGAAACAAAAAAGTGAAGTCAGCACGCAGAGTACATGTGTAAGACTGAGAAGAGGCTTAGGTTTGGTACATTCCTCTACATTTTCCACATATTGCTTTGGTAATTTTCTATGGAGTGAATCCTCTGCTTTCAGAAAGAATCTCAAAGGAGACACAGTAAGAACAAAAATCCTTAACAAGAAAACAACAGTCTTTTCTTTCTGTAATCTTCTGTAAATATTGTTTCAACCAGTTTTTGATGCATTTTGAGTGACAGTCAATTTAACACTTTATATCCTGACAAACACTCAAAGGCGAGCAAAGTACTAGGTCACCTGCTAAGTGTAGAGACAGATTTAACAGTCAGAAATGGGATGGTCTTTATAAAAAGGAAGAACCATGGTACTTGAACGATACATCACTTTACTTGCCCTCAGAAATGCTGACATTTTTGCAATGAGAAACAGAACATCTGCAGATAGCACCTAAATTTGCCTTAGATACTTTGGGATTTTCACAGTTCTCTTCAAAAAAATTTGGATCTCAGGTCAAAGTTCTACAGGACATACTGTGTTATGCAAAAAAGGCTAAATTGCTTCTCATAGTATCCAAAAGCATAATTCTGCTGTGTCTTTCACTGATTATAATAAAAATTTCTACAATGTTCTTCTGGGATTTCAGATTTTATTTCATTTAATGTTTGATTAAATTTCATTCCAATACAAAAGTTCCAAAAGAAATCTTAGAATAGTTGTCTATGAACTACTACAAGTGAACCACTTTGCAGTATTCAGAGCCTGTAGGAAACATTTTAAATGGCAACCTGTGGCCTCACCGGTGGCACAGCTGCTGGTTACACTGAAGTCTTTCTGCGGGACACTCAGTTCTGTGTTTGGCACTTTCCTCACATCTAACCTCGCCTCTTCTCCCACACTAAACTCACCTGAGGTTGACCAATGGGGGTAATGTGTTACACCAAGTGGTGAATGTATTAAGATTTATAAAATAGACATGTGAACGGCTTTCTGTTATTATAAAGACTGTGATCAAAACTCTCTCTAGAAATCTTTTGGGAAAAAAATATCAACATGTGTGTACACCTGCACACATGCAAAGCAAAGCATTTTTGAACACACAGAACTGCTTTAGTACTCGGTATCATGTGGGCTGGAACAAGCATACACAGATACTTTATTAGCACGTCAGTCCCAAAGGGAACAGAGATTTCTCACTAAGTGGAAAACTTTGTGTAATCACAATCAGGGATGAACTGGTCCTTGTACAAGGGGAAGCAAAGCCCTCCTCTGTGAGCACTGTGAAGAGCAGTAATTCTGCAGGTGTGCATATTACACATATGCCCCATCTCATGAAACCTTCACATATGAGCAGGCGCTCAAGGAACAGTTCCTGCTTACTGAAAGAACCCTACAACACACGTATAGCTGAGTATCTGTGTTGAGAACATATTTCTGTATTCATGAAGATGGCAATCTGGGAAACACGAGCTGATTCCAAGAAGCATGTGTGCAGTGCATGCTCTCCGCTTCCCAGACGCTGGGATGTTACATGTAAATCACATGAGCAGTCATAGGAGCAGAAATAGGAAAGCCACATTTACTGAGTGCTTATTACGCCCAGAAACACTGAATTTAATGTTTACAAAACATTTCCTCATCCTAAAGAAGAGACTAGGAAACAGGCCCAGAAAGGTTTAAATAACGTGCTCGGGTGCAGAGCTAGGGTTCCAACTCCAGCCTGAGCTCTCTTGGTCACGGTCTTATGATGCCTCGTGTAACCAGTGACTGTGTCTGTATTTAAAATGTCTTCTCCCCCCAACTCTCCTCCTCTACTCTTAAGAATTTACAGTAAGTGCCGTGTAACATTTCCTTGCAGATACTTTCCAACTGTCCAGCTTTAATTTGGAGTATTTTCACCCCACTGGTTAATGAAATAACCAATAGTTATTTCAAAGTTTCTGTAAAATAAATAAAGGTCATGCTTAGTGTAAAGAACACCAGTCTTTATTACCAAGAAATCAAAAGGCTTATCCAAAACTCCCAAAAGCTGACTTGGGTCTCAGATTGTTTCACTGAGTGATAAAGAGCTCCATTCAGCTCTAAAGGTTCAATGTGCTTTAGAGTAAGTAAAAACATCTGAAATGAAGAAGATCCACAAAGTACATAAACTGTACCTCCAGGCTTCTCCATCATGCCATACTATGCAGTCATACACAGGGCCGGGGTCACTATATTTTTTCTCAAAAGAATTTAGCAATTCCACTTGACTTTGAAGCTCCTCCTTGATTAGTTTATTTGCCTAATCAGTTAGAAAACAGATTGATATTAGCACATTTTATACTTAAGAACAGTGTATTCTTATATACAAAGATACACAGCTAACCTATAGTAAAATGTTTCACAATGGAAAAATACAAAGAAATCTGTATCTATGCAATTTGTACTTCAGGTCAATAAACAGATACTAATAAACATTTTAAAATTCTTTTAATCAATCTATCACTCCATCTGTTTTATAAAAGACATTGGATACATGCTGGTGATAACATGTGGCCAGGACATGTTGGTGTCAGCTATGTAACTCATTTCAAAAAAAGAATTTTAAAAATAAAATTTCTATACCTTTGACTTTTAAGATTTCTGTAACAGGATCTGCTCTATCTCATACACAGTATATTTCTTAAAAATCCAGATAAATAATAAAAACATGAATCATCTTATTGCTTTAAAAATTTTTCTAAGTTAAACATACAGATTTAATAAGGCAAGCTAAACTTTATTTCAGCTCTGTAGTCATGAGTAGTGAATACTTTAGAATACATTATGTAAAAACTCGATGACAACTGGCATTATTATGTGTGACCCCTCCAAAACGTCTCAAATCTAGAATATCAAACTAGATATGTATCCAAATAATTAGGAAAAGACAGGTTAAAATAAAACATAAACTGGGAGATATAAAAGCATGTAAGTACTGAAACTGAGGCAAATACATTAAACTTCATCAAAAACGTGCAATTACAGTTTAAGAAAACTATAAATAAACAAAAAAAATACCTCAACTCACTATATAATTACAGTATGAAGATCCAGCAGGGGTTGACAATCACAGTGCGTGGGTCAAATCCACCCTGTGACATGGGTGTGTCAATAGTTTTACTGGAATACAGCTCTGCTCAATCATAGGCCCCCTCACATACTGCCTGTCTTCGTGACAGAAAGGTAGACAGAGAATGCTGAAAATACGCACCATCTGACCATTTATAAAGTTCCACCTCTGACCAAGAGCATTCCTAGCGCTCAAAGTCAATTTGCTTTCTATAAATAGTGTGCTACAGAGATTGTCCTAAAGCCAAGAGGTGTGGATCCAATCCCCTTCAGTCCTGCCACTTACTAGCTACACACTCTTCAGCAAGCTACCTGTCCTCATAAAAACCCGCTGAGGCCAGTGGAAAATGGTGGGACAGGAAATGATTATTTTGGCCAGTAGTTACCAAACTTTATTCCAAGACAGATTCCAGCCTATTTATTAAATCAGTGCACTAGGGGATGAAGCCAAAAATTCTGAATTGTATTTTGAAGCTCCCTAGTTGATTTGGAAACAAGCAGCCCAGCATCCTAGCATCTGGGAAGAAAAGAGCACACTGTCGAAGTTTGAAAACAAGGCACATGCTGAATACGTTAACTGAGAAAGGAAGTGTCTGAGGCCTCATGGAAAAGGAAATGATCATGTAAGACAGTAGGCTGAATCATGTGAAATCCCTGCTAGCTAGCCATTCTGATATACAAAAATGGCAAGTTCATGTTCTGACCTAAGTTTTTTGTGATTACATACTGTATTGGTACCAGGGATGGAACTCAGGTCCTTGAGCTCCAGCAGCAGGCGGCGAAACCACTGAGCTAAATCCCTGACCAATTACATACTGTATTAAGGTTGCTCTATATTCACTTAAATACTCCTAGTAAATAAAATTTTGATTTTCATGTTTAAAAAATTCTAGTATGTTTAATTTTTATTTATTCAATATATCTACATTTATACCTCCTTAAAGGAAAACAGTCAATTACAGATATTTTGGCATGCAGAATGTAAAACAAATGGATGATGACAGCTAGGCCCCTCTTTTACAAAGTCAGTTGTATATATGCAGCATCTGAAGTTCTACATTGAATGTGTCTAACGATGAAAAGTTAAAGCACCAATGTTAATGTAACAGAAAAGTATACAAGTATTACAACAGATGTAAATTGGCCCTGGGTCCCCACTCCAGCTGAGCTTTAATTCAGCTCCTATGGTGGTTTGAAAGGTCTGCCCCCTCACAAGATTTGAATTTAATTCTCTCTCTAGGACACAAACACTGGCAGTTTTGAAAGCTCTTTATGTGATTCTAACAGAAAACAGAGTTCAAAATCACAAATATGAGTCCATGTTTTAAAGAAAAGGTACATGTATGCATTAAAAGAGAACTTCAGCAGGATAAGCACTCAGCTGTGGTGCTGTCTCTGGGGACAGCATTAGGGAGGCTTTTCTGTTGCTACTTTGCACGCTGTGTTGTGCAAAGGTGGGAGCTAGCACGTATTTTCAAGACAAACATTATTTTCATTTTAAAAATTGATTTTAAAAACTTAATGGGCAAGGATGTAGAAGAATGGGTACTGTGACATACTGCTTGAGGGAATATAAATTAGTACAATTGCTTTATAACCCATCAAAAAGACATAGCCAAGAACATTTAAAATTGCATTGTTCTCAAGAGTCAAAAGGCAAAAATAAAGCAAGCAGCAATCTGCGAAATGGATAAATTACAGTGTACTCAGAAGAGACTATCACAGAGCAATGAATGTCAACACCTATAACAGATGAGTATCATAACATGATAAGCAAAAAAAGCTCTGCATAAAAGATGACATCTTGTACTATTTCATTTTACAAAATTCAAAATAGAAAAAAATCATTCTATTGTGTTAAAAGTGGCTGCCTTTGTGGAGGAGGAAGAGAGCAGTGACTAGCAAGAGAGATTCCCGGGGTGGCTTATGTGAGAGAATTCACAACTATACAGTTATAACTCACGCGCTTTCACTTACAGGTATTATATGCTGAATAAGAAGTTTTAAAATGCAGAAATACATATGCAAGTTTCCTTCAGCATAAACAATAAGGGAGGCTGGGGATTTAGCTTAGTGGTTTCGCCGCCTGCTGCGCAAGTGCAAGGACCCGAGTTTGATCCCCAGTACCAAAAAAAAAAAAAAAAGAATAAACAATAAGGGAAAACTGGTAAAAAATTACTACACTTAGAAGAAAACTGAGAACAAAGAAAACATGTGAAAGCTCAGCCTACTCACTCCCTAAGACATCTAAGTAACATGGTTCCAGGACAAAGTCTAAATAAAAGTAACTAGCACCAACTTGAGAAGAGCCGTTGTTGGCAACATCAAATTCTTCCTGTTTTCTACAGGCTTCTGCAAGGGCCACTCTGTGAATGGGATCCCAAATTTTTTCCTTTCGTTCTTTCTGCAAAGACAAAAAAATTACAATTAGGCTGACAAATAGTTTGGTAAACCAGAAGTCATTTATATGTGAACCTTTTCAGCAGTTGTGATGTTACGAGGTTCTCATACAAAGGTTTAAAAAAATAATTTCTAAGGAAGTTAATAAATTAATGATCAATTATTAAAAATGACTTAACGCATTACAATTAGGATTAAGAGAACAAGTTTGCCAGGACACACCAAAATATATTTTATAATCCTATTCTCCAATTTAAATTCTCCCTTTCTCCAACAATTTATAGTCCACATTAGAAAACTGACTGAATTCCCAGTCATTTAAAGAAATTACTGTGTCCCACACAAAATTAGGAAAGGCTGTAAGGCAAGTGCAAGCAGAGGACTAGACGACAACTGTAGCTGCATTCTGATGGAGTGCAGGCTTCCTCAATTTCCTTCCTCTCTAGTTTTGCTTTTTTTGTTTCCAGCCTCTTTTGCTGGACATGGTTTTGTTACTGAAATTGGCCTTAACCTTTGTCTCCAGTACCTTTAACATACAATGTCTCCCAACAGAAGTTTGCTAGTTAAACATTTTTTTTTGCAGTAAAATAACTGACTTGGTGAAGTTAAAGGAAGGGTTCAGTTTAACGTAACCACTCTATATTTCATGTTAATTTGTACTTCATCAACATAATTAGATTTAACATCAAGTGGCATATCTATGCATTTTAGCCTGAAATTTTAAAATAAAATAGTATTCGATCAAGGTTGTGTGCCTTCGAGTAACTTCCAGTTCACAGACGTGGTAGGAAGCAAGAAACAACACTGTGATGTGATAAAACGGCTACAAGTCTTATTCATTAGGATCATTTCCAAAGATTAATCTTGTTTCACAGTTGAAACTCTGGACTTGTATCAACTAGTAGGGTCAGAGCAGTCTTCTAAACTGGCACTGTCCAATATGGCAGTCACCAGCCACAAGTTATTTAAATTTTGAAATAGTACATAAAATTAAAATCCGAACTCCTCGGACAAAGTAGCCACAGTTCAAATCTCAGAAGCCGCCGTGGCTAGCGGCCCCTAACAGGCAGGGCAGAAACCAAGCTCTTCCTTCCAACCTTTCCACCCTCACAGGAAGTCCCAGCCAACAGCTCCACTAAAGCAGACCCCTCGCCACTCTACAGCTCCTCCTCCGTCAGACTGTGCTTCTCATACCTGTGCTTCAGGCTTCGGCTGTGAGCGACCCTTTCCTGAATCCTGAATGATGATTAACGGGAAGCAAGAAGGCCAGCGAACAGTCAGAAAACCAGCAAATTACAGAAACCACAGGAACAGACAAAACTAAAGAGGTCTGGACTTCAACTGTCTTTAACCTTTTCAAGTAAAAATGTCCTCAAAAATCGAATGAAATCTCTCCAGCATCTCCCAGAAAAACAAATGCACAAAATTGGAAGTAATTTCCATGTATCCAGGTTCCCTAAGCTGATCCTGCACATGCACCCAAGATCAAAAACCACTACTTTAAGTGGATAACAATCCACTGAACAGAACCTTTAGTCATTTTTCAAAAGCTACCCAGCTCCCCCTCCCAAATAAGTAATGGTTAGAGTTTAAGAATTTTTTTCCCCTTTGGTAGGAATAAAATCTGAGAAAGATATATACGTCACTGATACCAGGTTGTACATTACCTGTATCCTTTCTTTGAGAGCTTTTGGGTAGAAGTCATAGCCATTTTTTATGCCAATATGATATTTGCCTGAAGGATTTGTCCAGCTTGCAGGAATCTGTAAAAAAAAAAAAAGGTAAACTGTTTACTCACTAAATGCTTCCCAATGTCAATGATACATCACTGAGGGAAAGTGTACTTTACATCTACTCTAACAGCACTCATTGGATAAGCAAGCTAATGTATTAAAGAAATACATTAATACTCTTCAGTAGTCACTGATTATTTCTGTGGCCTTTTTTCACATCAAGAAATAAGATGTTTCAACTACAATTCCTTTCATTTATACAGTGCTTCAACAAGTGTTTTCAAAATACACTACTTCATTAAAATACAAAGACTATTACTAGCTTTTGAACAACACGACACCTGCTGTCTTCCTTCATCACTGTCCTAGTGCATCAAATACTGGGTAGGGAGACAATTTACAGAACCTTCTACATTCTCAGATTTCCTGTTAAGAAAAATAATATGACTCTTCTCTACCACACCAGAGGGATGATGCATAGATACTACAAAAAAATCTATAAAATCATACCATGTATATAGAAAATCAACTGTATATGCTCTATCTCACAGTATTACAAAGAACATAAAGCTTTCGAATCTGAACAAAAGGAAGGACAAAAACTGAAATATAGTTCAATCAAGAAGACCAAACAATATTCAATGCAAATGTATGGGATATAAAGTCAGACAAATGTGGCTGTGAATGTAAACTCTTACCACTACCATAGGCTTACTACTTTTTTTATACAAGGAAGAGAAGAATCCCTACTTTATGATTATTACGAATAATGAAATGCACTGAGCATCAACCTAAAATGTCGAAAGGTAGATTATTCATATTGTTTGTAACCACAGGACGCTAATTATGAAAAGCAGCTTTGAAATATGAACAAATTACAAGGTTGAGCCATCAACCACTCCGAGCTGGCTGACTCATCAATCCTCACTCGTGCAGAATCTTTAACCCAACTCATTTATGTGTCCCTTGTCAATTATAGTCCTAGCAGAAAACTTCTGGGTGAAATTTTCTCACAATTTGTCTTAAGTATAGGAAAACAATCATTAAAGGCCTACATGTCATTAATCATTTCTGAATCAACTAGGTGTCTACGGAGTATGAAATTGCAAATACATTGACCTATAAACCAAAACTTTTTATTCAAAACTTATCAATCTTTAGAAAACAGATTCTTTAATGTTCTTGTTCAAAGCCCATAATATAACAAAAACAGTAAGAAAGTGCTGCATTAACAACAAATTAAGTAGTTACCAGCAGCCATCACTAGTATCTCACTACACACACAGCTCTGAAACCCTTGGCTCGTGGACTATATATCATAATGAAAACAATACCACAGACATAATTCATATTTATATTTAATTAGGAGAAAAAAGTCTGCAGGTTCCATGGAATTAGATATATCTCAAATTGCAGCTACGTATTTTTTTTAACATGAAGCCAAAATAGTTATAAAATTAGTCACAAAAAAATGAAAGAGTATGTTATAATCACAGTTATTCTATCTAACTTTAGCCATGTTAGATTAAAGCAAACTTTCTGAGGCAATTATGGAATATGTTATTTTGTATATCTGAGTTAGCCTATATAATTGAAGTTATTTTTGGTCTCTTTAAGAACCAAAGCTTGCATTTTGACCATTTTAAGCTGACATCTTTAAAATGGTTCAAATTACACAGTAAGCACAATGCAGTAAGACTGGTTTTCATATGACATACATAATTTCCTTAATAATTACACCTCATTTCTCCGATTCTCTTGAAGAGAATGGTACCTAATGGAGCATCTCTTTTAAAGAGCAAAGTGGCATCGTGAGTGCTGCTGTACCCTGCAGTGAAATCCTTGCCGAGGTTTTTGGCTTAGATGGTGTCAGCCCTGCAGCCTCTCCTGGCACACGCACACCACTCTCTCAGCTGCCGCCACCTCTAAACACTGTGCTAAATCTGCTATGCCACTCAGTATGCCTAGATTTACTGTTTTCATTTTTTAAAAAAATTTCAGGCTAAATATTGAGGATTGGAAAAATAACTTCAACTTAATTGTGGTAAGATCCTTTCTAAAATGCTACCAAAATTAAAATAACAGATGGAAGGAATCACCCGAAAACCTAAGAGGCAAAGAACAGGAAATGAGACTTTAGAACATCACCACATTTTGAAAGTTGCAAAGTACAAAGAAGAAACTAAGAATCAGTGAGGAGATGATGGAATATTAACATGTGGTGTTGAGACACTGACTGGGTCTTTTTATAGAAAAAAGGAAACAGGACTCTACTTCACATTGAGCATAAAACTCATTTCAGTCAAATTCTACAACAAATCTGAAGAGAATCACTGAAATTCTTTAGACATATAGGAGAATGTTTTCATGATCATGAGGTCAGAAATTTAAGACATTTTGAAGAAATATTCAACTAAATATAAGAACTTCCAGTCATCAAAATACATTATATGGAGAGAGAAAATATAAGTACAAAATGGAAGACGACACCTGTAACACATACAATGAAAGGGCAGGTAAACATTACATAGAGCCTATAAACTGGTATGAAAACAACAAACAACTCAGTAGCATTAAAAAAAAAAAAGGCAAATGAACATTAATCTCCACAAAGAGAAAACAGAAAAGTTTAAGTATATGAAAAGGTACCCAGTCTCATTAGTTATTAGGGAAATGCAAATTAAAAGCACAATGTGATACATCTAGACTCCAGCACATTTAAAAAATTTAGAGTCTGAAAAAACCAAGTGTCAGAAGGGTAAAACTGTTCGGCATGACCTAGTGACCTTATCTCCATGACTCAGCACTCAGCAATTCCACGGCTACACACGTCATGCATACGTGTATGTATGTATGTATGTATGTCATGTTTACTGATATTTTGGGGGCCCTTTAAAACAGCATCATAACCTTACAGTGAAACCCACCACCAAAAGACACTATCCCAACAGAGAAAGCTGAGAACTTCCAAATACTGTACTATCTCTAGTGCCCTGCTAAGCAAGAGAGAGTCTGAGATGACTGGACATCAAAGGAAAACATCTAAAGTGAAACACTAGGTTTAAGGAAAGAGAAAAGGAAGAAAGGATAGAAAAAGGGTGAAGAGGAAAGAGGGAGAGAGAGAAGGAAGAAAAAACAAGAGAAAGGGAAGAAGGGGAAAAGGGAAGCAGAAGAGGAAGCTAAGAAGGAATAGGAAGAATAGCAAGGTAAGAGAGGAGGAAGAGGAAGCTAGAAACAAAGAAATAGAAAAAAATTTAAGATAATTCATATTCCCAGAGATAAAATGTTATATACATGATACAAAAAAAAAGCCCTGAATGAACACGAAGAGGCTTTTGCAATTAAAAACAGGCAAAATTACAAAAAAGAACAGAGGGAAAACAAAGTTTTGTAAAGGGAGAGGGGAAGAAGGATTGAAGGGAAGTGAGAGGATCCGGGGGGGTGGACTAAGATACATTATTACAGGTACAAATCCCCTATGACTACGATCATTACAAATGTCAACAGTGTATCACTAAAATTAATTTTTTTTTTTTTTTTTTTTTTTTTTTTGTACCGGGGATCAAACTCGGATCCTTCCACTTGCAAGGCAGGCGGCGGAACCACTGAGCTAAATCCCCGGCCTAAAATTAATTTTTAAAGAATTTAATAAGAGTTAAAAGATAATGTTGAGAAAAATCTTTGGACTCTCTCAGTAAAGAAAAAAACCAGGAACCCCCCCCCCCAAAAACCCCAAAACCAGGTAGTTTTCAGGGTGATTTCAAAAATCACAAAACTGGAGAAAAGTCCAAGAGGCCCAATGACTAAGTTCAATGTCCAATTAACAGGAACCCAAGATCAGGAAACTATTCGAAAGACAATATAAGAAAATTTCTTGGAAATAAAGGATCTGAGAAATAAAACTTAATTTTACAATGTCTAAAACTAGAACAAAGTTGGCAAATAAAAAGTATTTGTATGCTGTTTAAAACTTTGAAGAAAATTTAATATAGTAAAGATTAGCCTGATGAAGCTGAAAGCAGCAGGGGACAGATCAAACGGGGCATTTGACTTTTCTTGTTTGAAGCCTTGTAGAAATACATGTCTTAAAATTATGCAATTATGAAAAGAATTAAAATTTAAAATTGCATTACATCAATGGGCTGAGAACACCAAACAACACAGCTAAAGAAATATGTTATCAAATACAGAAAAGATACAAGGGTAATTTTATCAATGTTCTGATCTTATTAAATAAGGACTGACATGATACATATAATTCTACCTTTGAGCACTAGTGACATCAGCTCACGCGGTTTATTTAAAGTATGGGTTACTATAGCTATCAAAATAAATGACTAGGAATACTTAACAATTTATATGGTTCTAAATCTGTAAGACTTACTAGGAATGCTCTCTAGTTCCTCAGAGTAACTTAATTCTCTCCAAACTAATTCTGATTATCGGTTTAAAAGATAGAATATCAACTCACAGTAAAATTCTTGCCATCCTCCATACTCACTAGCTACTATTTCATGAACCGTTCTATGCTTTCGTTATTTTTTTTTTTTTGGTACTGGGGATCGAAGTCGGGTCCTTGCACTTGCGCAGTAGGAGGTGAAACCACTGAGCTAAATCCCTGGCCCTCTATGCTTCTGTTATTATCATTGTTATGGCTTGTGTCTAGGTGTCCCCTAAAGCCTCATGTGGTCATAGGCGGGGCTTTTTCATAGGTGGCTGGATTTAGAGTGTGATGCTGGGACTGACTCATGGTGCAATGCTAGGATCAAAGGCCCTAGGATTAAGGGTATGAGTGCTACCTGTCCTAAGTAGCCTGGATAAGACAAGGGAAAGAGCTATGAAAGAGCTATGGTTGTCCCTTGGTGCTTTGCTACCTTCTGCCTGCCAGGAACTGTTTTTCCTCTTCGATGCCTCTCTGCCATGTGTCACCCTGACTTGGACCCAGCCTGCTATGGACTGAAACCTCTACAAACTGTGAGCTAACTAAACCTTTGTGCCTTTAACGTTGGGTGTCAGATTATTTTATCTCAGCAAGGAGAGAAAAGCAACTAAGACAATTATCATTTGCAGTATTAGAGATTGAGCCTGACCCCAGGGCCTCACACATGCCAGGCAAGTGTTCTACACTGAGCTACCGGCCCAGCGCTTTTGTAACTATTTTTTGTTTAGCTTAGCCAAGCCTTTCTATCAAAGACACCAGAATGAAACAAAGCCAGTCATTTCCATCAACAACCATTATGACCTAAATATTTCTTCATGGTCAAATTCACTGAAAATTATGATGGGACAGGAAACGCTAAAGTTAAAACTATATGTGATCACTTTCTCCAACTTTCTAAACAATCTCAATTCTAAGAACTTTATTAAACAATAAAACAACGGCTCCTTCTAAGATCACCTCAACGACCCACATCTTCTGGTATCTATGGTCTTACGAAGTCCTCCTCTCTTAAGTAGGTGCTAGATGTACTGACTCACTTCCAATGAGTATAATGAACAGGTGTAATGAAGTGATGGGTTGTTGTGTCCAGGATTATTTTGTAAGTGACGGGCTGTCTCTTTCACGATCGTGCGAAAAGACCATGCTTTCACCTTGGACACACCCTCTCCGACCACTCACCCTGAGTGTAAGAAGCACTGTGGAGAAGGCTCTGTGTCCTGCCTACACACTGAGCAAGTGTGGTGTGACGGTCAACGATTTGCAACTTCACGAGAAATCCAGAACTAGAGGAGCCTAAGTCAACTCAGATTTCTGACTCACAAAAACTCTGATGTAGTAACTTTTTTTGTTTTATTTTTTATTTTATTTTTTTGGTACCGGGGATCGAACTCAGGACCTTGCGCTTGCAAGGCAGGCGGCAGCACCACTGAGCTAAATCCCTGCCCAACTTTTTGTTGTTTTAAGCCATGAGGGTTCGGGGTACTTGTTATGCAGCAATAGGGTAACTACTATCCTGCTGCCAAACGTAAACTAAAACATCAGATGCTTTGAGGTAACAGTACAAAAAAAAAGAAAAAATTAGATAAAAGCTCCAACCTTAAGCACTCTTCCTGAAAGACCAATAATTTCACCGTCTTTGGGCTCTACTTCCGTAGCAGTATTCACATCGCCACTTCCTGTTGTATCAATGATATCAATGATTTTTGGTTTTCCGTCAGTTGTAACCTGAAAATTGAGACAATTAAAACATAAATTACACTTTTAAGTTTTATTCTTAAAGAAAGCAATGCATGCCCATATGTGTGTATGTGTATTGTATAAAATTTCCTACATTTAACAAGAAAACTGTACTGTTTTAAACCAAAAGCCTAACAAATACTAACAAAAAGTTTAGTCATGGAAATAACACAGAATCCTTCAAGTGGTTTCGTATGTTCTTTTAACAAACAATTATACCCTATTTTAGGTGTTAGGGATACAGCAGTGACCAGCACACAAAAATCTGACTTCACCTATCATATAGTGAGGAAGCAGTCAATAAATAAAATAGTAAAACACAGAAAGGACAATTAAGCAGGGATACGGCTGAGGTGGGCTTTCAATTTTAGCTGGTCAAGGAAGCCTTACTGAGGAGGTCTGAAGAAGGTGAGCTCTGGGCTGGATAAACACAAAACATTAGCAGACAAGTGTTTACTGTATTTCATTACCGGATACCACACTAGCACTGTGAATTTAACAGGTGCCCAGTTTAAACTTACTTATGTCCCCCAAAGCATTTTTCTCTGGGCTTTGCTGTCTCAAGAATCACCACACAGCCAGATGCTCAAGGCAGACACCGAAGTCCTTCTCTGACTGTAGTTTTACCTTGCAGCAAAGCCATCAGGAAGTCCTGCTAATGCTTCCTCTAAAACAAAGTTCAAACTCCTCATCTGTGATATTCACTAGCACCATGGCAATCCTCTAAAGCACTGGACTGGCATCTCTTGCCTCCACAACGCAGACCACCTCCTTGGAAGCGTTTCAGGGTACAATGCTGGCCCCTACCAAACGTGACACTAAAACAAGCTGTATGTTATCCATCTTCTTTAAGGCTTTCAGTGAATTCAAAGAGCACTTGAAATATAAAAAACCTTGCCAAGCCTGAGCCCGGCTGGTCACTCACGACTCTTAAACACGCTCATCTCCTTCCCGTTCCTAGAATACACCACACCTTTTCCTGCCTCATGCCTTTCTGTTCAGGGTCTTTCTGCCGGGAACTCTCCACCCCTTCAAGTGTTCCCCGGGATTCAGTCTTCTATTCCAGTTTCTAGCAAAGCCTCGCCCCTTCAGAAAGCCCTCCCCAGTGACTTCTTTCAGGTGGTCACCACCAGACTTGCCCACCCTTTCACTCTGCACCTCGTTTCCTTCTCAGAACATAATCCAGTTTGTAATTACACACTCTGGTGGTTTCTGTCAGTTTCTCCTCCATAAAGGCACAACTGTTTTATTCACTAATATACATCCAACACATAACAGTGCTTGCTAGGCACACAATAAACATTTATAAATTACTGAATGATCCAACACTCATTACTTAGCATTAACTCTAATTTTGGTAAGGTATGGTTTCTTGCCAGGCACCAATTTTTATTGGAGCCATCATATGACTGCTATGGGAAACAGCAGTACTGTATTTTCAAACTCTTTGCATGGGAAAAATCATCTCTGAGCTGGCTCTTTCTGGACTAGCTCTGCAAAGAGAGTTTGCTACAATCAAGATGTGTGTACGGAGGTGGCAGTCAGGAATTGGGCATAGACACCATCAGAAAAAGGAGGATTACTACCTCAGGAGACAGGGATGTAACAAATGCCGAGCATGTGACAGAAGCACAAAGCGTTCGGACCTCCACAGCACCCGGAGAACTCACAGGCTTTAAGACAATGCTCGATGTTCACTTCTGGGTCTTCCTGAGCAGCGCGCATCCCTTCCCAGTAGCAAGCATTTCTCTGCAGCATGCACAGAGCTCTGTATTCCAGACAGCCCGAGAAGTGAGAGCGGAGGGCTCCCTAGGTAAAGGAAGAAAACACCCTTCCTCCTTCACAAGGTACAGCCAGGTGGTGCAGCTGGTGGGCCACCCATCTCCCTCAGTCACGGTGCCACAGAACAGGGCTTGAGGGGCGTGGAGACCTCTGCGCACTTCACGAATGCTAATTCTTTAGTTAGCTGTTTATTTCTTGCTAGGAGTATATAATAGCAATAAGAATTCTGAAAAGTATGAAGGCTCAAAATTGCAATTAAAAAAACACTGAAAAGCATACCAAACTTTGGTAAAATTAATCACATACTGATTTTGAAAAGATAGGCTAAGTATCATCTCAACTAATAAAATAAAAAATAAAGTAGCAAAGAAAAATGTAAGAAAATCTACCAAAAAATGGAAATAAGTTAGAACTACCCCCTAAATAAAACTAGGTAGATCATGTATTAATATAATGTATTTTAAAATAAGTATGTCATATGAAAGGTACATAATCTTCTTGTTCAAAAACCAAACAACTTCAGTGACTTAAAATCAAGAATAACAGGAGACTACTAATAAGTCAGATAGATTCTTCTCATTAGAAACCTCATTATCTGAGTATGACCAAAGGAAAAAAGCCTAAGGAGATTTAATGGCTTTATTAACCATCTACTACTTCCACAAGCTTTCCTTTGAGGGTCTCTATCTCTCCCTGCATGCTCTAATACACACATATTCTTATAAAAAGCTCTTGGACATGCCATTTCTCTATCCACGTATTTCTTACTTTAACATTAAAGACAACTACTCTACTGGCGAAAAAGACTTTTTTGGTAATTCCGGGGATCCAAAGCAAGGCCTCACACATGCTGGGCAAACACTACCACTGAACTCTACTTCAGCTCACTGGAGGTGTAAAAAAAGGAGACAAAAGAATTTAGGGTTGAAAGAAGGTAAGTTTTAAAAAGGCAAACCATGTGAGAATTCCACAATACAGCTTTGGAAGAATGAAACTGAACCGCTAATGCTGGAACTGCACCCTTCAGCTCTGAGGAGGGAGAAACATCACACAGAGTAGTTACCGGTCGTGCCAGGATAATGAGCCCTGGGCTCCAGGGTGGGGGGCTGAGAAATGAGCTATGCTGCCCAGATCAAGGGACAGCCCAAAGGCTTGGCCAAACGGCAAGGATTCTCGTTACTTTAGGTCTTCACTGTAAACACTGTGGTAGAGGATTTGAGGGTTGGGAGCCACTCACTAAACATTTAAGAGAGGGCCAGAGAGGGCCAAAGCGGGCGGGGTGGGTGGGGTGCCCGCAAAATACCCTAAGTAAAACCAAGTGCAATGCTTACTTACTTGAAATTTCAGAAGAGATACTGAAAATACCCTCTTAAGCAAGAGATAATTCCATAAGCAAATAATATTCAGTGACTTTTGTTCTGAGAGCATATGATAAGATAATCTTTGCTTTCAGAAAGTTCACTGTGAGTTGAGAAGACAGACGACTAAAGATAATTATAATACAAGGCAGTTAATAATTGTGGTTAAGGATAGTGTGAAAATATTTAAGAATCCCAAAAACCCAACTTTCAGGAATGAGGGAAAGCCAACTGAAAGAGAAGTAATAAAATTAAAATTAGTATCCAATTATACATATGATTATAATATCTATTATATTTCAATGGAAATAAAAATACATTTTTATAGGATTACTTGTATCCTCTTACCCCAAATCTTTTATTCTCCACCAGGAAATTGTACTCCCCCATTATGCACATATACACATTTTTTCCCATTCAATCAAAATATTTAGCATTACAAGTAAATTTCACACACAATGAATGGAGGGGACCCCAGTGATTGATTGTCTTGCATGTGCTAGGTAAGCACTCTCCCCTTGCCTGAGCTACATCCCTGGCCTTACACAACAAATTTTGACATATGCTTTCAAAGAATTTTAACTTAACCAGGAAAAAGGTACACAAATGGAAACAGTAAAATGAAATATTTAAAATGCTATTAGAGAGACATGAACAACTTGCTCTGAGAGCAAAGAGGGACCAGTAACTCTTAGCAGAGATTCAGCCTTATTCATCTTCGAAGCCACAGGCCCTAACAGTGGGTAACACATACACATAAATATATTGGGAAATGTGTGCTGAATTCAATTAGTGCATTTCCCCAAAGGGTAATGGAGTCAATACCTAGTAGAGTCTTAAAATTAAGCAGGAGTTCACAGGTGATTGTAGCTTAAACAGCACACCCACAGGCGTATGCTGGGAAAGACTTGCAACCTCTGAGTCCGTGGGAAAGGGGGAAAGTTCAGGGGAAGCACTGGTGAAGCTGGTGGGACTATGGCTAGAAGAGACGGTGGAAAGTGACGCTACATACAAGGATGCTGAAGAGTCTTTAAATACAAAGTACACATTTTTGGATTTTTTTTCCCCCTCAAAAGCAACTAGGACTCCAAAATGCTTTTGTTTTGAACAAGGATGTAATACAATTTTTTTTTAAGGCAAATGAGTTTGGCAATGTGAAGCAAGCCCGGTGGCAGGGAGACCTACTGACTAGCTCAGGGTCCACACTGTGCATGGAATCTGACTGGTCCGGTTCTCACAGGCCCTCACCATCAGTCTCTGTAAGTCACCAGTTTGCAGGGTTTTTCCATCAGAGAATCCAGCATGAGGCTGGTGCCTGAGTATCTGCCCAGGAAATATTTAACCTTTTAAGTAATCACTACTCCTCTTAAGCGTCCACCTTCCACTTCCAATGCGCCCAGTTAACCACAAAAGAGAACTTAGCCCAAGGCAGGCAGCAACCCACGCGTCCTTCCCAGTTTGCACTTGTGCCCCCAGGCCTTTATACGGAGCCTATCTGGCTTTCTAAATGGCCAGTCCAGACCCTCTTCCCCCTACCTTCTTTCCTTCCCTTGTATTTCTATCCACCTTCTTTATCTTCCTCTTAACTACAACTGAGGGTGTCATTTCTTTTTCCTTGTTTTTTTTTTCTTTTCAATACCAAGGGATCAAACTCAGGACCTTGCTTTCGAGGCAGGTGCAGTGCCACTGAGCTAAATCCCCAGCCTTTCTATCCACCTTCTTTACCTTAATGGTGTATACACATCTGTAAAATGTATTTGTCAAAGCTTAGGGGAAAAAAAAAAGGCTTACAAATTCACTCATTTGTAGGCCACCGTTCTGAATTTAAGTGGCTGTGTGATTTGGTCGATATCTCAGAGCTAAGCTTTCATTTTAGTATTTTGCTTGAAAATATATTACACGCAGATATCTAATACATTTACACTTCTTATAACCGGTGTGTACAGACTGAGCGTAAATGCCTACTTGAATATATTTACTTTAAAAATTAGTGTTTAATACTTTTCTTGAGCACTTTAAAAGTCAATCTGGTCAATTTTCACAGCAACATAGTGGGGTGAATACAATTGTTTCTTTACGAGGAGTAACAGAATAATCTGATAAGCTGATCTGGAAATTCGGCAAATTTCTACTAAGCACTAGGCTCCAAACTTTTCGGATCCTCTCCTTATCCTGACAAAAGAACCAGTGAGCCACTTACCCAGCCGTTCTCCTCCCACTTATCTCTACAAAAAGGAAACACACACCACACCAGAAAGGGAAGCATTACTACTCCATAATAAAGCCTCAATGAAGCGACTGTAGCCACTGTTTTAGGAGTTCAGTGTTATTTATAAGCGAACAAATAATCAACTACAGTTAAGAGGCGGGAATTCTTCACCTGCTCCTCTCCTAACTGGCAGAAGCTGTAGTAAGACCACCCTAAGGGGTGCTGTGTTCCACAGCAGTGCCAAAGACCACCACTGAGCATCTTGATCCCCTAGAGGGTTTTCACAGACTGGCCAGCCTGGCTTCCTCTTTCCCTCCAGAATTACTTTCTAAACTCCAAATGCCAGCGCGGTCATCAGAGAGCAGGATAAAGGGTCCAGAAGAAAAGAAACTTGGGGGGGGGGGGGGGCGCCGAGCAAAGAATTATTAAATATCAGGGTTTCACGGAGAAGGGGGCTAAGATTCAGACCTGAAGGGCTGCCAAGGAAGCCCCCGACCTATCGTACGTTTGATCACGGAAGATTCTGGGATATGGATCTTCAACAAGGGTTACATTCTGCTCAGTAGTGGTCTTCTAAACAACGCCAAATTTGCGAAAGTTAACGATTAAAGACAATGCTTTTTTTTAAACAGACTTAAAAAAAATTACCTTTCCATACTGCCCCCCCGATCTAAAGATTTAAGGCTCCTCGAGCAAAACTAAAATTTTAAAAACCATCACTGAAGGGTGTTCTGTCATGTTTTGAGGTTTAAAAACACAAGCATTATTTCTTAAGGCCTGAAAAGTTCTCCAAAAACCAATGAAACGGACTTCCCCTTCTGTCAAAGACTAAACCGCGAGATTTAATGACACTAAACGCTGCACAACGCTTAAAAATAGAACAAACAGAACTATGGGAAGAACAGTTCCGGACGTAGACTGAGTTACGGAACCGAGCGCGGCCGACGTTGCAAAGACGGATGGATCTGCCCAGAGCCCGGGCCAGAGCGCCCCGGTGCCGACAGGTCCGGCCGTCCGCGCCGGCCCCATCGCCAGGACGTGTGCCGGGGGCTCTCGTGGGAACCGCGGCGGGCCCGGGGCGCGGGTGGCGCGGCCGGGAGGCCCGGGCTTCCCCGGCGAGAAGCGGGCCGGGCCGCCGGGCCCCGCGCCAGCCCCGCCGCTTTGTCTGCGCGGCCCGACCCCGCCTCCCGCCGGCCCCCGCCTCACCTGCATCCCCGGGGCCCCAGGGTCGACGCCGGTGTCCAGGACGGCGATGAGCACCCCGCGTCCGTCATACTCCGGGTAGCGGCAGAGGAACGAAGCGGCCCCGGTCTCTTTCTTGGGCAGCAGGCCGTGGAAAGGGAAGGGCTCCTCGGTGGCGGCGGTGGCCATGGGCGCGGGTCGGAGGACGGGCGACGAAGAAGCGAACCGCCAGGTGCGCGCGGACGGGCGGCGCCAGGACACCCGGCGGCCGCGGGCCGGAGGCGGGGAGGGGGTGGGGCCTGCATCCGCTGGCCAATCCCTGCCCGACAGAGCGAGGCAGCCAATCACGCGCTGTGCGTCACTAATGGCGCCGCTCCCGGGAGCTGAGCCCCGCGGCTGCGGCGGCTGCAGTGGAGGAGGCGGAGCCTGCGCTGGGCTGCGGAGGCCGAGCTTCCGCGAGCCGGGTTGTGAGCGGCGCCACGCTTGCGGGTCTCCTTAGCGGACGGCCGGCCTGCGAGCAGGGGCTTCTGTCGTCCAGGCCGATACGCGCGAGAGACCGGGAGAGAAGCGGGCCGCGAGCCGGGTAGCGGCAGCCCTCGGCCCGGCGGGGGACGCTGTCCGAGCTCGAGGTTGCGGGGGAAGCGAGCGGACGCGGGGCTGGGCCGGGCCGGTGCGGAGCGGACCCCGGGGCCTCGCTGTTGGCGAGATCCGAGAGGGGCCCCTGCTGTCTTCGCTGCTTCCCCTTGGCATCCGGGATTTCCGAGGAGCAGTTTTTACTTTTTTTTTTTTTTTGGTACGGGGGATTGAACTCCGGTCCTTGCGCTTGCACAGCAGGCGGCCAAACCACAGAGCTAAATCCCCGGCCCCCGAGGAGCAGTTTTTATAAACTGACGTCCCTCGTTGCCCCTTAGGGCTGTGCACTCAATCGAGCCACAAGGTGCAGGTTTTCAGATTTGGATTCGCAGTACCGGCCCAGGGCCCTTGATTCGTGTGCCTGTCGTTCCAGGGTAATTAATCTTCGCTTGAGTGTGGTTGCCACGAACCCCTTTGGCAGTCCGCTAAGGCAGTGGCGTTTAAACGCAGCGTTCAGAGCGGCATTTTTTTAAACGAGTAGAATGAAATCTGTAGAATTACAAAGGAAATTTTGCTGAAGTAGTTAAATCAAAAATATTAAAACCAGTTTTGTTATATTGCGTTAGCTGTGTATATGTGTATATGTGTGCTGCCTTTTGCATTAAAGGAACTAGTGCCAAGTCTAATAAACTACCATAATTTCAAAATAGTGAAGTGAGCATAAATGATGTTTTCAGATGTGTGTAACAACTGCACGGATAAACTGATTTTTACTGGTGACAGCGTAACATTGCTAATACTACCACGGTTAATGCCTACATCTGTAATTAAGGGGAACATTTAAATCGAAAGGTTGATGAAAATAAAGATGTAATTTTTTCCAACACAGGTTTTTCAACCACTTGGTTTCTATCCATGGACTCCAAGTTAAGAATGTCTGGTAAAGAATCTCTGTATATGTCAGTTTTCAAAGCACAAGATTTGGAAGATCCAGGATTTTCAAACACTACTCTAATGGCCATGCAGTGGTTTTTCTGCTGCTTCCTTGACCATTTCTTTATTTCACAAGGTCACAGATGCATGTTCTCTATAGTGGAGAGGAAAAGTAGAAATGTTAATGTTTTCCTTCTTATTCCCAGCTGCACTTACATTGCCCCAGAAGAGAACTTTAAATTACTTGTACAGGAAGAAGAGAATGATGAACTCAGAAGACATTCAGTACAGAGCCTATAATGACAGACTGGTATTTTCAAATGAACCATCTTCCAGTTCTTTCATTTTATACCAGAGGAAACAAATAGATGAACTGACTGCTACTGGTAGTGGAACAGGTTATTGAGGAAGGCCTAGATCCCCGTTTTCCTGGTCTGTCTCCAGTTTTTTTCTGATGATTCCCCACCCAATGACTAGATAGGAAATGAGCTGCTCAAGATGAAACTTAGTGGCAGCATTTTTACTAGACTCCTGTAACAGTATTCTTTAGATTAATACATTTTGCTTCATAGAACTAAAGGTTTTAGAAAATTATGTATCTCTTTGTACAGTTGTAAGATGACACCTAAATTTGTCATCTTAAATTTAGGACATTATGAAGGACAAAAATTTGGGCATATTATAAATATCAGCATTCTTTAATGAAACATCATCCATTTAATTATATTCACTTGAATGTAACTTTGATACCTACTATCATTTATGAAATACCTGAAAATTTTTTTAAAAGACAATTTACGTCACTTTCTTCTTTCATTTCCATTGTACACCGAATATGATTCTAATATGATCTACATATTGGTCACTTAACCATTTTTTGCAACAAAAGTATGTCTACTAATGTTTTAAGTTTTAAAATTTCCTGGGATCAATTCTTTTGGAATGTTACCTTTCCATTACAAAGCAGAAAAAAATGACATGAATGAATCTTAAACTTTGATTAAAAAGTACAGAATATGGACTGGGGATATAGCTCAGTGGTAGAGCACTTGCCTAGGGTGTGGAAGGTCCTGTGTTCAATCCCAGCACGGCAAAATAAATTAATAAATGTATGTAGATATATAGATTTATGGAGAAAGAATAAGAAAGTTGTATTGAAAATGCAACTTTAAAAAGATGCCTGGTATGTCATATTTCCACTAATGACAGGACTGCTGTAGTCACCACGAGACAGTTTCCAAGTCTACTTTGTAAAACCGTCAGATGACAACCTTTTAGGGAGCAAAACTAGCATATAGAAGTGTTCTGTAACTTGCCTCCTCAAAGGTGACGTGCTCAAGATTCAGAAGCACAGCCACTCACTCCTATTTTATGAACTACTCACGACGAATGTCATCCTTTGCCTAAATTGGAGAAAAGGTGGATTTAATGAGACAAATGAGAAATTTAACCTAATAGTAAAGACTCAGACTAAAATATTATATATGTATTCATGTGTGTGTGCGTGCACACACACGCACAGACTGTACTTTAAAAATCTCTGTACCCTGCAATAGACAGCACAGCTTCCCTACTGTGTTTATCCACTCTCGGGACAGCCTGGTAAGTTGGCCATGGGGCCTCTAGGGTAGATTGCTACAGACTGTGAGAAACGTCACCCATTTTGTTCGGTGTGCCATGCAAATATTCTCATTTTCTACAGATACAATGATGTAGGAAAGATTGGGAAACCCTAATCCCAGGGAAATCCATTTTTGGAAAAATCCAAATAAAGGCTAGTGGTAATAGATTTTTAGTATATGCCAGAGAACATGAGATCCCCACTTAATCATGGCTTGGTTTCCCAGACAATCCTTACTCAGGTTGCGGTGGTTTCAGTTACCTACAGTCAACTGCCGTCCAAAAATACTAAAAAGAAGAGTAGAAATGAACAATTCACAGGTTTCCAATTGCATGCCATTCTGAGGAAACCTTACAAAATTTCTTCATCCTGGTCCATCCGCCTGAGCTATGAATCATCCCTTTGTCCAGTGTCTCCACACTGTATACTCAGCCTCCCCGTTAGTCACTTAGTAGCAGTCTCAGTTATCAACCTAGTATTATCTTTATTTTCAGGCACCTAGTAAGGGTCTTGGAATGTACCTTCCGCAGATAAGAGGGGACCACTGTAACTATAAACTAGTATTTAGGAGTTGAGGTGTATCATAGCTGATAACTTTCTCTGACCTGAGACACTTTACTAATAGGAAATCATAGAGCTGTACAGAATAATTAGGAAAGCTGGGAGAAAATTATTAAAAATTAAGATTGTGAAGTCCATAGATTGATAAGGCAGTGGTAGATGGCCCTCTGTGTCCAGCCCTGTGTAGATGTTGGTGTTCAGGAGCCGTGGAGAACTGGCTTGGAGAGTCTAGAAATCTGAAGTTCCTGGCTCTGCTTGGCTTATGATTTTGGACAAAAGAATTCTTCTTGGCCTCAGTTTCCTTGTTTATATGGAAAGAAGCTAATGGAGAGCCTTCTATTTTAGTGTTGAACATTTTATTGTCTTAAAAGCTTTACATTTGTAATTCATTGAGATACAGGCGTACCGTACTGAACCAAGCAGTTACTCTTTACTGCTTATCTACTGCCTTGGAGATTGTGGCACTTTGCTATTTTCTGTTAAGCACTTCATGATTTTATAGTCTTGATCTTGGACTGGTAAAATTGTGCATCATCTTCTTCCTGGAGGATGCTGAGAGCAGAGTGGCAAAACTGATGATTCTCATCAAGTGATAGAGCCTCAGTTCTATTGATCCTGCCAAGTTCTTCAATCAGAAGACACAGGCTGTCCCCAGACAGTTTCTGTGCAATCTGGAGGACATAAGAGATGACGCTGAAGATGATCTGAACAATTTTAACATGGGGACTGTGAGCAGAATCACCGTTGGCTCCAGAATGGGACAAGCTACAGCCGTTGGTTCACATTGGACCTACTGAGAAGTGGTGACGTGTTGAATCTCAAGTACTGTATTTGGTGGAGATAAGCCTCAGTCAGCAGTGAAAATTGTACTTCACTTCTCCCATCTGTGGGGCCAGAGCTGCAATCTGTCCCATCCCCTGATAACTGACCAGCTCTACTGGAACCAGAGGTTCACCTCTCGTCGAAGCTGGGCAGAACAGTAAATCTGTTGGCATCCAAAAGATATCGGAGCCTGTATATTTAAACACGTGAGAAAAGTGTGTGGCCAGTGTGCTCGGTTATTTGTAGGGTGGACAGTGTGTCCTGGGAAAAGCAGGAGAAGGGCTTAGGCAGCAGACTCCCCTCACTTGCAGTATAGAGGAGAGCTCTTTTGGGCACAAGGTCCAATGCTATGGTCCTCTAAGGCCTTGGCCAGCTGCAAGATGAACTGCTTCAAAGCCTCTGGGACAGTCAAGATAGTCAAAGCTAGGATAGGACAGCATATAAGCCCAAGTTTCAGTCACATAAAGCACATTCCTCACTCATGCTTCATTTCCAATTTCAGATCAGCAGGGGCTTCAATCTGGATCCGGGTGAAGAAGCAGGCACTAACTGTGGCAGGGGACTGCGATAGGGCAAATCAGGAGGTAAGGACACATGCACTAGCTCTCCAAGCTTCCACCATCTCTGTTCACTTTTCATTGACCTAAACCAGTCCTAAAACCAAGCTCAAGTTCAAGGGGGCAGAACAATGCAGTTTTATTATATGCCCAAAAGAATAGTCCTGACTCACTTGGGCTGCTATAAAAATATCATAAACTGGATGGCTTCGAAGTAGCCAAATTTAGTTTCTTCAAGCTGAGAGGTCCAAGTTGCAGGAAAACTCTGCCTGGTGAGGGTCCACTTTCTGGATCACAGATGGACGTCTTGTCCGTGTCCTGACATGAGGCAGTGGCCAGGGCTCTGACTCGTGACTTAATTACCTCCTACCTTTCAGTACCATTTCTTTGGAAGATTATGTTTCAACATAAGAATTCGGGGTGGGAACAAATATGCAACCTAAAGCAGGAACAATAAGCAGGATATTTAAATTGTCCTGATTACTGCTACACCCTCACTGTATTTACTTTAGTGAAGCTTTAGTAATATAGCTACAACAGGAAGTATGCCTCCCTGCATAGTCAGTATCCTTGTATGAACTGCTAGGCAAACAGTGAGAAGGAGTTGGCCACCTAGGACAACAGTATAGCAAATGCTTGTCCTACAGGACACCTGAGAGCCTGGTGTTTTGAAGTTCATGCTATCTGGCACATAAGTGCTCTGTGAATAGTATGTAGTTGAGCTACAGACCTGGGTAAAAATTTCTGTTCTCTAATACCCAATTATTTCTCACACTGCTTCTTACTTGGAATAAGTTCTCCAAGTTTTGTGCCTTAGCTGAACATTTACTGTTCAAACAATTTGGTTATCACTTATTGCATAGTCTCTCTAGCTCTGTTACTTTGGTGTTCTAAGTGAAAAAAGAAACACATTAGAAGAATAGAATAGTGGTCGTTCATGGTATCATAGGAAGATACAGACGCCAAAAAACATACCTTGAAGAATGTAGAAGATTTTAGGCCTCCTCAAATTGTGTGTCCTTCTAGAAATATGTTGGGCATACAAAACCCTAAGTAGTATACATGGATAGACACATTATTACCTCTTCCTTTTTTACACAAGTGGCAGTATAGTGTATATTCTCTCTGTCCTGCACTTTTTTTACTTTGCAGTACTTAGTGATGAATGTTACTACATGTAATTATTATTCTTTGTTAGTAATCATGCATACTTTTAATTTGTTTGGACATGTTATTGTTTGTTTAACCCTGTGGGTTTGTTTTCAAGTGTCTTGTGAAACTGACAATGGGTGCTTTCTCGAAAGTTCATTTGTTCCCAAAATACAAATCTTTCAGGCGATAAAAATCTTCACTTGCTTTAGTTCTGAGAGTCAGATTACCATATATGGCTTGTGTATGTTCCGTTACCATCTTTAGAAGAATCTAACCTTATAGTCTGTGCCGAATGGGCAGGAAGACCATATCCCACCTGTGTTTGGTAAGAGGCAATTGGTCAGGAGTAGATTCCTGGCCTCGGGTAGACAGAGACACAGGTATGTAGTGTGCAGTGGAGGCTTAGTGTGAGGCTCGTGAGAGCCAGATTCCCAGGGCCCGGTGGGGCCCTAGGACCACTGCTGCACCAGCATGTCTCCAGCTCTGCTTTGAGATAGCCCAGAGGCACAGAACCTCTGCTTTGAATTGATGTGTAATTCCATTGCATACTTCCATTAAGCACTCTTACTTGACTTTCTTGGGACTTTTCTCTGATTTAAAAGAGCTTTACCAGAGCAGAGCAGACTGAATGTGTTAGCTTGCTTTCATGACTAGAACAAATACCTGAGCTGGTCAACCTAGAAAGGAAAAAGTTTATCTTGGCTCTTGGCTTCAGGGGTTTCTGTGTTGCTCTTTGGGCCTGTGGCAGCACATCATGGCAGGAAGGCTTGGATGTGAAAGGACAGGGCTGGGGTCCCACGGTCCCCCCTTCAAGGGGATCTCTCTGTCACCTAAAGACCTCTTACTACCCACCCCCCACCTGCAGGTTACACCACATTCCAGTAGTGCCACCCTGGGGACCAATCTTACCAAACGGTTCTTTGGAGGACACTTGGATCACAAGTTCAAAACCAGCCTGAGCAATTTGGTAACATAGTGAGACCCTGTCTCAAAATTTAAAAAAAAAAATTAAGAAGAGATGGGGATGTAGCTCAGTGTGAAGCTGAGTTCAATCCCTGGTACCACACATGCATGTGTACACACACACATCCCGTCACTCTAACTTTCAGCATTGTCCTTGTTTTGTTTCATCCTAATTCCTGATATATATTGGCAGCAGAAATACTCCCATTGAGTTTTCTGACAGTAAGTCACCACGATGATGATAGCAGGCATGAAACAGGGCAGGGAAGGAATTACTCCTGCCCTCCATCGAGTCAGGCCAGGAAGCACCCTAGAGGTCATTGGGTCCCGCTGTGGATTCAGGCTTGGACATGCCAACCCGGAACTGTTGTCATATGGATCATTTGCATGGGATTGCATAAGTGCCCACCATCTGTCAACACTCGGGTTGCCAGAAAAACATGTTCGATATGAGATTTCAATGAAAGCCTAATCTACATGGTCATCCCAAGCATCCCGGATTGAGCAAAAGAGTGGGAAGTAAAACAGCATAATAGTTAAAGGATCTTGTCTTCCGTGTCTAGTTCTTTCACCAGTTAGCTACGTGACCCTCAACGAGGCCTCCGTTTCCTTGACTGTCCCTCTGAGGGTTTTACAAGTTACACAAGAAAAAGCATTTTTCAAAGTGGCAAAATATACTTTTCATTACTGTAATGTGGCTGGTATGGGGCAGGGACGGAAAACAGTGCAGTCGTGTTTAGCATTCCATTACAAGTTAAGACTCAGATGAATCTGGCAAGCTGATCATTTTCTAAAACAACTGAAACTTGCTAGAAATGTGTTTAAAAGATCAATTTAGGCGTATAGGACAGGTACCTAACAACCTCGTTCTCATGAGGTAAATCAAGCAACTTATAATTTGTGGACAAACAAGTTTTTACTGTTTGTGCAATTAAATTTGTTTTGTCAAAACATCTTGGATCTTACAAAACTATTTCTCTTGCCTTTAATTAAAGAATGACGTGTGGAGAACTGGTTGTGAAAGTTCTTTGCATGTGCACACGTGAACAGATGTGGCAGCATTTTGAGGTACCAGACTGAGAATTCTCTAGTCTTCTGAAACAGATTACCAGTATTTGTTTAGAACAAACCAATTATTTAAGGTTCATAAACAGGTGTTTTTGGGAAAAATAGAAAAAATCACAAGGTAAGAATGAAAAGGATGTTTTCAAAAATAGTCTTTGTTTATTGAGTTTCTCAAAGGTTTTATATACTATTTATTAATTTAAAACAAAAACTTTAACAAAAATTATATATGTACCTGCATGTGAATATATATGAAAAGTACTTATACCCCACACATTAAAATCAGAGGGCTGTTATCAGTTGGATTCTGAGAAAAATATTGTCTCCAAACTTGTACAAAGATCTGAATTGTGTGGTTCTGTTGGTAAAAGTGTGGTGTGTTCTACACAGACCTATTGAAACCAATAGGAATCCAGTGTCTGAGAAAATCCACAGTAATCTGTATATTAAACAAAGATCCCAGGAGATTCTTCTCACCTAAGAGCTTTGGAAAACACTGAGCTCAACAGCACTCACCTGCTGCATTCAGCCCTGACAGTTCTGAGGTACAGAGTTAAAACTGCAAAGCGTAAGGTTTTTTGATCCCATTGGGTCATGTGCCAGTTATCAAAACTCCAGTTTTAAAATGTGCCCTTGCTTATGAGCTCCTTCCATGCTCTTCGGTGAAGGTGACAGAAATAAGCAAAGCAGTGACTACTAGGCGTGCAGATTATGAATGCAATAAGAAATGAAGGCTCAGTCCATCCAGATTTGCTCTACAGAACAAACTTTGGGTTATAGTATATACAATACAGAAATGTTAAGTAGGGTTTCATGCATTTTCATTTAGAGAAGTGTAATAGTACTTACTGGAGCTAGATACAGTTCACACAGAGAAGGGATGATGGAGTCCAGCTTTGAAGACAGGGAGGTACATGCTTTGGCAGGGGGCAGTGAGGGGTGACATCTGGGAAAGGAGTGGCTTTTATATGGCGCTGGTTGTAGGACTAGAGGCGGGGGAGGGCACGCTTGCTTGACTTCTTAAGAGTTTACCACAAGAGAATGTGTCGCTGTGGCCACCATTCTACTCCTCCATCAGGGAGTCCAGTTGTTCACAGAAAATGCTTTACTCTAAAGACACCGCACATAAAGCACCAAGATGGGACTGGGTATGCAGTCAGTACTTGGTAAATTGTTTCTATTAACAACAAAACAAGAATCGGAACCCGGGCCCTTGGTTCTCTCTGTTGTCACTCCACTGCGGGGCTCGATAAACATCTCCTTTTGAAATGTCAGATTGCACAACAAGTATTTACTGGCCATTTACTGCATGCTGTGATTGGACAGGCATAGGACGAAAAAAGAGAGTCTGCTTCCTATAGAAACTCAGTTCATGTTCAGTGTGGTGCCCTGTGAGCAACCTGGGGATGACAACAAACACACTACTTAGCCAGGCTCAGCAGTTTGCTTTCTGCTGTCTTGGCCACAGGTCCTAATCGAAGTGGCTTAGGTCCCAGTTGAAGCCACCCTTCTGCAACCTTCAGAGGTTCCTAAGGGCTGGTTTGCTCCTCCACATTTCTAGTCGAGAAACTCCTGAAATTGTCTATTCCATAGGCACATTAGTCTAAACTAGGTTCTATCCTCTTTATTCCTTCCTCATTCTCTGATTTTATTTGGCCCTCTCGTAAGTAGTATTTGTTCACCCACAAGTAGCAGCAGCAGCAAGAACAACAACAACAACAAAATACAAAGAATTATATAGAAAAACAATATGATTTACTGGAACAACCTGATCTCAGACTAAAAGTCTTGTTTATTGGCTGTAGTGCGTTGGTTAAATTTACCTTATTCATTTGTAAAAAAGTGATTACCATGTCAACTTCACAGTATAGGGAACATATTTTAATTAAGTGGGAATATGTCACAATCTGGTATGTAGCAGATGCTCAATAAATGTCAGTTCCACACATCTACATTCACGTTACTCCGGATTGGACTGCAAAGAGTTACTGGAAAATCATGTGTATAGTTTGCTTATAACACAGATACAGTGAATAGTAAACTTAGTTAAGAAAGACATTGGAAAGAGTAAATGAAGAAGCATACAGTCCATGATAAGAATTTTAATTTATTTCCAATAGCCAATTTTGGAGTAGATCAAAATGACCCTTCAAGATAATTTTTGCTATCCCAAAATGAAAGTTGATGTAATTGAGAAGGATTGGTAGAAAGAATCAATACATCCACATTTCTATATGCAAACAAATTAACCATGTAAAAGGAAGAAGAACAGCTGGGCATCTCACTGGCTTCTCCTGGGGATAGAACCTGATACCTCCCTCATCTGGAATATTTAACTAAAGGGCAGGATGATTATGATGAAACCCAGTCAGCAAATCTCAGTGAAGCTGACAGGAAGATAATTTTCATAAAGAAAAGTAACTATATTCAGTGAAAAATCCAGACGCTGTCACAAATTTTGTGGGGGCTATGCTGTTGTGGTAGCAAACTTTTAACATGCATGCTCAGTTTTACAATTGTATTTCCATTATAATTATCTTTAGCAGGAGAATACATTTCCTGATTCTTTCATCCATGTAAAATTTGATCCATTATCTATTTTGCTCGTGTGCGTGCCTATGTGTATGAGCCAATTCCGGAAAATGCAGTATGTCAAAAGCAATTCATTTAGTTTAAAAATTGTAGTCTTGTATTAGTTTTGCAATAGTGCCACCTTCTGGCTAGAATCCGCCTTTACGAGCTAGCATCTTGTCTGGGCTTGTTCCTGGAAGCTTGGTAAATTGAGATTTTTTTTTTTTGGTCCCTGGGGATGCTGGAGTTAATCATGGTAAACCAGTCCCAGGGGACATCCCAGGAAAATACTGGCCTGATTTGCGATAGAGGAAGAAAAGGCATGCAGAATTCAGCACACCATAAAATAGAACTAAGAGTCATGCATGTAAACAAACCCATTAAACCAAATAGAGGGGTTAGAATGCTTGTTTGCTTCATTCTAGTTGCTCATTCTCCTTTAGAGAGATACTGCACAGTAGAACTGAATGAGCTGAAGAAAAGGTGAAATAAAACGATTGTTCCCAGTGGGCTAAGCCATTTTTCTATTAGAGAGAGGGAATGCAGTGTTTCATGACTACCCTGGAAAATGTGATAGTGTAGGGTGAAGGCAACCACTTGAAGCCAGAAGTTATAAAAGATAGTGCCACACTACAAGTTATAGCAACTTTATTGGTACAAATGATCATACCACAAAGTAGATATTTTACATATATTTTCTAATTTAGTTCTCATAATAACTACTAGACCCTAAAATTGGTCTACTTTTTCATTTATGGGAAACAGAAGCTCAAACTAGTTGAGGATTGTGCTCAAGTTTGTAGAATTAACATATGACAATCATGTCTCTGACTCCAACAGCTAACATCATACAAATAAGGCATAGGATCTGTCTCCTGTTTGCATTTTGACCATTATTTTTTAATTTTTAGGGAAAGAAAGAAAAAGCATGAGCTAATTTTTTTTTCAGCATTTACTTTGTAGTGTGCATTCCACCAAATGCTTTTATATACATGGCCTCATTTACTTTATAAAATTAGCATTGCTTAGTCACTTAGCAGTTTTTGCTCTACTTGGTGCTCAGACAGCTCAGACTGTCAATGGTATATGATTATTGTAGATTGTGTTGTCCAAGAACAAGCTCCCTTGTGCCCTTCCCTCTTCCTTTCTTTACTTTTGTCCCTTGCTCCTATCTATAATTCTCATAGGACATAATCCTAACATGTGCAACAAACATGCTGTTGAATGGATGTCTGTGTGAAACGTGTTTTGCTGTTGCACATGCTTTTATTCCGACTCACTTCTTATATTACTTATTTGTCTCAATTTGTTTCTTAATTGTTCACTCAACACTGTTTAAGAATCCCTACATGTTGCCCTGTGTACACAGTGGATGCTGACTAGTCCTCAGCATAAAACAAAGACTTTATGCCAAGTAGAAGAAGTCAGCACGGAGAGACAAACTGCACAGTCTCCCTTGTATACGGAGTTGGAGAAAGACTTACAGAAGTGGATCCTTCTACTCAGGAGGTTGATGGCCACAGGGGAATGGAGGATATTGGTCAAAAGATGTAACGTTGCAGCAACACAGAAGGAATAACTTCTGGAGGCCCGCTGTACTGTGTAATAGGTTTAGTTAATAATAATGTATTATATGCTTGAAGATTCTTTTCTCATAGTTTTTCCTTTCCCTCTTTTCCTTTCCCCTTCCCCTCCCTTCACTCCTTCATCTTTGGACCTTTTTCCCTATTTCAAATGATCAATTATTTATTTTAATCATTTTAACTCTTGTTTACACTATCAGTTTCTCACACTAGGGAAACTATTCGGTATTTACACGTGTGTCCTATTTATTTCACTTAAGAGTATGGCCTTGATATGCATCCATTTAGCTATAAATGACTCTAGTTTTTCCTTCTTTATGGTTGAGTAGTTCTCCATTTTATAAAAACCCCACATTTTCTTTATCCAATTTCCAGTTGATGGGCACTTGGGCTGTTTCCAAGCTTTAGCTATTACAAACTGTGCCGCTATGAACATGGGTGCACATATATCACTGTGGTATGATTCTTTTAATTCTTTGGGGAAGATCCCCAGCAGGGGAATAGCTGGGTCAAATGGGACCTCTAGCCCTAGTTCTTTGAGGTATCTCCATACTGACTTCCACAGTGGTTGCACCAGTCTGCACTCCCACCAGCAATGGAGAAGGGTTCCTTTCTCCCCACAACCCCGCCAGCATTTGTTATTTGTTGATTTCTTGATAGCAGCCATTCTTTCTGGAGTAAGGTGGAATCTCAGTGTTGTTTTCATCTGCATCTCTTGAATGACGAGTGATGCTGAACATTTTTTCATATATTTGTTTGCTGCTTTTGCTTCTTTGTTTGAGAAATGTCTGTCCATTTCAGATGCCCATTTTTGAATTGGGTCTTTGAATTTGGGGGTTCTGATTTTTTTCAATTCTTTATATATTCTAGATAGTAGTCCTTTGTCTGAGGTACAGCTGCTAAAATTTTTTTCCCATATTGTAGCTTGTCTGTTAGCTCTGTTGGTGGTTTCTTTTGCAGTGCAGAAGCTTTTTAATAAGATGAGATCCCAGTTGTTGATTCTTTGTGCTAGCTCCCATGCTACTGAAGATTTGTTCGTAAAGTCTTTTCTTATGCCAATGTCTTCAAGAGTTCTACCTAACTTATCTTCCAGCAAGTTTAGTGTTTCTGTCTTAATATTTATATCTTTAATCCACTTTGACCTTAGTTTAGTGCATGGTGATAGGTATGGGTCTAGTTTTAATCTTTGGCTGGTTGAAATCCAGGTTTTCCAACACCATTTATTAAATAGGCTATCTTTCCTCCAATGAGGGTAGTTGGCTCTTTTGTCAAAGATGAGGTGGCTGAGTATGTCTGGAGTTGTTTCTGCATCTTCTAATCTATTCCACTGATCCTCAGGTCTGTTTCTTTGCCAGTACCATGCTGATTTTATCACAGTAGCTTTGTAGTATAGTTTCAAGTTGGGGATTGTGATACCCCAAGCCATGTCTCTGTTGCCTAGACTTGCTTTAGCTATTCTAGGTCTCTTCTGGTTCCAAATGAATTTTTGGATTGTTTTCTCTAGTTCTGTGAAGTATATTGTTGGAATTTCAATTGACATTGATATGCTTGAAAATTCTTAGGAGAGACTTTTAATGCCCTCATTATAAAAGGATAATAAGCATGGGGAGTGATGGATATGTTAAAATCAGCTTAATTTTATCATTACACAATGGATTCATATATCTAAGTATCATGCTGTATACCAAACTATACAATTAATTAATGTATAAAATAACTACCTATAATATAATAATATATTTAAAATTTAATTTTAAAAGCCTAGAAGGAACTTTCAGTATACCTCAGGACTAGTTTTCAGTTCTGTGGAAGCTACCTCACTGGGTTGGACTGGGTCGTTAGAGGTGGATCCAATCAGTTCTCACCTGGTTCATTCATTCATTCATTCAATCGTTCAACAATATTTAAGATGTGTTAGGCTTGGGCACCATGCTGGCTCCTGGGGGGATAATGATTATCATAAATGTGTAGAGTCTTGCAGGTTGTAAAGGTCATTTATCTTCATTTCTCATTTAATCTTCATGTAGCACCACCAGATAGAAAACAAACACTATTTTCTTAGTCTGTGAATGACGACATTGAGGAACCAGAAGGTTGAATAAGAGGGGCAATTCGTAAAACAAGTGTGGGTCAGATCCAGGACACAAACTGAGAAATCCCATCTCCTATGAATATTCTCTTCCTCTGGAACAGTGAGGCACCTCAGCCTTCACAGAAAGCTTTGGATATAGTTGCTTGAATTCATCTAATTTTACACACTCTCCCTTACCTGTTCCCCTTTTAAATATGATCTTAAAATTTGAGACACCTGCCACGATGACACTCAGATTTTCACCAAAGGGCTTCCTCATTGTATTTTTGGTAAAAATAATACATTAATGCAATACAACTATTAAATTTCAGCAGTAACGTGTAGAGCTGAATTCGGGTAGAGGGGATTTAAGTTCCCTGGCTCCAGCATCCACTGTCTCCCCTGGCAAAGTGCTGACCTCAGTGAGAGTGCCAGAGTTCATTACAGGAAACTTCTGAATTCACTCCAACACACAGCGGCTTAATGATGTTTCCCCTGCCTGGATTGGGTCTGTTTTCAGGAAGAGGACAGGAAAACTCTGACCTCTCAGATTGTACTTTATGCAAAGCTTTACACAAAAGGGACAGTTCGTTAGGACAATGACTTAAGAAAGACCTCCCACCTGGTCGAGGCAGCTTATATGCAGTCTCTCAGGATAAGAATCTCTGATCCAAATGTCACCAACAGTGCTACTTGGTACTTTATTTGTTACAGTAAAGGCCAAAAGCTTTAATAAACAGTTGCATACTACATTAATATCTAGATGCATGAAATCGTTTTCATATCGTAATATTTTTAATCAAAAAACACACCCCATATCTCAATCACATAAAATAACACAGAGGTCTTTTAAGAGATAAAATGGGTACCTGAAGGTTATTGCTTAAGTTGCCAAACTTCTCAATAGAAAATAAAGCAGATGTAAAGTGTCTTTTGATCTTATTCTGAATCACACCCACCAAAATTTAGTCTTGTATTGATAAGTGAGCATTAAGGAATTGATATGATTTCCCTACTTTATCCTTGCTCTAAAATCTGACGACAAGCAAAGCTCTCCACTTTCATATGTCTATTTATATATTCCCTTGTAAAAACTATTCATGCCATCCGGGTGCCAGTCAGTAGGCTTAACAGACCGGGTCTGGTGGCTCATAAATACGGATTTCTTTCAAAGAACAAGGACCTAAGCCATGCTCCAACCAAAGAAGAACCTATAGAGGCCTGTAGTTCATCTTCTGTGTTTGGACTTGTGAGGTCATTTGTCAGCTCTAGTTTTTATCTCCTACACAAAAGTATTTCCAGATCTGTGGGAGTTTTCTCTAGTTAAGTTTGACTGATCTTTGTTACACGTAATTTGTAATTTCTCAAATGGTTAAGTTGGTAAAGACTTTGTTGTTGTTGTTGTTATTGTTTAAGAAACGGAAGTTGTGTATTTTCTCTTTTAACCATTTCAAAGACCTGAATTGGGTGAGTGTTGACAATGAATATGGAAAGACTTTCTTTGTAAGTATGCAGAAACAACTACAGCACACCATGATCAAGTAAGAATGATTTTCTTTTCAGCTAAATACATCATTTACACAGGACAAGAGGCTTTTTTTTGATAAACCCTAATTTATCATAAAACAGTTATTTGTAATATAATTTTGTTTCTGTTTAAAATAGAATGTATACTTGTTTCTAAAAACCAAGTACTGTGTTAAGCTAGCTCCTGCATTTCCATGGGACTCTAGATTATTGTTACAAAGGCTCTATGGAACTAAATCAAATTCCTTGTCTTTGACTGCAAATCTGATTTTCCTACCTTGCATGGTTATTCTCACTTTACCTCATCAATATTTTCTTCAGTATTTCCCATACATTGATGATGCAAACAATATGATCTAAATGTCTTCACTGTAAAGCAAACCATCTCCTTATGTTCCCTTGTAGGGTCCCCTCAGTGCTTCTGGGTCATCCTGACTTTTTTTTTTGGGTACCAGGGATCGAACTCATGCTTGAAGGCAGGCAGTGGAAACACTGAGCTAAATTCCCAGCCCCATCCTGACCTTTTTGGTGGGTTTCCATCTCCAGTGCTGCCTGGTGGTCCTGGGCTATGTGCTCTGGGAGAAGCAGTGTCATTTATTTTTGCCCCTGTTTTCCTCAGTTCTGTCTCTAGCAGATCCCTTTCAGCATCCTTTCTCTGTTATCAGCTAAAGAAAACAGCAGAGGAAAGTCAAATGTGATATCCGTGCCTTCACTCTAATTCTACTGTGTGGCAAGCAGAGAATTTGACTTATTTTCTTTGCTGATTTGCTTAAATTCTCTCAAAACTATTTTGGTTTGAATTCATTATGTCAGTCAATAAACAGTCCCAAAATATGGTATTTAAAAGCCTTCTGCACATGCAATCCAAATAAAGAGATCTAGTTAAAAAGTGCTTCCAGTGTACCATCTGAAGAGACTCTCAATGGTAGAGTCTCATGGACGAGAGAAATTCATGCACAGTCTGCAATAACAGTTTCCTACCATGAACTATCTTTAGATTGAAAAAATATCTTGAATGAGTTGAGCACCTAATCTGAAAAGGTAAAATCCAAGGTGCTCCAAAATGAGAAACTTTTTGAATGTTACATTTTCAGATTAGTGATGCTTAATTAGTAAAGTCTGTGTAAATAATCTAATAATCTAAATTTGAAGGACTCCAGAATTTGAAACTCTTGTGGTCCCTTATAGGGAAAGGGAAAGGGAACATTGCCAGAGACCCCTGCAGTGGTCCTGCCTCCTGCAAGCCAGTACAACATCTGTGAGACAGGAAAGTGGAAATTCAAAGAAACACACAGAGACTCGAGAGAAACTGAGTCTTGGGCTGATCTAAGCTGCTCTGGGCAGTAAAGACAAAGGACTTCCAGGACATCCAGTGTTTATTCATTACAAGCGTGAGAGGGGGGGAAACTGCACAGGCCTTGGGACACCTGCTGATAACAAGTATCAGGCAGGCAGGACTGTAAAAGGAGGGCACAAGGGTATCTCTGCTGAAGAGAACAAACAGTTAATTCAGAGGGGAAGAATTTAGCTGGAGTCAGTTGATCTTGGCTGGGAATGAACTCAGTCAAGCTCTGCTACTTCCAATGTCACACAGCCGAATTATGGAGGGGCAAGCAGCTTGTGCCACTATAGCCTGCTAATACTGGGCAGAGGTGTCTGCTGCAGTCCCAAGCATGTCAGTAAGGGAGACCTAATTTGTATAATGATTCCTTTTTTCAAGACTGTCAGTGAAACAGGAATGGGTAACTTTCTGGGGAATTTAGTTCCAGAACTTAGTGGAGGTGAAGATTGGAACAGACACTTTCTTCTGATACAGTAAATAGATAAAGTGTTAATCATTAGGGCATTTTTTTTTTTTACCTGCTTAAAAGCAGACACTTGGAAGGTTGTAAGTCAGGCAAATTGATGGGGGTTAAGTCTGAGAGATGGGGGAGAATAAACACAACCAGGAGATGGGGCAATTACGTTTTCATTTTCATTTAAGTATTTGACAAGAATAATGCTGCAGTAGGGAGCCACTATCGGATGCTACTGAGGAGGAGGCACAGCCAGCAGAACTCTTGGGGCAAAAAGTCCCTTGAATCCCAGGATGACCATGTAAAGCGATTTGCATGTGTAGCTTTTGTACAGGATCCTTATTAGAATTTCATCCAGAGTCCCTGTGTCTTTCCCGTCTTCTACACCTTGTCATTGCTAACAGGTTACTCTCCCTCTCCTGGCAATTTGACCATTTGAATTCCCTGGGATGGACAGCTACTTAGTTGAGCATTAGGGAATGAGCCCATGCTGGGAGGACCTCCCTGCATAATGGAAGTGAAGCATAGCAAACACTCTTCTTTGCTGTTAGTAGAGTCAGGTTTTCTGAGCAAAGTACCTTGAGAAGAGTAGGTATTTAAATATTTATGATTAATGTTTCCTAAGACTTGCTTTATGGATACCATCTTTGTAGCCCCTCATTCTGGCTGGAGAAATGGAAATTCAGAGAAAACAAGCAGGTCCTATATTTGCAAGTATGAGTATACTCAAGGAGACAAGCTCATCACAAATTTCCTACCAGACTGCAATTTCCCAATTGTTTATGCTGAATTCTGTTGTGCATACATATGTGACAACTGCTCAGACGATTCCCTGTGACACCCCCTCAAACGGAAAGGCATCTGCTTAGTCTCAATTGGGGAAGTCTGCTAAAAATGTCTTCACTTTGGCATTAAACTAGCTTATTGGAAGACTGTGCACTCCAAAATAGATGTTTCTTACTTTTCTTTTTCAGTAAAGTATTTCTCATTTATAATCTATTCCTACAGGATGCAGGGACTTTCTTTCCCTTTAACTGCAATGCTAAGGTGAAGATAAGCATCTGCTAGGTAAAAATGGTTATTGTCTGAATCAGAAAGTAAAGTGCTCAGAAAGAAGTGTTTCTTAAGCAAATTTTTGAATTTACTTCTCTGCTAAAAATCACAAGGCCACAGAGATTTATTAGCTTAGCAGAAAAACCAATTTTCAACATAAGTCAAATGTTGCTCTTTAACAAAATTTATACCAAAAAGAGAATTTTCATAATTTTAAAAAACAATAAGTGGAAAATTCAGTTCTAAGTAATAATTCATTCCTTCCTACAGCAGCAAGTTCACTTTTTAACTTATGATATGAACCATTTCTGTTATGCCTTAGATCTAAAATGTCCCCCTTAAGTCCCCTGTGTTCAAAGGTGGAGTTTTTGGAAGGTGACTGGGTCATGGGAGTGCTACACTCAGCAGTGGTTTAATTTATTGCTAAGTTTATAGCTGTGTGCACTGTCAGAATGTGGGGCCTGCTAGAAAGAGGTGGGTCACTGTGGGAGTGACCTGGGAAGGTGTATTCTTGTCCTGGCTCCTTTCCCTCCACTTGCTGTCTGCCATGGGTTGAGCAGTGTTCCTTAGCCATGCCCTTCCACCATGCCATTTCTGCCTTGAGCCAGCCAATGATGGACTGAACCTTCTGAAACTGTGAGCTAAAATAAGCCTCTCCTCCTTAAGTGGTGGGTGTCAGGTATTTTGTCCCAGCAATGGGAAGGCTGACTAATGAAACGTCTGTAATAAGGTCACCTTTAAATGCTTTAATGACAATATGATGATTTAATAAAACATGTCTTCTAATTGACGGTGCAATAGCAATGCTGGAATTCAGTGCTAGATAAGAGCTTAAGCTATGGGACAAGAAGAGTGTATGTGAACATGGTGATAACAAAGGTTAAAGTAATAGCAAGGTTGGAGTAATGGAAGCCTGCATAGATGCAGGTCTCTCCTGAGATACCACAGGTAGTTCTCCAATTTTGTTTGCTATCATGAGAATATTTAGGACTTTAATACTGACATAGAACTGGATTTACATTTCATAATTTGGTAGGTGATTTCATGCCATTTTGGTGTTTCCACCAGAATGAGGGAAGTTAGTTTTCCCACAGGGCAGCTATGTCCCCTCAATATGGAGTTGAAATGTAGGGGCCACATGCAACAGTTGAAACAGAGTCCATGGTAGGAAGCAGAATGCCATTGGTAGAGGAGAAAGAGTGTAGCCAATTGAGAGAAAACAGTGGCTGGAATCTGTGGGAAGAAACCAGGAGTGGAAGGTTACTGTGGGCGGTCCACCTGCAGTAGAACACAAACAACATTTGGAACCAGTGTGCCTTGGACCATTCTGCCTTCTTCAGTCACTCGGGAGGACTCACAGTTATAGCAAGACATCCTAAGACATGGTTCTGTTTAAGGCCCCGTGTTTCATAGGAAGTGTATTAGATTGAAGTTGCAGTGGCTTTCTATTGATTAGTTTAGAGTTATCGGCTCCCAAAGACCCTAAGGAAGTATTGGTCTTCCAAAATTCCATTGGGGAAGGGGTAGAGTGGAGTCTGAGGACAGACTGGAGCCAAGGACACAGATACCACCAAGGGTCTTTATTTCTGTTCTTGACTCTACTTTCCTCAATGTGTTGGCTTCATTCTTGCTTCTTTCATTCATTTCTTTCCCACGATGGGGCACCTAGGTGTTGAATTCCTGACTTTTGGTTATCATGCTTTCACTACACAAGAGGTTGCCTGTTACTTTCTACAGAATCAAAAGTCTTTTGGATTTTAATGTTGGAGAAGGTTAACTTGGATTTTTGGGTTAGTTGGTCAAAAATTCCAAGGGAATCCTACTGGGCCAGCTTGGTTCAAACCCAGCCCTCAAAAAAATCAGTTGCAGTCAGAGGTTTGGTGTCAATGACACACCAGCCATGTGATGAGGGATTCCAACTCCCAGGAAGAGGAAGATGGGCTAAGAAAATGTCTCATGGATTCTGACTATAGGAATAGGATCATTCCATCTAGTCATGAGGCAGGAAGTTAATTATTTTCATTTCTGTGTTTTTAAAATTGTTACCTGAACGACTCCAGTGTTGTTTTCCTCAATTCTCAGCTCTATATTTTGTTTCTCTTTTTCTTACCAAAGGTCATGGTGCATAAGGGTGCTAAAAAGATTTCTGTTAAATTGAATGGGATTTATTTTCATGTCAGGTATGACATGAGAATACATGCTAAAAATTCAGACACATATTCTGAATTTCCTTTCAACATCTTCCACAAAAATTTACTTTGTAAGGTGCCACCGACATTCACTGTCCTTTGTATTTGCTTTCTGTACACCAGTGAAGTTCAGATATGAAGCCCAGCAACCTTCTTTCTTTTGGACACCTACAGTGAGGCGGCTGAACAAAGTACCAAGAGGCTATTTTTGTGTTGGGCCAGGTGGTGTCCCACACTGGATGCTACTATTGCACAATAGCACTGAGTGAATTACACGTGCCATGTCATATGAATCTGGTTTTAAGGAGAAATGAAAAACGAGTCAGAGCCACAAAAAGGGGAAGCCCTGGGTGCATGTCTTAGTTACTTTTCTGACCGCTGAGACACAATACCCAACACCCAATGTAAAGGGCGAAGGGTTCATTTTGTCTCACAGTTTCAGAGGTCTCAGTCCATGCATGGTTAGCCAGCACCAAGGGAGAAACAACGTGGCGGAAGAGCCTGGCAGAGGAATGCTGCTCACATCATGGGGCCCAGAAAGCAGAGAGAGAGAAAGGAACAGCAGGGGAGGGAGATAAACCCTTTCAGGTCACACCACCAGTCATCCACCTCCAGCCAGGCCCCGTCTCCTAACGCCAAGTCAATCATAACCTTCAAAATCCCTACCTCTGAACACATGAAGCCTTTGGAAGACATTCTAGATCTAAACAATGACAATGGCCCTCTCCCAGACCCAAGCAGGATGTTCTACAGGCTGGTGGCACCACATGGTGTGGAGTTCCAGAGAGCCTCCTCTACTGAGGATTCACTCTTTTGTGGGGAAGAATGAAAGTGACCATGCCAGCAGGGGACACAGCAGCCGTCTGGGAGCCAGGTAGTCTGGATCTGGGTAAGCAAATGATTATTAGAATATTCTGAGGAAGCAAGCTGCTCGGGACCTGGTGGCTTTGGGAGCCTATAGGGAGTGGCACCACCAGAACTGTGGGGAAATGAGCTTGGGAGCAGCTCTCCTGATGGAAGGAGAGGATATCTATGCTGCTTATCTGCTTATCGAAGTCCGTGTATGGTCAAGTAAACCTAGGGTGAAACACACAGTCATTTGCGAGGGGCCAAGGAGCACAGGAGCACAATGATGAAAGACCAATTTTAAGTTGAGGGATCAATGTGCTCTGGACATTTTCCATCTAGCCTTCCAGGTCCGCTTCCCAGCTTCCATCACCATTCTCCGTGCTCCAGGAGACTGATGAATGTCAATGGGGTCCCTTCCTTCCAAGCTTTTGTTGAAGGGAGGTCTTGGCAGAGGTGAATAGAAACAGGAGAGGAAGCTGGGGTGTTCATTTCCACAGCTTTACTCTTCCTGGATCTTTGCTGGTTGGCTTCACCCCTCTGCCAAAACATCTGTCTTTTGTCATTCTTCTGTGGTTTCCAGAGCCTTCTTCCCTTGCCGTTGTTTGGCTCCGATGACTGCTCCTGAAAGGGCTGACCCTTGGGGTGGCAGCCAAGCTGTAGTCTCTCCTGTGAGATGAGATCTGGGTGGCAGTTCACTCTGCCCTCAACTCTTCTGGCTTCTGCATCTGTCTTGTATTTTCCTCCCGGTCTTCAAAGGTATTTCCAAGCTATAATTTCTTTGCTTCTGATTTTAAGTTTGTATTTGGAAGGTAACTAGATCATGGGGAGCACTATATTCATCAGTGGATTCACCCAGTGATTAGTTCTGCAGCCGAATGTGCTGCTGGGAGGTGGGGCATGGTTGGAGGGGGCCACTGGGGGTATGACCTGGAAGTGTACATGCTTGTCTTTGGCTTTTCCTGTCTTTCTCTCTGCTTCCTGGCTGCAGTGGGTTGAGCACTTTTCCTCTGCTACGGACTCTTTGGCCATGGCATCTCTGCCTTGGAGCCAACCAACCAGGAGGAGAATCCTCTGAAAGCCATGAGCCAAAAGAAACCTTTCCGACTTTAAGTTGCAGGCATCAGGTATTTTGTCTTGGTGAAGGGAAAGTGACCAATAACAATTTATAAACTTAAATGTATTAAACACTTATTGAAGCCCAACTGAGAATCTAATACTAGACTTTTCCATGAATTGTGTCTTTTTCTTTTCTTTTTGGATTGTAACTGTGCAAGGGAATCTCATTACAGGCTCAGAAAGACTGAACTTAACATATTGTTCTTATTTGACATGGACACATACACTTGCTTCTTACCTGTTTTAATCCTAATATAGAAAATGCCAGTAGACAAAACCCACATAAACAAACGCTCTTTGGGATTCTCAATGCTTTTTAAGAGTTAAAATGATCCTGAGAAAAATGTTTGAGAGCCAACAAGTTAAGCAGGTCTAATTTATTTAGTTTTCATGAATTACTTACTAAAGACACAGAAGTTCCTTACAAGTCTCAGAAAATCTTCCTTGTCTGTCTTTTGAATACCTGTATTTGAGGGAATCAGATTTTTACTCGTGTAGTTATAATTTGAAATATCCAAGGAAATTTACTGGGTGTCTATGTAGTACAGATGTCCAGCGAAGTGGGACACAGGACAGGCATGTTTGTATAAGGGGACATCTGTACTCTCCTAATACTTGTTGCAGGATTTAAAAATATATTTTAACATCTAAATTATATTATCCATAAAAAGGATTACTGCATCTGCTTGTGTTGCAAATTACATGTAACACAAAAATTTTGATCCTGAACTTTAAAAATAATATAGGTTTTACCATCCATATTATAAATCTTTATATTAAATTTATAAAATTGAATTAATAATTTCTGTATAAGAATAGGAACAAAGTTATCACTGATTCCTCAATATTTAGTTAATTTGTAAGTATAACATTAAGTTCCCTTAATCAACATTTCTTTGACACCCAATAAATTTCCTAAAAATAAGAAACAAAACCAAACAACCCAGTAATGTCAAGGATTGGCAGCAGTCCCTGGAAGCTGAGGAAAGCCAGGAGAGATTCTCCCCTCTAGGCTTTGGAGAGAATGATGCCTGGTGGACATCTTGATTTTCAACTGCTGGCCTCCAGAACTGCAAGAGAATAACTGTGTGTTATTTAATCCACTAAGTTTGTGAGCCTTTGTTACAGCAGCCCTTGGAAAGCCCTAAGATATAACCTTTAATTGACTACGGATAGACTGTTACCCATAATTATACGTCTCTTGACAGTAGGGGACTATTTCAGAATTATATAGCTCTGTCATCATCATGGCTCTATTTAGAAGGTATAGTCTCATGACAAAGTGTTTCTTTCATATGATTAACAAGTGTCTCAGAACAATCTAATATTTAACCAAGCCTCAAGGCACATGATACATTTCATATCTTTGATGTATGAAAAGATTGCATGGTAGCAACATTTTTTCCAAATGAATGATATCCTTTTGATTAAGTTTTATATCATTTATTCATTAAGTCTACTCACATTTCCTGCCAACATCAATCTCTGTTTCCTAATGGCTTGTAGCTCTTCAGTGTCAAGAATACATATTTTGGTACATCATTTATTTGCTCTTACCTTGTACAACATAGTACAGGTTAGTCCTGATAGGTAATAATAGCTACCACTTATTGAGCATATAATATTTATGAGAGCTTAACATGTCATTTCTAAATTCTCCAGAAATTCTGTATTATCTGTATTTTACAGATGCGGAATTTGAGGTTCAGAGAAGCAATGACAGCTAACCTAGGGTAGAATCATAGTTAAAATTTCCTGTCTTTTTGACTTCAAACCCTCAATCCTTTCTGCTGAGCATGTTTTTCTTAGAAATTTCTATGAGTAATTGAACATATTTTTTCAGGGAAACAGTACTTTTCATATTTGTTTATTCTCCAATGTACCTGTACAACACTATGTACAATCATAAATAAATATAAATTTCAACTTGATTTACCTTGCAAATATCCTTCTCAGACAGGGCAGTGGAATTTGGGAACTTAAGCCCTTTATTCCTGGACATCAACCGAGTTTTCCTTGGCCTGGTAGGACTATATAGGGGTGAGGGTTTAAGGTCAGGAAAGAGACCCCAGGGGTTGGGGGAGCAAAATGCTTTAGAGGGGTGCTTTTGTGACCAGACCCACGGATGACACCTCACTGCACACCTTCCTTCTGTCTGTCCTTTCAAGAAGAGTTGTAGGGCACTGAGACTCTGTGTGTGTTTATTTCTTCTGTGTCTAACGGTGGATTCTGACAGTGGCACTTCTCTCCTCTGAGGTACTGCTGGGTAGAATAAAATCTCACGGCTTTTCTTAAATAATTGAAACAAGCACAGAGGCCTTTAGGTAAGCTAAATTTCTTTTTAACCACAAAGTGCTGTGGAGAAATACATGGCAGAAATAAGAAAAAAAAAACCTTACAAATTAAGAAATCTCTCAAAAACAGCCATTCCTGACATTCATTGGAGGCAAAGGAAAGAGTGTGAACTAAGCTTTGCTTTGTTACAAATCCATCTGCACTCGGAGGCACCCAGCAGCCTAAACTTTTGCTTTCATCCAGAATTAGTGGCTTTACTCTCACTCTCTTATGAAACAAATCCCCAGCCAATATCATCCTCTCTTAATTGCTCTTGAAATTAAATGGGGCCCTTTTTGTTGTGGAATTTTTTTTACTAGCCTCTTGGGGGCGGCAAACCCTCAGCACTGAAGGACATTTTCGTTGATGGGATGATGCTAAATTTCAAGTGAAATGGTGGCAGCCTGTTTTGTCTTCTCTAGTGCAGTTTGTCGTGATGTCACTGTTTGAATTCTGTGCTTTAATCCGTGAACTAAAACAATAAACCTATGAATCAAAGTCAGATATCTTTGTAAATGAACCAAGAACAGTTTGCACGCTCAGTGACAGTAGCAGTTCATAAACTGGCTCCCAGCTTAATTTAGCTTATTTTATTTTTCTGAGAGTAAATAGTGTATAATTCATTTTTCTTCCATTAAACCACCCAAAGAATTGGATTGTTCTTTAACTGTTTTATGTGTTTGTTTCTGTTCTTGACTGTACCCTCTATGAAGTCAAAGGCTACAAAGTATACTTTTCATTTATTTTTAAACTAGGTCAGTGCTCATGAATGTATTTATGAAGGTACTTAACAGTATGAAAGGTATTGGCTTGAATTAAATTCTTTTAATGAATATTAACGTGTCCATTTTAGGGTAAGTGTAATGTCAGAAAATTGGAACACGAGATAAGATATAACTCCTTTATTCTCAAGGACCTCCCTTGTCTTATTTATTTTTTGTGTACTAAATATTTATGTACTAATTTGAATCTCTAATAAAGTTATATGGTTCCAAATTAAAAGAATATATAAAGAGTTCACATTAAGAAGTACTGCTTCTGCTTAAGCCTGCATACAACTTCCACCTCCATTCAATCAATCCCCATTTGGTAATCTTCTTCATTAATTCTGTGAATTGTCTTTTGATGTTTATGCAGACAGAAGCACACTGTATTTATATGGATTTTCTATTTCTTTTTCAACACAAAAAGTAGCATATAATTCAGACCATTGTTATTTAATGTTCTCTAAAAATCATTTTTAGATCTGTACATACAGAAGAGTCTTAATCTGTATTTTTAATAACTGCATACTAATCCAGTGGGTAAATGATAGTTTAACCCTTGGCATTACTGAGATTTGGGCTGGGTCATTTTTGTTGTGGAGGTTGTCCTGTGCAATGTAGCAGGATCCTTGGCTTTTACTCACTAGATGCCAGGAGTGTTCCCCTTCCCAGTAGTGACAAGCAAAAATAAATCACTCCCGGTTGAGAAACCCTGGTTTAAATAATCCTCTAATGAGAAATATTGGGGTTGTTTACAATCTCTATCTCCACCAACTACAGATGTGAGTTATCTTGCACAGATTTTATATTGCATGTTTTCAGGGATTAGTGTAGTAAAAATTATTAGTCATGGGACTTGTGGGCTAAAGTGAAAATACCTCTTGCACCCTTTATTTAAAAATAGTGCATATTGATTATACAAAGTAAGGGGTTTCACTGTGGCATTTTTCATACATGTATATAACATATTTTGATCATATCCACCCAAGTACCTTTTTATAAGGATAGTGCTATTTTAGACTCCCATCAACAATCTATGACAATTAGAAACACAAAGAACCAGGTGTGAATGAGAGATGTCAAAAGATCATTGAATCCCTTTGTGTAAAGAAATCTGGATGTTTGTGCTGAGGAAGATGACTTGCAAATTCCATGGTTTTGTAAAGTGACTTTTTCTGCTTAGATGGTTCCCATGAACCTTTTAGGGAGAGGTCAATAACAACCTCCAGGCAAAGACTTTTGCCTTCCAAGGATGAATAGGGCTCAAGTCTCAAGCTTTGCAAGAAGCTATTACCTCCAGGCTCTGTTGAAAAAAGGATAAAGAGAAACTCAACTTCCCCTTCCCTTTAGGTACCAGCTGAATGTTCCAAAAACTCCCTACAGAAGTCCAATGCTCAGAGGTAGGGCCAGCTTTGACCATCCCCAACCAAAATGAGCAGGCACTGTGCCTAGGATGTTCGAACTGAAGCAGTGCACCTGTAAGGAGAGGACCTCAGAGTGAAGGCTGATACTTAATAGGAAGAGATGAAAGAAATTCTAGAAGGAAAGGTAAGAGGAAGCTTTACTGAGGTGATGAGGAAACACAGAGCTGTTAGGAAAGGGTTAGCAGGAGAGTGTGGACAGGATAAGGTTTTGTCTTTGTCTTACGATTGGTGAATTGAGACCACTAACATTGATGGTTATAACTGATATGCAATGACTTATCCTTGTCATGACCTTTTCCAGTTGTTGGATTCTCCCTCTTTGCATTTAATTCTTTTGTCTTGCCTGATGGATTCATTCTGCTGAGCTTTGTGGGGTTGTGACCCTCATTGTCTCTTCCTAGGATATTGTGTAAAATGTTTTGGAGTGCTGGTTTGGTATTCATGAAGTTCATCAGGTGTTCTTTGTCATAAAATTATCTTATTTCTCCATCAATTTTGAAAGATAGTTTTGCAGGGTACATCAATCTGGGTTGGAGGTTGTTTTCTTTTAGGGCTTGAAATACATCACTCCAAGGTCTTCTTGCCTTGAGGGTGTGTGTTGAGAAGTCTGCTGTGATTCTGATGGGCTTTCCTTTGTATGTGATTTGTTTCTTTTCTCTAACTGGTTGTAGAACTTTGTTCTTCTGTTGGTTTTCTGGAATCTTGAGTATTATATGCCTATGTGTAGATTTGTTTTTGATCATGGTTAGTTGGAGTCCTGTATGCCTCACTTATTTGTATGTCAAGTTCTTTTCCCCTGCTGGGGAAGTTTTCTGCCATTACTTCTGTGAATGGTTTTTTAAATGTCATGTGCATTCTCTCCTGTTTCTTCTTTGACTCTGATCAGTCTTATGTTATTGTTCTTTGCATCATCTAGCAGCTGCTGGATTGATTTCTCATGATCCTTTGCTTTTTTTAAGAAATCTTCCTTTTCCTGGTCACTAATTGCAATCCTGTCTTCTATATCTGATATTCTGTCCTCACACTGGCTCATTCTACTGCATAAACTTTCAATGAAGTTTTTAATCTCCTGGATATGTGTTTGCGTGTTTTATGGATTCCATTTGTTTCCTATGTTGGGATTCCATCATGTTCCTCAGCTCCTCTATTTTTTTTATCTGTGTCTACTCTAGAGTTAATAATCATGTCTTTCACGATGGACACAATCTCTGTTGTTATCTGAGAAATTATTTCTGAGTTTATTTTTTCCGGATCCTCTTTGGTTGCCAGTTCAGGGAGTCCAGGTGGTTGAGTATCAGATTGTTCCATCTTATTGCCCCTTGGGGTTGCCTTTGGTGATCTGGAAGTCTGGTTTTGAGACTTGTTTTAGTGTCTTCTCCTTTCAACTAATGCAGTTTGCTGTGCTTTTATTGAGGCAACTCTTTGCACCTCCACTTTCTGCTGCTCACCACTGCATCAATTCCTGGGTTCAGAATAGTGGCCTTCTGGATCCCCATGCTAGCATGTTGTAGAGGGGGACTTCTGGATGGGGCCTGTGCACCTGCTCAGAGGGGCCTTAGGCTGTGGCCTGCATGCCCAAGCTGCTGGTGTCTGGGTGGGACCCTGGCTGTGGCCTGCTCATCCATGCAACTATTGTCTGGGCAGGCTTTTGGCTGGGTAATGCACTGCCTGCCAAGTTGCTGGTGTCTGGGTGGGCCTCTGGCTGGGATTGTGACAAAGCTGCTGGCATGTGGGATACTCTCCAGAGTTGGGAGCAACTTGGGGCCTAGACTTAGAAGAATGCTGCAGTGGTCTAGCAGAGAGACGTGGAGGAGGAGTGCACTAAAGTGGAGAGGAGGGCCTGGGGGCAGGGTCCATGAGGGGGCCCCTTCTCTAATCTGAAGTTACAACATGAGTCACAACACAGTACTTCTGTGTGTGCCCATCCATTCTGAGTAAAAATCTACTTGGTCATAATGGCCCATCAGACCTTAGGTAACATGCTTGAGTGGACCCCAGAGGAAAACATGCTTTCTAGGAAATGGTGACAGCACACAGGCTCAACTTCTCACCCTCTAGTGACACAGGGCTGGGAAGCCCCAGGGGTGGATGATTCTGGACTGGGCTCCTTGTGAGCTCCTTGGAAGGGATAGGCAGGAGCATGGGAATTTGATGCATATAGATAGTTCTTACCCCAGCCTTTAACGTAGGTGGCAGTGGTGAAAGTAGCAATTAGAAACAAGCAAATTAATTTTGATTCTACAACAGTTGAGCTTCTTAGTGTGTTGTAACTGACAACATCACATTTGATGAATTTTTCCTCTTATCTCTTCTTCCTTCTGGTCCTATTTGAGTCTTTCCTGAGGAGCGTGTGTGTGTGTGTGTGTGTGTGTGTGTGTGTGTGTGTGTGAGAGAGAGAGAGAGAGAGAGAGAGAGAGAGAGAGAGAGGGAAAGTAAGAAGCACCTATATTTCACTCAGGAAAATAATGTCAAATGTCAGGAAACATTGAAGGGAATTCAAGAGGTGTAAAAGAGAACCATATTTTGGGATACTGTTTTACTTAAATTTGTTAGCACCCTCCAATTATTCTCTGTTTCTCTACAGAGGGATTATTTAATCACAATAATTAAAATTTTCATTTCCAGGGCCATTTCAAGTGTTTTGTGAAGGTTTCATGTTGATTCATTATTAAAAACCTCAGGGAGCAGAGAAATGTAGAGAAACATTGTATAAAAGGAGGGAGTTCTTTAAATTTTGAGAGTCTTAAACAGCAGAATACCAGCTATTTCAAAAACAAGGCATTTAATATAAACAGCCTTGGGAGATTCATAAACATAGAAGCTTGACACATACCAACACCAATTTGGGTTTTAAATATTAAAGGAATAAAATTAATGTGTTTGAACACCCTTTGTGTTCAAGGCTGCCTTTAAATGGTTTTACATCTACTTTCCCTTCTTGAAATGAGTTAGTCACACAATGTACAAATGACCCCCTCTTACAATCACTACTGTAAAACCTCAGCGAAATTCTACAGTTTCTGTCACAGCCTTAGTTTTCCAGATCCTTCCCACTTCTCTCCTCAACCCATCTCCCTACAGTCACCACCAAGCAAGTCCTTTTGGGACCTCTCACTTTGCTCTGAAGCCACCCAGGCATTTCCACACCTACTAGTTTGTGACTGTCAACTTGACTGGAGTACAAAATGCCTGGCAGATTCCCGCTGCACAGTTCTGAGTGTGTCTGTGGGCTGTTCCCCAGATGACTGGAAAATCGAGTGGGGAAGACCCACCCCACATGTGGGCAGCATCAGGCTTGTAGCCTAGATGGAATAAAAGGAAAAGAAGAAGGAATCGGGCGTATGTTTTTGAAAAGCTCCAGCCTGCTTCAGAGGGTGCACCTTTTGCTCCTGTTTCCTTTGGTCATCCGACTCCAGTTTCTTCCACCTTTCAGTGCAGATTTGTACCAGTGACTCTCCAGGGAGCTTCCAAGCCTTTGATCTTGGACTGGTGCTGCATCCTTGGTCCTTCTTGTTTTGCAGCTTCTGTCGTCTTGGGCTGAGAGCTGCTGCTGGTCTTCTGGTTCTCTAGAGTGCAGATGGCCACAGTGGACCCTCCCACCTCCCATCCTGTAAGTCAGCTTCACAAATTCCCTGCATAACTGTACACATGTTTTCCATTGATTCTGTTCCCTCGAGAACCCTAACCCATGCCAGTTGTAATCAACATCTACAGTGATTGTAAATTTTTCCTCTTTCTCACTGTGTGTGAAATATGTGAAGGCAAAGCCTGTCTTTACTCAATTTGGTGTCCATTATCACAGCTACAATTTGTGGCATTCAGTAAGTCTACTGAGGAAACAAAGTAAAAGAAGGCACAAATAACTTTTTAAACTCAGTTGTCTGTTTAAACATGTCTATGGCTGCTTTTGAAATATGTACATGTTAAATAGTACCAGAAATTATTTGTCATATATGTTTACATATATTTAGGAATGAAACATTGGCATAAACATGAACACCTTCTCAAGTACAAGCATGTGCTTTACCATTATATTTTCTTTATTTATTTTTGTAGTACTGGAAAATAAACCCAGGGGCTCACACAGGCTAGACAAGTGCTCTACCAGTGAGCTACACCTCCAGCCCTTTTAATATTTTATTTTTAGACACAGTGTCCCAAGTGTCCAGGCTGGCTTCGATTTTGTGAACCTCCTGCCCAGCCTCCTGAGTAGCTGGGATTACAGGTGTGGGCCACTGTGCTCAGCTACCTCACTGTTGTTATTTCTCATATCTGTACATCTTCTTCTTTCTATTCACTTTATGCATCAGTCCTTCTTCCTTCTAGTTTTTGACTATCAACTGCTCCTTCTGCTTCCATATAATGTGACCACCATTCCTTTATGAATTATATAATATACATATTTTATCATTTTACTTGTAGCATTTTAATTTGTTCTATGTGATGCTGTTCTTTTTTTTCCTTTTACTTTGTGGCAATACTACTAAGAGTTTATTATTATTATTATTATTTTTAAATCAGTACCAGGATAGTTGGGACCCCTGAAATGTTGCTGGAAACGTCTGTAGTAGGCTGTGCTCTCCTGCTCAGTGTACAATGCAGGCCTGAAAAAAACCCTCAAAAAGACAGAACTAAGAGAGACAAAGAAGGGCACCAGGAAACTCAATGCTGCTGCAACTGACAAAGGTGCTGGCCAGTCCAAGCCACTGATTTTTTTTTTTTTTCGGTACCAGGGATCAAACTCAGGACCTTGTGCTTATGAGGCAGGTGCCACACCACTGAGCTAAATCCCTGGCCCCCAAGCTACTGATTTTTATTAGTAATCAATTGGGGTAAAAGAGAGCTATGTGCGAGGGCAGAACTACATGTGAGAACACACAGTTGTGCAGTTTCTATGGAAATTAATGTAAGTAAGTCTCGTAAAAGATAAGACATTCTCTAATTAGGAACAGAATAGACAAAATATATGGATGTAATTAGAACATTGTCCTTCTAGTCAGAAAAAAAAATCAGTGGCTTGGACTGGCCAGCACCTTTGTCAGTTGCCCCAGCATGGAGTTTCCTGGTGCCCTGCTTTGTCTCTCTCAGTTCTGTCTTTTTGAGGTTTTTTTCAGGCCTGCATTGTATACTGAGCAGGAGAACACAGAGAGAAGGTTTTAGTTGTGGGAATGGAATTTGGATGTAAGTTACTCTGACCTTGGCACGTAGGTTTCAGCGGGACTCCCTTCTCTAAACAAGCCAATTTTTGTGGGGTTTACTCTTCACACCCTGCACTGCTTACAGCCTGCTTTGGGTATAATCAATACTGCAATCTCCTGCAGCAGGATTCTCATGTCACTTTTGTAAGTGCTAAAGAGGTGGCTGGCATTTGAATCCTGGATTAGGAAGGAAAGTGAAGTACTCCCATACTTTCTCAGGCAGCTTACAATCTCAGAAGGAATGATATAGACTGTTTAAAAAAAGAATTTTCCCTCAAATACACAGATGTAGGAGCCTGAGTATATGCAGCCATTGTGGAGACATGGAAATTAAATATTCTTTGTTTAATTTTTATCAAATAGAGTACAAATGGCTAACTAAAAATAAAATACACTTTAGGTAATGCACACATTTCTTTCTTTAATTTATCTGTTATCAAATAATTGTGTAACCTGGATTGCTTCTATTAGGCAGGTATGACGAAAACATTTGCTGTTTGTGAAAACCCCCCCGGATAATTGTCCTCAGGCTCTCTTTCCTGACTGCTAAATTTCAAGGATTAGGTTCACTTTCTATGACCAAATCATAGCAAACCAAGCAGTCACTGATTGAAGGGAAAGCTGTACAATAGGATTTCAAGAGAAAAAGAAGCAAATGAACTACTTACGTGGAAATAGTGGCGTGAGACTGGTCCATGCTGTTTGCAGGGGTTCAGGCTCCTCAGAAAGTGGTCGCAGACTGAGATAATCAATCATGGCCTGAGAGGCACCGAGGAAGAATTAGGGGCTGGAGCTAGGGGTATCTCCTTTTCTGAAACGTGTTGAGAACAGTCTGCCAGGAAAATGCAGTGGTTAGACTGAAAGGACAGCAGTGTGGTGAGCGGAAGTGAGGCAGGGATCCCTGATGGGGCAGAGCTGAGAGAGCCGAGAGTGATACCCAGCACTGCAGCACGTGGAGGGGAACACAGTGAAATTACAGAATAAACGTGGATATTAACTGTTCCCTTTCATTTTTTTAATGCCTTAGGATCAACTTGCCTATTACCCGGAATGGCGAAGATAGCTCTTTTATCAAATAAGGCATAAAAGCATTTGCTAAAATTTCCCATTTTGCATTTATATCCTAGCTAAATGAAATATACAGTGAGCTCATTTAAAATAAATAACTTTGGAAATTTTCTTTCCTTCAGCCTGAATCATTTTGCATTTTTTCATAGAAAATGTTAATTTTAAGACATTTGCCCTATCTAGTACCCTTTCAATCATTTAAACACACACAGACTATAATTTTGTAATTATTGGTTCTTAAAATGTGGATGCTTAGTTTTTAAAATGTTAAATTAGATCCCAAAAGGATAACATGCAATTCATTATATTTCAATTAACAGTGTAAATAAAATAATTTCTAGTGGGAAGAAACAATTGCTTTATCAGAAATTGTTCTTATAATTTCATAATGTTTCAAAATTTATCTAGGGGTGACTAGCCTACTGATTATCACTTTCAGAATAAAATATAAAGTAGAAAAACCCCCATGAAACAATATTTTAATAAGGAAAGAGATTACATTGCCACTTTGCCTATATGAATGAATGTAGTCAGTTAACTATTCAGTTTAAAAATTGAACCAGAAAATCATCTAGACTGAAATTCTGAAGCAAATTTAAAAGAATAAGATCTGATCTTCAAAAATTTTATTAACTGTAAAATTCTGTACTTTGAATCTTAGCTGTATATAATCTTTATATTTCTTACTAAAAATAGTAGATATGTACAGAAATTAATGTCCATTCTTTCATTTGAGATTCCCTCCTCTATATCAATTATTTATTTTCTAAAAATCTGGAAAAGTTTTGTATACATGATGTATTTCAGCAAAGCAGTTCTCATATGGTTTAAAGCCAAACATTTGCTTGCTTCTGGAATAGGTCTTGTTTTCTTTAGTTTATAGAAGGAGTTGATCCTACCTTTTCTGTTCTCCTTTTTATTTCCTATTTAAGAACTCTCTGTGGAAGAATTGCCTGCATTATCAACTTAATGTTTCTCCTTCACTCATGTGAATGCAAAAGGCTTGATCTTTTGCAGCTGTATATCAGCAGACACAGGCCATGTCTCTAACCAGTTCTCAGCTGTTGCCAATGCTACTGGTTGCAAAATCACTTCAGCCATCAAAGAGTTGAAGAAATGTTTTTATTTTCAAACTGTTCGGTGCCTCTGGACTCCTTGAAAACCTGCTGACTAGGCAGAAGCAGCCTGTGTAAACTGACAATAAAATATACCTTATAGGAATAATTTACCTTACTTTGTTTTCTCATTTCTTTAAAAGAATCGATTATGGATAATTTCCTTATTGTCATATTCATCTTTTAGTAAAAGCCAACTTGACCTCTTAAAGTTTATTCTTTTAATGAAAAACTTCCTTTATACAATCACACTCAAACCCTGAATAGCCAAAGCAATCTTGAGCAAAACAAAAACAGAAGCAGAAACAAAACAGAAAACAAAACTGGAGGTGTCATACCACCTGACTTCAAAATATATTACAGGTCTACAGTAATCAAAATTGCATGGTGCAGCACAGGAGAAGCCACATATACCAATGGGAGAGAACAGAAAAACTGGGAACAAATCCACATACTTAAAGCAAAAGTTCCAAGAACACTCAAGGGGACAGTCTCTTCAATAAATGATGCCAGTAAAACTGGATTTCCACATGCAGAAGAATAAGTCAGGCCCCTACTGCATACCAGACAAATCAATGCCAAACAGATTAAATACTAAACTATAAGACCCCAAGCTGTAGAACAGCAAGAGAACACGGAGAAAAGCTCATGACATTGGTCTGGACAACGATGGTTTAGATGACCTCAAAAGCACAGCAACAAAATAAGACATGGACAACTGAGATTACATTCAACTTAAAAGCTTTTGCACAGCACAGCAAGCAATAAACAGTGGAGACAACTAGCAAATGAGAAAAAAATACTTTCCAATCTTACATTTGATGAAAGGTTAAATCCAAAATGTGCAAGACATTTAAACAACTCAATAGTAGGCGAAAAAGTATAACCTGATTTAAAAATGGGCAATTCAGACAGATATTTCTCAAAAGAAGGCAGACAGGGCCGGGCATTTAGCTCAGTGGTTCTGCAGCCTGCCATGCAAGTGCAAGGACCCCAGTTCAATCCCTGGTACCAAAAAAACAAACAAAAAAAGAAGACAGACCAGACAAATGTCCAACAGATATAGGAAAAAATCCTCAATATCACTAATTATCAGGGAGATGCAACTGAAAACCAGAGTGAGGTAGCACGTCACACTAGTTGGAATGGTTGTTGTCCAAAAGTGAAAGATAAGTTCTGGAGGGGATGTGGAGAAAAGAGAAGCTTTATGCACTGGTGGTGAGAACGTAAATTAGTGTAGCTACTATGGAGAACAGGCTGGAGGTTCCTCAAAAAAGTAAAAATAGAACTAAGAATATGATCCCACAATCCTATTATCCAGTCATCTATACCCAAAGCAAATAAAACCTTTATGTCTAAGAGATGTGTGCACTGCATGTTCATTGCTTCAGAATTTACAATAGGATATGGAATCAACCTCAGTGACTATAATCAATGGATGAAAGATAAAGAAAATAAAATGTGGTTTATAAACACAACAAAATGCTATTTGCTGCTTTTGATGATGGCCATTCTTACTGGAGTAAGATGGAATCTCAGTGTTATTTTGAATTTCATTTCTCTCATGGCCAAAGATGCTGGACATTTTTTCATGTTCTTATTGGGCATTTGTATTTTTTCTTTTGCGAAGTGTCTATTTACTGCAGTACTATTCATTGTGTTTAGAAGGAAGGAAATTCTGTCATTCACAAGAACAGGGATGAACCCGGAGAACATTATGTTACGTGAAATAAGCCAGAAAAATACCTTATAGTTTCATTTCTTGTGTGGCATCTCAAACACAATGAATTCATAGAAGTCGAAACTAGAATGGTGGTTACTGGGGGCTGGGGTTAGGGAGATATTGGTTAAGGCCACAACATTTCTGTTAGGTAGGAGGAACAAGTTCAAATGATGTATTGCACGACGTGGTGACTATAGTTAATAATAATAATACAATAATAACAATGTATTGTATACTTGAAAATGGCTGAGAGTAGATTTTAAGCGTTCTTACCACAAAAATGTTAATTATGGGAAGCAATGCATGTATTAATTAGCCCTATTTAGTCATTTCAGAATATAAACATATTTCAAAACAGAATGTTGGGCATGATCATATATACAATTAGTCAATTAAATTTAAAAATCACAAAGAATAAGAAATAGTTCCATCATTGTCTAGGAAAGATCATAGTTTCAAATCTAAAGATGAGTCTTTTTAAAGTTATAGAAAAACTCTTGAAGATAATTTTAAAATGTACTTTAAAAAGAAATTGAGAAGAGAGAAGAATGTGTATGTCTTAAATGGACAGTGGTAATCATTTCTTATTTTAGTATTGGGGACTGAACCTAGGGCCTTCTCAGTGAGCCACATTCCCAGACTTTTTTATTTTTTATTTTGAGCCAAGATCTAAGTTATTAAGTTGCCCAGGCTGGGCTTGAATTTATGTTCTTTCTGTCTCAGCCTCCCAGGGTGTTGGGATTACAGGCACGTGCCACCATGCTCCTCAAAAGTGTTAATCTTTCTTAAAATCCAGGAAGTAACAAAACAGCATCTTTGATTCCCAGGAACGGATTTGTTTTAGCTTCTTCATGTCAACATCTATCCAAAGGTTCTATCCCCAGGGCTTCAGGCTTTCTGAATCTCTCTCAGAGAGGTGTGTTTAAAATCCATTATAAAATATGATACTTTCCACAACTCTGAGAAGGAGGCATGATTCACCTTACTCTTGATCCAGCCTATACACTAGCATGTACTGTGTAAACAAAAAGGAACTACTGCATAATTTTTCTGGTATCACAAAGAGATTTGCAGTTAGAATACATTTTAAAATTCCATGAGAAGACTTGGGAAGTAAGGAGTATGAGAAATTTTCCATTCTCCAGCACAGACCACTTATGTTTAAATATTTTTCAAGGGCCATGTACTAAAAAAATGGAAACCTGGTTTGCAAATTTGGTCAACGTTGGGAAGGAGTTGTTTACAGAACTGCTGTGCTATGGGCTAAGGCTACCTTTTGCTTTTTTTGATGACTCATTTTAGTGTAAAGAAGTGACTTAAATCACAAACATACCTTTTATGTGTCTGTTTTTCACTTGAAAACGTTAAACTCTCCAGATCAGTAGTATTAGCACCACTTGGGAATGGTTAGAACCACAAATCCTCAGGTCTCTCCTACACCTGCTGAATCACCTACAATCACTCTCCAGGCCATTCTGATGTATGTTTAGATTGAGACATTTGTTGAGTTAAATTTAAATCAGCTGCTCTCACCAGGGGTGAATTGCCCCTCACTCCTCCTAGGAATGAGGCGCTACTGCCATCTAGTGGGCAGAGACCCCGCGTGCTGCTCAGAACTTTACAATGCAGCCCCATCTTGACAAAGTTAAAGCTTTAACCAGCCCGAAATGCCGGGAATGATGGGGTTGGGAAATTCTGGAATAAATCCTTTAGGAGGAGTTTTTTCTAAATGGACTAAATGTAGTGAACAGAAAGGCAGTATAAATTAGCAAAGGTCTAGAATTCAAATTCTGGCTCTGCTAATTAATAGTTGTGTGGTTTTATGCCAGTCCCTGAATGTCTCAGATCCATTTGTCTCATTTACTAAACAAGAATAGTCTGTCTATGGGATGGATTACTACGAGGATCAAATGAGATGATGCATATGAACACACTTTGTAAACTAATGCTAATTAAACTGAGCCAGATTGGGAGGAAGATTTGGCCCAGAGGTGGGAGTAAGATGCTAAAAAAAAGGTTAGAGCAGCTGGTGCAGCTGCCCGAAAATAACCAGATTCCTTAATGTAAATGTGATTGGTGTGTCAGAGATCTTCCTTAGTGTTTCTTGCATCCTTCCCTATAAGTATTATAGGAAATTATTAGTTTCTTAAGCCTTCAGTCCCTACACGATACAGACATAAGTTGCTTCTCTCTACTAGATGGTCTCAAACCTTAATCTGCATTAGAACCACCAGGAAATTCTTATTTAAGGTCCTCACATAGATTGCTGGCCTCCACCCCCAGAGTTTCTCAGGAGGTCTGAGAGAGACCCAAGAAATCAGCTCCATGGGATGCTGAGGTTGGCGGTCAGGGACCAGAGAAGTTGGCACTCAGAGACCAGGTGGCATCTGCCTATAATCCCAGCATTCTTCGAGGCTGAGGAAGGAGGACTGAAGGTTCAAGTTCCACCTGAGGAATTGAACTAGACCCTGCCAGAAACAAAACAAAACACAAAACAACGTAACAGCAACAACAAAACCAAAAAACAAAACAAAAAAATGGGCTGGAGAGGAAGCTACGCACGAAGACCCTGAGTTCAATCTCTAGCAGTGGAAAAGCAACAAAAGGACCCTCCCCACAAAGCCACATACCACTCTCTGCCCTACTAACCAGATAGAATATAGTGGTTGGATTGCCAGTTTCTGGTTGGCACTCACTGGCAAGCTTTGGCTATGCACATTTCAGCTGCCAAGTCTCTGACGTAAGGGGTAGCTTTTATATTCCTGGCACGTGAAACCATCCCTCATTAATTCCTTGCCTTAAAAGACCCTTTTATTTTTCTTTTGTAGTCTCAATAACATTCAGGGTTTTAGCTTTTCAGTACTGATAACAGCGTTGGCTTACTTTCACGTAACTGAGACCACTCTAGCAAGCATATTTCATGGCAGAAGGTGCACACTTGGCTTTAAACAAGGACAGGATGTGGTGATGTTGATAAAAAATAGTTTTGTTATTCAGTGTTTATACAGTAACAGTGATTATTGCAGTAACAAAAAGTAAAAACAAAATGAAGAGACAGGTCTTACCCAGATCTTTATATTAGAAATGCACATGCGCACACTTGCCTCAGATGTGGCTTCCTAGGCCCTCCCCAGCTGTGAGCAGTGCTTGCAGGATTTCTGAGGAGGGTCTGCACCTGCTGTCCCGGGGTGTCCCCTGGGGGAGAAGTACCAACTCCTCCAGTGGGTTTGGGCATTTGCTGGCAGACAGTGAATAGCAGCCCCTGGGGAGTCAGGGAAGAGGGGGCAGTGAGCGGTAGCGGCAGGACTGAGAACACTCCAGTGGATTATTTCTCCAACCCTGGGCCCACTGGAGGTACATGGCCTAACTTATCAGTATATTTGAGATGAAAAATGTGGAGAGAAATTTTTTTTTCAGAAGAGGAGCACACAAACTTGAAGCAAATTTGCAAAGATTTATTCTGGTATAGTAGGTAGTTTTGGGGTCAAAGTTATAAACTCCCAGAAGTAGCCATCCAAGGCACCAATAATTTGAATATATTGCAGCTGAGCTGTGTATAAGTCAACAAGTGAAACCATCTGTCAGCAGAGGTGTACAGCTTAGTGTTTAACACCCCAGGTGTGTCCTATTAGGTGTGAAGAGCCCCCTGAGCCTTGCACCCCGTGCGTGTGATTCAGGAGCAAGGGTGTGTTTGTGGTTAGGCTGAGTTTTCCCAGTTTCGTCATGATAAAGCCAGCAGGTTTGAATTTTGAGACACTACAATTGTCAAGGAGGTCACAGCAGGAACATCCCTTCTATGCATTCCAGGGTCCCCTGAACCAGGTAAGCTATGGAAATGTGTTGTTCTATGGAAAGTGTGAAGTTGTGATAACAGCAGATCTGTCAGCTGTATAGGTTTGTTAAGTCAGGGGACAGTGTGACAGGGGAATGCTGTGAAGTAGCAAGTTGCCGATCCACCTAGGGTTCTTTTGCCCAGTTCAGGTGGAAATCATGCATATGCAAAGGCAGCTCTGCTGCTGTCATGGTGTCACCAATGATACTGGGTAATGCTCCGTGCCAACAGTCCACATGACCAGCGGCTGGTCCCTGCTGCCATCAGCATGTTCCGGTCCCTGCAGGTCAACTCTGCCATGTGTTGGTCTCTGCTGCAGGTCTTCGTTAGCTGCACATCTCTGGAGCTCTTTAGCTAATGGCCCTTATGTGTATTGCTCATTCTTTTGAAATGACCACTCTGTCCACATGACTTTGGATAAGAATTCCTAATAGGTTTACAGGACTTTTGGAGCCTATGCTGCCTGAGAAATAAATCAGAACCAGGTTTTCAGGAGTACCCCAGTATTTTAACAGCACACAGAGGTAGGTACACTGGGGAGCCCTCCTAGCCTGCCTAGGGAAACGTGTGAGCAGCTGCAGGCCTGTGATTGGTGCAGGGCTCCAGGACAGCCTCAGCTGTCAAGGCGATGAGCCAGGGAGGGGATGGGGCCGAGACCACCGAATCTTCTGGGAGGCTAGCTGTGGAGGCTGGGGATGTAAACAGGGGGTCAGAGCCCTCCCTCTCTGATCTTGGTCACACCGGGTGCCCCCTCCCTTCACTGTGCTGATGCTGGAGCTGAGCTCCTGTTGGAGTGGAGTGGAGCAAAGTTGGTTTTGGAGGACACCAAAGCAAGTTGTTCCAGTCTATGAGGGGGCAACGGGAGCCAAGGGAAGTGGGGGGGGGCACAAGCACCCGGCCAAGCCATGCCCCGACGCAGCCTGGTGGTAGAAATAGCCAGGTGCTTCTGGGCTGTCTCAGTAAGTGTGTGTAGCTGGTCCAACTGTGCTATTATTTAATGTGTCAATGATTAGGATCATTGCTACTTTTACCAGCATACGTGTGACTGGCAAAATCCACAGCACTGCATGGAAACACCACTACCAAGAAGGTGAGCAGGGTCCCAGACCGGCCACTTCCGGGGGCGGGGGCGAGTCCCAGCTGGAGACAGGAAGTGGAGGGAAGGGAGATCACACAGCGGCTGCGCATGCAGATGGCGGCTGTGTTTCAAGGAGGGGCAGTCCTGTGCGGAGTGGGGCTGAGAGCGCCGGGGTCTGCTTTGGAGACAAGGACATTGTTTAGCTCCCGCCCCGCCCCGCCCCGGACTTCACACTTGCACCCTCCCCACACTTACCCTCGGGGCTGCCTCTCCCCTGCGGACTGTCCCTCAGCCACCCCTCTGTCCCGCTCAACGCCCCCTTCCCTGACCCCTGTCCACACCCCAAGTGCCAAGCCTCCACCCCACCCCACCCTGTCTCCCTCACGCTACCCCACGTCTCACCTCCTGTCCCCTCTCTCCCATTTCCCTCCTTCCCCACTCCCCTCGCTCCTCTCTCTCTGTGTGTTAGCCTACAGCTTTCAACAGAAATGAGTATCAGCTTTGTCTTCCTTATAAATTCTGCGTGGAGACCCTCAGGAGTCAGGGATATAGGATTCTGCTTTTCCAGCTTCTTCAAGTTCCACTGGGGATAAACGGTTTGACTGCTCACTGCTTTCCTATGGTTAATCCTCTGATTTTTTGTGTGGGGCTTCATTTTACCTCTCTGTGGGAAAATCCTCCTTTTTGTGATTTATAACTGGATCAAATAGAATTTCTACTTTTGGTTTTTTAAGGAATCTCCATACTGATTTTCACAGTGGTGTATTAGTTTACATTCCCACCAATAATATAGAAATGTTATTCCCATTTTGTGTAAGTGATAGTCTCAACTATATTTCTAGCACTTTATTGAAGTATTAATGATATACAAAGAACACCTATTTGTATACAATTTTATTAGCTAGGACTTAGGCAAATACCTATGATACTGTTAACACAATCAAGGTAAAAGCACATCCAGCATTTCCCCAAATTTCTTCATGTCCCTTTATGAGTGTGTGTTTTGTTTTTTATAGTAAGAACATTTTATACAAGATCTACTTTTCGAGTAAACTTTGAAGTGTGCATTATGTTAGCCATCGGCACTGTGTTGTAGAGTGGATTCTTACTCATGGAGCATGGCTGAAACTGTACCCATTGAACAATGGCTGTGTAATTGTTTACGAAACACTTCTACTTGGGAGATGCTTCCTAGGTTTCTAAAACCAGTGAGAGCCCACACGAGCACCATGAGCTGGTTTTTCATACTGGTTTCTTTTCACATTATGAAAAACACATGTCCTCCCAGGCCATCAGTGAAGTTTGTTGGGTAGCATCCTGTGCTTGGCCTTGTAGATGTAGGGCTGTGTCTACACCTTTGACAAACTGTAGGAAATATCAGAGCTGTGCTTGCTATGGCAGATAAAATGTCACCAGAGCCTCGTAAGAACTTCTCAACCTCAGGAACATGGGAGGAGATGACTGGATTTTCACTGTGACACCAGTGGGGCTTTGCTAGTTTATTTGTGCTAAAGAATGGCGGGGTGGCCCTGGAAGACAGAAAACTTGGAAGCACCCAGGGGAAGCATGGAAGGTCTTGTTCTACTGCATGACACGTAGCCAGGGAACAAGTGCCTGCTAACAGGAAGCCAGTTTAAAATTTTATTAATGCATCTTAATTGTACAGAATATTGGGTTTCATCATGCCATTTCACGCATGCATGTAACCTACTTTGATCATATCCACTCCATTCCCTTTCCTCACTCTCCTCCTGACCCCTTTCCTCTTCTTTAATATTCTCCTTTCTACTCCCACATCCCTTCTTTCTAGATTCTACATATGAGAGAAAATATGTCCTACTTGTCTTTTTGAGTCTGCCTTATTTCACTTAACATAATGATCTCCACTTCAATTTTCTTGCAAATGACATGGTTTTATTCTTTATGGCTGAACCACACTCCATTGTGCATTTATACCACATTTATATTATTCGCTCATCTGCTGATAGGCACTTGGGCTGATCTCATAACTCGGGCATTGTGAACTGTCATTAGTCATCAGGAAAGTTCAGATCAAAGCTATACTGAGGTTTCATCTCAGCCAGTCATGAAGCAATTTGATAAGGACTGTATTATCACCATTACTGTCCTACACAGCAGCTGATATTTGGGTGGTAGCTTGTCTTTTACATCATGATGGCTCTTATCATAGTCCCTTCACAACCACCTGGAAAAGGCAGTGTGATCCCTATCTTTACTGGTTGGGAAACAGTGAGTCAAAAGCTGTACTCCACTCATAGTCACTGTTTATTCACACACTTCAGTTGCAATCCTCTTGATGGGTATTACTGGCAAAGGCAGGAAAGGAAGAGGGTGGAATTTTTTAAATTAATTATATTGGTACATTTAAGGTGTACAATATAATGACATTCATCATTGGAAATTTGCACCTCTACATAATTCATCTTGGTTCTTACTTTTCCCCCATTCCCCTGCCCTCCCTTGAACCCCTCCACCCCTCCCTTTCTACAAAGACTTTGTTTCCATTTTTTCTTTTTCTCATATTAATTCCATTCCCTTCTTTCTTTTCCCCTACCCCTCCCATTTCCCCTTCCCCTTTTCCCCTTTTCTTCCTATTTCACGTTATCTCTTATACCTTTTAGTCCTTATTTACACTTTCAGTTTCTCACACTAGAGAAACTATTTGATATTTACACATGTGTCCTATTTATTTCACTTAAGAGTATGGCCTTAATGTGCATCCATTTAGCTATAAATGTCTCTAATTTCTCATCCTTTATGGCTGAGTAATACTCCTATTTTATAAAAAAAACCACATTTTCTTTATCCAGTCTCCATTTGATGGGCAGTTGGGTTGTTTCCAAGTTTTAGCTATGACAAATTGTGCTGCTATGAACATGGGTGCACACATATCACTGTGGTATGATTCTTTTAATCCTTTGGGGAAGATCCCCAGCAGGGGAATAGCTGGGTCAAATGGGACTTCCAGTCTTACTTCTTTGAGGTATTTCCATACTGATTTCCACAGTGATTATACCAGTCTACACTCCCACCAGCAGTGGAGCAGGATTCCTCTTTCCCCACAGCCCTGCCAGCATTTGTTATTGGTTGATTTCATGATGGCAGCCACTTTTTCTGGGGTGAAGTGGAATTTCATTTCTGGGGTGAAGTGTTGTTTTCATTTGCATCTCTCAAATGAACAGTGATGTTGAACATTTTTTAATATGTTTATTTGCTATTTCTACTTTTTTGAGAAATGTTCATTTCAGATGCCCATTTTTGGACTGGCTCTTTAAATTTAGGAGACCTGATTTTTGTAAGTTCTTTATATATCCTAGATAGTAGACCCTTGTCTGAGGGACAGTTGGTAAATATTTTTTCCCACATTGTGGGTTGCCTTTTCACACTGGTGGTGGTTTTCTCTTGTTGTGCAGAAGCTTTTTAATAAGAAGAGATCCCACTTGTTGA
>NW_004624793.1:8898104-8932673 GCF_000247695.1 Heterocephalus glaber
TAGAGGGCTAACAGAGGAGAAAATAGGAGAGAGAGAGAGAGAGAGAGAGAGAGAGAGAGAGAGAGAGAGAGAGAGGAAAAATAGAAAAAAATTATATAAAAACAAAACAACAACAAAAAGTTCTCCCTCAGGACATGTCCCTAATATCCTGGTAAACAATGTGGGCAGCAGTTGCTGGTCCAACTCAATTAGTCTCAGCAAGCCAGCTGTAGTCTACTGAGATTCAGGCTGATTTCTGGCTGCAAGGTCTAAGTTGAGTTCCCTGACCTCCTGCAGGATTAAACTCTGCAAGGTTCTACTGCAGATTCAGGCTGTCCTCCCCACTATTGGAGTCCAGGTTTCTATGGGAGCTGCTGATCCCACCAATTTACCAACCACGATGGTCCAATGTGCTTTTATTGAAGTTTTTCTTCACTTTTCCAGTGGGCTTCAATTTTCATTGAGGAGCCTTAGAGAGGCCCTCTCTGTTGTTCACTTCTGCTCTGTCTTCTGGGGCTTACAGCCATGGCCTTTATGTTCCCCCTGGTGCCTCTGCTGTGATGATTCAGATACAGCACGGCCCTTGTGGTGGGGTCCGGCGGGGCTGCTGGCGTCTGCGGGGACAATTGTATTCTTTTAATTCTGCACAAGCTCCTTGATAAATTAAACAGTCCAGGGTTTATGAGCTATTTGTAACCTTGTTTAAATACACATCACAGATTTGACTTCTATGTCAACAAAAGCATCAATATATTACTGAGGACCTACTATATTCCAGGTATAAAAGAAATACTTGTGCAGTTTCTGACCATAAAGGTGTCATATAATCTGCTTCAGGAAATCACACACATACCAATACTTAAATGTTACAGAGCGCCTTTCCAATGTGGAAATATGACAGCTGATGGAACTCAAGGGAATGAGATATGCATGCAGGATTAGGTAATTTAGTTGGCTCTCCTCAATGATTTTGACTGAGTCACAATCTGGTACTTAAATACTAAAGCTGTAACCTGGCTAAGGCTTTTCTTCAGTAATATGAGTAAGGCAAACCCTGCTTTTATTTTTAATCTGGCCTTAGAAGTGCACTTTTTATCACCTAGCCCATCAGGTTTGTTTTAGCATTCAAACAGAAGCTGAAGACCAGAGAGTCCAGGTGGCAGGTGTTTGCTTCTAACCTGCAGGGGAAGAAAAGAAAAATGAGAAGAATTTAATTTCCCTGCAAAAATTGAGAGCAGCTGCTGCTTACTCTTTGCGGTAAGAGCCTTGTAGACCATTATATGGAGGTATTCATGATATGCAAGACTGAAGTTCTGGAACCTTACTCTGTGTGTGTATGTGTATGTGTGTGTGTGTGTGTGTGTGTGTTTGTGTGCACCACGTGTAAGTGTGCCCGTGTGTTTTCAAACAGCCTCCTTGCTGAATGACTCACTATGGGGTTGTCATGGGGAAAGATGGAAAGATGAATCAGAGTAAAGCAGCCCCTTGAAGAAGCACTGTTTGTGCCCACATGCGCCATGCTTTGTCATAGCCTTTCCATTCTCGCTACTGTCCCCTGCAGGAGCACTCGCCTTTAAAGTCCAGGCACAGTTTTCCAACATGCTTTTGAGCCTGAGGTAGTCCATGTTTTCATGGAAGATAAGCAGATGTTTTTGACAGAGAGAAAGAATGGAATGAAAAAATGGTTCCTTGCCCCTTGTTAGATAGGCTCAAACGTCAGTGTCAAGGAAAGTGTTAGAAACCAGTTACTTCCTTGAGATCACTGTTGCTAAAATCGGTGAACTGACTTTTTTGAAAAAAGTGTTCTATGCTTTGTACTTATTTTTTGTATTATGTTAAATTAAAATGTTTCCTCAAATCCTGATACATATTTTGAATTTTTGCCTTATTAACATTTGTTTGGTGATTTTATTACATTATTCACCAGAGTTCAGTAAAATCCCACTAGTTATATAATAAGGGTTTACTAGTTTGATTTTTTTTTTTTTTGGTACTGGGGATTGAACTCGGGTCCTTGCACTTGCGCAGCAGGCGGCCAAACCACTGAGCTAAATCCCCGGCCCACAAAGTTGGCATCTCAAACTTTTTTTTTTTTTGGTACCAGGGATCCAACTTGGGATCTTCCACTTGCGAGGCAGGTGGTGGAACCACTGAGCTAAATCCTTGGCCCCACTAGTTTGATTTTATAATAAATCATAGTATACGAATGCGATTTTTTTTTACCACAGTGTAGTCTTATGCCCAAATTTCTGTGGATCTTTGACTCCCTTTGTGTGTATACATATACATGCATGCAGATACATGTATGTACATATAAGTATTTAAAAAGATATGAATAGCTTCTATATACTGCTTAAACAGTTACTAGCCTGAAGTCTATGAAGCATGTGCAGTTTTATGCACAATCTTTTCGTGGCTATGGATTTCTAGAAAAATTGGATTCAGAGATTTCATCTTTTTTTCAAAGGAATCTGTGATTTAAAAATGACTATGAATCACCACAATAAATAGTACTGAAATGCCTTGGTAATAATGCCGACAGGAATAGTTTTAATCAGGAAAAATGATTTCCCCTTTAAAAAAACAAAACTATATCCCCCAAATCCACGTTGCAATAAAATTTATACAGTGAAAAATACTGTTGAGTGTTTTCATACTGTTTCTTCTTGCAGTTATGATAGCCCTATGATTTATGTTTTGGCTGAAATTGTGTAGATCAAAGCTTGGAGTTTTTATATCTTAATAATTAATCTCAAGCACATTGGGTTCGAATGTGAACATTTCATATCATTGAGTCCATAATCCCCTACTAAATTCCTTGTGATTTAACTGTATTATTGATAGATCTTTGAAAAAAAATTAAAAATGAATATGCAATTTATCAGCTTCTATCATTAATATGAAGAACAAAACTGGCAAGTTTTCCTCCAAAATTTGCCAATGCATAAACTTCACAGTGATTTTTCTGTGAAGCATTGTTCCCAAGGTAGTTTCTTAGTGGAATAGTTGTAGAATAGACTCGGATCAATTTAAAATTGTCCTAAGGCAGTAAAACTTCTCCATTTCAAAAATATTCCAAGGATTAGATACTTATTTAAAGTTTGAGTTCCTAATTGGTTGCTGGGGACCCATTCAGTCACTACACCTGTAGGTGGGAGGGATTTACAGGTGGACAGTGGGGGAAGTGGTACCACCCAAGCAGTCCCACATTTTCCAACAACATGGATTTGAATCTTTAATGCACAAGTCTTAGGCACCTTCTACATTTTGTATTATGAATAAGACTGTATTTTTCATATGTTCAATGAGCAATTGAATTCTCTGAATTGTGAATTAAATCTTTTCCCTATTTCCTACCAGTGTGTTGATAATTTTCTTCTCAAGTCTTAGAAGCTCTTCATACATTATAAATATATAATTTTGTTATAAATTATGCATTCTCATATTCCATCGCTATCATTTGAGAGGGTTTTTTTGAGGAAATGATTATAATCATGCACAAACTGTCTACTATCATCAATGTTTTCATCTTGTATGTAGTCACATTCATTCTTTTTAATTGGTTTATAGTACTGTTTCATACTGTAATTTAATAAATCATTTTGGGGTGGGTATCTTAATTGTTTTCAATTTTCTCCTATTACAGAAAGTGATCTCATAAATATTTTGTTCCTAGGCATTTATATGTAGAAAAAAGCATATCATTTTCCCCTCCTGAAAAACGTAATTATTCTTGGTTTATTTAGTGGTCAATGTGTTTAGTCAGGGGATAGGTAGTGTTAGGGGTGTGCCTAGAAGTCCCCCAAAGCTTCATGTGCTTATAAATGGGGCTTTTCCCGAGGTGGCTGACTCTAGAGTGTGTGTTGCTGGGATTAAGGGTGGTGATTACTAAATCAGTCCACTGATTGGTTTGGCACTGCCTTAATCCCTGTACTCTGGATAAGGTAAAAGGGGCAGAAAGCTGCTGTTAAGTTTCCTTGTTGCTTTTGCTACCATGTGGGCTTCATGAACTGTTTCTCCTCTGTGACGGCCCCCTGCCATGTGCCGCCCTGCCTTGGAGCCAGACAATTATGGACTGAAACCTCTATAAACTGTGAGCTAAGTAAACTTTTTCCCCTTTAACTTTGGGTGTCGGGTGTTTTGTCTCAGCAATGAGAGAAAAATAGCTAAGACAGGTAGCAAAGAAAGCTAAGACAAGTAAGGAATTAATCTCAAGAAATGAAGACATTAGAAGGGCTGAAAGAGCAAATAAAAGAAAGTAAGGCAGCCCCAAAATAGCAGTAGTAGGAAAGAAAGGAAAAGTGGAGGAGATAGTATTACCCGAAGAGTCTGAGCACCTGGATGGTACTGGGGCCACTTGACAGTAATTAGACCCATGGCCAAAGAACTGGCAGAAGGTCAAAATATTAGAGAGCTGAGGACACAGACCTGCAATGCTAGGCAAGGAGAGGGAGGTTCGAATGCATCCACAACTAAACAAGCATTGATCATCAGAATCTGCTCATGCTGCTGTAACAGAGTAATACAGACTGGATAGTTTACACAGCAGAAATTTATTCCTTATTCTTGGAGGCCAACAAGTCTAAGATCAGGTAGCAGTGAGGTATGGTGCATTCTGAGGGGTCCCCTCTGGCTTGTCGATGGCCGCTTTCTACTGTGTCATCACACAATGGAGGAAGAGAGCTCTAGTCTTGTACTCTTATAAGTAGTACCCTAGCCCTGTGAAATCAAGGCCCAACCTTGATGGCTGCATTTAACCTTTATTATCTCCTACAGAGTCCAATCCAAGCCATTTTTCTACATGCCAGTGTCTTCATTCGTCCGTAAGAGATTTGCATTTGGAGTTTGGGCTTGGAGCTTGACATTAAATTCTAGGCTGCCCATGTATAAATGATGAAAGTAGCTACATTTTAGTTTTAAATTCTGCTACTGATAGAAAAATAAATGGATAATCCAGGGGAAAAATATGGAATAAAAATATTAAAGAATTTTTGCTCTAATAGTATCATACATTTGTCCATCACATTCTGTACTTTTCAAACTGTTTCCTTGGGTACTGTTTCCTTTATTTTTCAGAATTAATAGTAAGACAAATATCCTTGTTTTACATTGATGAGGAAATAGATTTTGTGATCTCCAAACTCAACTACCTTACTGAGCAGAGCATTCAAATTCAGATGCAAGTTTTCTGAATTCTTTTTCCTAAGTGATTTAGGGAGAAAATTGTGAAGGATGAATTTTTTTTCTAATCTCAGTTAATTCTAGATAGTTTTTGTCTCACTAAAATCACCTTCAAATAGTTACTGTGCCATGCCTACTTTACTGATTGAAATTGTAAGTAGCCAAAATAATTAAATGTTTCAGTATATAAAAAGGAAGCTTATGGACTTCAGACATGATTTAATCCACTTCATAATCAAAAAAGCCATCTGGGCACTGGCGCTCATTATTTTATTTCTTCTTTGGGCAGGTATTGCTAAATTGATCTTAAACAATTGTCTCTCAGTAAATTTTGTATGTGAGTCAACATTTAAGAAACATTATTTGAGAGTGGGCTTTGACTTTCGAAAAGAAGGAGTAAAGGGGAGGCAGAAAGTGACTCATTTTCCAGAATTATACATCTTGAAGAGAGCAACACAATCGAGTGCACTGCTTCTGACATTTGCAGTGAGCACGGGAGGAGAGCACTCATGGCAGGGCCTGTTGCCCATGGCTGTCACTCTCACTTGGAAACTGGCTAGAGGTTGGCTCTTTTTGTTCTGGACTTCTGCCAGGGCTCTACTTCTGTAGCCCACACACCCTCACTAAGTACACATAGAGCAATATTAAGAAATTGAAACTTGTTTGTTCTAATGAGAGCTGTAGGAAGTAGAATAGGACTACAGTGTATTGCAAAATGGAAGATGAGAAGGTAAAACCATGTTTTTCCTCTGACAACCTGAAGCTGAACTAATGCCCTAGAATCACAGGTTCAAAGAATGTTTTATGTGCAGTGGATTTTAGGGAGCAGATGAAATGTTAGATATTTATACCATGCTCTGCGGAGTGCTAGGGAGACTGTGGAAAATGTGAGAGCCAAGGCCTTATCCATGTGGAGTTTACTACTTAATAGAAAAGGTACAGAAGCAACCAAGGAAGCATCTGTTTCAATTGCCCAATCCCTGGCTACCAAGGCTTTTCATCATCACATCTGGTGACTGGACAACTCTCAATGTATGGGGCCTAAAGGCCCAACATTACTGGCATCTTAAGTTTTGGGGAGATAAGGGAGGCCCTCGTGTGGTTGATTTGCAAATTCCCCTAGCCATTGGCCCTTAGCTTCTGTGGATAAGGTCCTCTGGCCAAACAACCCTCTTATGAAGGGTGGCAGGCACAGTGACTATGCATCCTTGAGTGGCAGATTTCAGTTCCCTGCTGACCCTCAGTTGTTCCAAGAAGAAATCACTTCCACTGCTGGGAATCAAGGCTCACCTTACCCTTTCATTTCAACAGTCTTAATTCCATGGTCACCCCATTTTTGAGTGCATTCTCATATGACCCTGCATGACATGCTGACATTTCCCCCAGATTGTGAGTGTGGCCAATCACTGCAGTGAACCTCATTTGTCTAGTGTTGGGGGTGGTGTGTTTGGGCATGACCTTGGGTAGGAATCCATCCTTCACCAATAGAATCAAAAGCAAGTCATCAAAACAATAGTAGCTAATTACATTCATTTTCTTCTAAATACAATGTTACCTTGCTTCATGAATGGTTTTGAAAACAATTTGGTTTGCAAAATGTTCTTATTGTTTACAAACTTTACATCAGGTGATAAACATGATGGTGGCCATCTTTCTCATACGAACATGGGCATGGTCATCTTTTCCAAAATCATGGAACAAATTAAGTTTGTGAACTGAGGTACCACTATATCTACTTACAATGAATTGATGGGTGAATGGGAGTTAAGAAATGACTAATATGTGTAGATACTCTTTGAAGTAGTTGAACACCAAGCAAATTTTGAAAGAAAATTTAATATTGCTTTACATCTTCCTTCAAAATCTTATTTTCATGAACTGAACTGAGAAATGCCTCAACAACACTGAAAGCTGTTTTGTGGGGTTTCATGAATGTGAGCTATAAACTGGTTGAAGAAGTTGGAGACATGAAAGAGGCAGAGATTGAATTTTCTTATTATTTGGTTCAAATGTTTGGCTTAGTTGGGACCTTCAATTTTTCATTTGTCAGTTTTCAATCCTATCCTTGATCTAACAAGTCTTGCAGAAAATTGTTCGTCTTTCTGTCAAAAATCTATTGGGAATAGTTGATACACACTTATAATGCATGTCAATCTAAAAATGAGGTGGCTCACACACGTAGCAATAATGTCACTTGTCTTCCTGAAGCGATACTTCCCTGACTAAGGACAGACTCATCACTTACCTCATCTTAATTAACTTATATTTTCATTTCAGTTAAAAGCAAACAAACCACAGTCTGGCAGCTTGAAGATGAATGCTCTTCACGTCAGATGCTTGCTGTGTTGTTGGGCAATGTGCCATGGCATCCATGACAGTGATGAGTTGACTAGGACAATTTTTACCTAACTGGACAAAGATGAATTGGAATACAAATATGTAATTATATAAAAAAGTAATCAAAACATCCATATTGTGCCAATGAACAGAGTTGGAAATGATGAATCAGAAATTATACTTCCATTCCCAGCCTAGCACGAGTTTAGCAAGCCAAGTACCAATGCTATTGTTGGGTACCAAGTACCAAGATGACACTTTGACCTCCAGCACACTACACTCTGAGTCCATGGAGTATGAAATTCTGCTTAAAGTAATATATCCAATCCTGGCATCTTTAAGGCTATTCGATTGCTATTTTATTAAGGGAGTAGAAAAGGGATGCAGAGGTAAGAAAAGAAAGGAGAATGTTAAAGGAGAAACAGGACGAAGTTGAGGGGGTGGAGAAGTTCTAAGAAGCTCTTGTGACACCTGATGGGACATAATAGCTCTAGCCACCAGTGACTGAGAACTGTACTGGGCACTTCTGTATACTGGTTCAGTAAATTTCCTAAACTTGGTAGCACATTGTAATCACCTGGAGAGTAAAAAAAATAACCAACCTATAACAGGTCCTGCCTCATTTAGCTGGTCTCTGGTTATGCTTGAGCATCTGGATTTTTAAAAGCTTCCCAGGTGCTCTGAGCAGTTTGAGAACCACTCAATTTAATTTTCTGGGCAACTTCAGCAAATCTGTAGTATAATTCAATTTTAATAGTGGTGCAAATAAGATTCAGAAGCTAATAATTGGAACTCATGCAGACCAGAAGCATCAAAGCAAGGACCAGAACCCTCCAGTGTCTGACCCTGGACCCTGTGCTTTTCCATGAGCTAATCTACTGATCTAATCAGAGGCAGGCAGGGCAGAGAGAGGAAGGAGACCTGCCCTGGATAAATGGGAGTGGATCGATAACTTTGCCATTCATTGTTCATCTTTCATATTAGAATCAGGTTGTACAGGTGGAAACTAGGATGTCAGCAGCTTGAAAAAATGCTGCTAACATTCTATATTCCCAAGTTCCTAAATTAAACTGATTTTTCTGTATTTACAGACATCAGACCTGAGGTTGGTTCTCTGAGCTCCTCTGACTGTCGGAGAAGAAAGGTTATATTGGAATTATGCTTCAAAGATTAAAACTGGTTCTCTTCTGTTTTTGAATGAATTACAATGAATATATCTGGCATTTTAAATTTGTCTTACCTCCTCCATTATCTTTTCTGTAGTTCGCTTTTCGAATGACAGAGTGATTTATTGAGTGTCTTTTAAAAGTTCCATTTCACCAAACTAATGGTGAATATAAAAATCTGCCACTTGACCTAACACTGACTCAGATATTCAAGGGCTACATTTGATTAAAAAGAACTCGTTGAAATGAAGGCTAATAAATGTTAGAATGTGAGAAAATTCCAAAATTCATTCTTTCAAAAACCAAGAGGAAGCAATCTTTCTTTTAGAGTTATTGAAGGCAAATTTGCTTTTGAGTTGTAAATGACATATTTTATTCCACACGTGTCTGTCTCTCACTAGCTGCACCATATTTACCTTTAAAAATCCAGAAGGTATGCCTGCATTTCAGGAAACACCCTCCGTGAACATCTCTTTTTTACTCATCTTGGCAAAATCCAGGCCAAGTTACTTGCAGGAGGACCTGAACGTGCAACTTCAAGGCAAAAATCAAACTCTATATCCTCTTAGGAATTATTTAGTTATGAAAGGCCTATTAATGACTTCTCAAACAAAAGACCAGAAATAACCCAAATGGTCCTTTTTAGAGAACTAGTTGAAAAACTACGAAATTTCCTTACTACAGAATAATATGAAGTATACAGTGCGGTAAAATTTTAGGTTTAGTAATGGTTCTGTGATTATGGGATACTATGGAAAAGCTGGGCTCAAAGCCCATAAACAGGCAAGTTCTAGTTTCCAGTGGTCTTGAAGGCATTGCTTAAGGTAGCCAAGGTGCAGTTTATGACCATGACTGCTTAGGTCAATGGGATTTTGGCAAAACAATATGGTGTATAAAACTGGAAAAGAGACTTTCTTGTGGTCTGGGGTGGAGTTGGAAAGAAGGTACTAGTTTATCTTTGGAAATTTCTTTTATTCCCAAGATACTTTTTAAATATTCTGCCTCTTCCTGTGCAGATTTTGATGTGGATTGTGGGGGACCCCATCTGGGTTTTACTTTTTCTGTTAAGCTATGCCACAGTCCCTGTGCACACACTTCCACCTACTCTTCTCTCTTTCTGCTCACTGTTACCCTGGAGACAGCAACTTATTTTTTGGTACTGGGGATTGAACTCAGGACCTTGCACTTGTGAGTCAGGCAAGGCACCACTGAGCTAAATCCCCAGCCCTAGACGTCAACTTTTAATTGGGAGGTCAGCATGTGAAATAAATGCAATTTAGGGCAACAGAAATTGAGTCCTAAATTGGAGACACTGGAAAGAAGCTAGAAAGACCCTAGGCAGTAGTAACTCTGGCCTCTTGCAGAAATCAAACACAGATATTCTCTGAGGAAAGAAAATCCTCAATATTAATTTGGTTGATTAATATCAACCAAATATGAGCTCATAGTAGTGACATTATCAGATGCAGAATATAGAATACCAATTTATAAACTATTTGGCAAAATGAAGGGTAAAGGTTTTAAAAATATCAGTAGAGGTTACCCCAAATGGCCAGTAAGATATAAATGTGATAATGTGACATGTTCAGTGGTGGAGGCGACATAGGGCACCAAGCAATTAAAAAAAAAAAAAGATATAGGGCAAGCAATCCAAATAAAAAAAATAATCCATACAAGGGAAATATTACAACATCCCAACCTGCTAGATATCCAAAACATGAGTTCATGTTCTCTAAAATCGAAGAATGAATTCTCGGAACAACAGAGGTTAAGAGTAGGAAAAAAATTATTAAGAGAAAGATAGCATCTATCTAAGAGAGAAAGAAGGGGAGCCGGAAGCCCACCCTGCTTTTCAAAGGTGTTTTATAGTGCAAAGCCACGAGGTGGGGTGGGTACAAAGTAGGACAAAACTATTAAGACCCAATGGAAAATTACAAGGTGGGCATGAGACGAGACAAAACTACGACCAACCAATAAGATGACAAATACCGTCGCCAGGTAATATTGAGTAAATGGCGATCAAATGGGAAAAAAGTCACATACAAGGAATTTCTAGAAAGGAATTTTTCTAGGGAGATTGATGTCTCTTTAGAATATCAATCACTGCTATTCATCTCTAGGGGAAGTAGGTAAGTGAAAAGTACCTTTTCTCTTTTTATAATATCAGCCAGTGAATTTTCTCAATTGTTTTCCTATGCTGAGGACATAGCTTTGTTTAGTTGCCTTATAATAATTTTTAACTAACTTAGCTATCTGTAACATAGGCATACTCTGGGAGATACATTGACTACTTCTTATAAAACTAAGCTTGCTCAGAATACAACCCAACCATTGAACTCTTGAGCATTTACCCTAGAGCAGTGGTGGCAAACTTATGCCACATGTGCCACAGCCATCTCTTTGTTATTGAAAGCTCTAAAAAGTTCGTGATCACTGGAAAATGAAAATTTTGTATCTGTCAATGAATGTCCATAGCAGCTTTATTCAGAATACCTACAGACTAGAAACTACTAAAATACTCTTTATTGAGTGAAAGGTGAAATGCGTACATGCCATGGAACACCACTCTACAACAGAAAGGAAGAAACTACTGGTGCATGTGACAACTTAGATGACTCTCCAGGGATCTATGCTGAGTGAAGAAGTCATTTTTTAAAGGTTACATACTAAGTGTTCCATACACAAAACAGTTTTGGCATAAGAACAGTACAAAGATGGAGAACAGATAGTAGTCGCCTGGTCTCAGGGAGTTGCTGGGAGTGGGGAGAGGAGGTAGACATGGCTGTAAAAGGGTGCTATGAGGAATTCTTGTGGTGACAGAATTGTCCTGTATCTTGAATGAGATGACAGCCTACAAAAGTGGTAAAATTACACAGATCAAACACACACACACACACACACACACACACACACACAAAGACACACACTCAAAACGAGTGAAATCTGAGAAAGAATGGCAGATTTTATCAATATCAATTTCCTGGTTGTGATATTGATCAATAGTTATGCAAGATGTTATCTTAGAGGAAACTATGTGAAGTGTATAATTTTCTCTGTATCATTTCATACAGATGTATTAAATCTACAGTTACCTCAAAATAAAAAGAATAATAAAAATCAAAACAAGCAAAAAATAGGTACCATTGTTAAGTAACAAAAATATAAATGATGTTGAAATAAATATAACACAGGGTAAGTATATATATGGACAAAATTATTAAATTATCAGGGGACACTAGACAAGATTTAAATAAATGGTGCAATAAACACATTCATGGACTAGATGATTTATTATAATAACAACAGGAGCAAACGTTTAATAAAATTCTAATAAAAATCCCCAAGGAATTAGTTGAAGAAGTTGACAAGCTGATTCTAAAATTTAGATTAGAGTTCAGAGGTTCAAGAATGGTTATAATACCTCTAAAGATCAAGGCAGAAGAGCTTACTTTATCAAATAGTGACACTTTTTGTAAAGCTATGGTAATCAGTATTAAGTGTTTATGACCAGGTATAGATGAATTGATGGGCAAAAGTCATGTACAAAAGCAATTTTTTTTTCATGATGGTACAAGCATTGTGGATTGCTAGTAAAGATATTATATTGGATACTTAGCTATTTAAATGACAAGAACTGAAATAGGATTGTTACTTTATGCCTTTTACAAAATTAAGTTCCTGGTGGATTTAAATATTACTTTAATGTGAAAACTTAAGAGAAAGTATAGAAAAATCTTTTTCTAACATAGAGCTAAGGAAGGATTTCTTAAAGACTATACAGAAAGTACTAACAAGGAAGAAAAGACTGTTAAATTTGACTAAAAGTCAAGAACTTCAATTTATCAAGACCATAAAGACAGTGAAAGACAAATCTTGCACTGGTAAGAAATGTCTACAATGTATGAAATCAAGAAAACATTGGTATTCAGGAAACACAACTGAAAACTAGTAAAGAAATGTCAAATAACTCAGCAGAAAAATGAGCAACACACACAAATAGACATACAGAAAAGGAAATACAAGTATTCAATAAACTTGTGAAAAGATGCTTGATATTATTAGTAATCAGAAAATACTGTTTCAGACAACGAGATACTATTTTATATTAATTAGGCTGGAAAAAGTAAAGAAGTCTATTAATATGAAGCATTAAAGAGGAGCTTGAGGAAAGGGAGATTCTTGCATACTACTGGAAAAAAAATATTAAGTTGCTACAGTGCAGTGTGATTTTGTACTAGCCCATATTAAAGTTAAAAATTCAACAGTCTCGTGACAGAAATTCCATCCTTAGAATATATTTAGAGAAATTCTTGCTTATGTGTTTGGAGATATATATTTGAATTGTCTTTACAAGAATGTTTGCAATATCAAGAAATAAAGTCTACCTAAATGCTCAGTTTTAAGCAAAAAGCTAGTGCTCTATATTTTATATAGTACAATAGTACAAAGCAGAGAAAATAAGTGAACAATAGCTACGTTGAAGGGCTTCCATGAATCAAGAAAATCTGTGTAAAGAAAGCATGCTATAGTAAATATTCTTAAACATGTCATTATTTTTTATAAGTTTTTATGACCGACAGAAATAAGCATTATATTGTAGTCATTTTATGTTTGTCCAAGCTGCTTTATCAGATACGACAGACTGAGTGGCTTATACACAACATAAGTTTATTTCTAACAATTCTAGAGGCTTTAAAGCCCAAGCCTAAGGCAGCAGCAGCTTTGGGGGCTGCTCAGCGGTGCCTCCTGTGTGTAGATGGTCATTGCTTTGGCCATGACCTCACAGGGTAGAGGGCTAACAGGGCTCTTACGTGGCACTGATCCTGTTCATGAGAACTCTGCCCTCATGACCTAATCACCTCCTAAAGGCCCCAGGTTCAAAAACCATCACCTTGAGGAAATGGACACAAACATTCAGTGCATAGGCATGTTATCACAATGTCTTTTAAGCTTAGGGATAAGCACATGTCTGGAGTACTGATTACTGCACGTGGGGTGTAGGGATGGGGAGATGCAGGGAGATTATGCAGAGAAGGGTCCCACAGGTGAAAACTTCTTGGGCATATTCAAGACCTTATATTATAGGCTTATAGCAGTTCATTCTAATATTTTATTTTGCCACTTAGATGCTTTATGTATTTTTCATTTCAAATATTAAATAATTTCAAATAGAAATTTTTTTGTTTAATTTCAGAGACAAGTTCAAATAGTAATGAAATTTATGTCCCTACCTCATAGATAACAATGCTATGCATTGACTGATAAATTATATGATGAAAATATGTGATTTTCAGGTTTTTAGATGAATTTATATATAATTATAACAGTGCCCATATGAGTGGGCATTTGAAGAAGAAGTGTAACATACATCTAGTTTCTCAGACAGTTTTTGTGAGGGTTAAATAGGGATGGAGTGTGACCATTATGTCAATCTGAATGGATTAAGAAATGACTAGCAGATTAGTAAAGTGCAGCTCTGGGTGTGTCTGTGGATGATTGACATGTAGTCCAGCAAACTGAGAGGGGAAGACCCACCCAGTGGATGGTATCAACCTATAGGGTTGTAGCCTGGATGAACTAAGGGAAAGAAAGAAGAGGAAATGTTTTGAAGACCTCTAGTCTTCCTGAGTGGAAGTCTGTCATTGCCTTTGGACATGGGCTCCAGTCTCTTCAGGATTCCCTTGCAGACTCTCATTGGGGACTCTCCAGGGAGCTTCCCAGCCCTTCCTGGAACTGGTGCTGTATCCTTGATCCCCCTGGTTCTATGGCTTCCACCTTGGTCTGAGCAGCTCCCGGACCCCTCTGGCTGTCCAGTACACATATGCAGCCATTATGGACTCTCCCGCCTGAAACTGTGAGCCTACCCAATAAATTCCCTTGTGTAATGATCCATATATTTTCTATTGATTATGTTTCTCCAGAGAACCCTAATAAAATATGAAAAATATTTATGTCCCTACCTCATCAATATATCCATTTCATATCCAATAATTAAGAAATTATGCAATGAAGAAAAAGTCTGTGATATTCAAAAGTTTTTGGATGAAAGGATGTAAAAGTAATCACAGTAGTACCCATATGTGTGAGTATTTGAAAAATAAAACATAACCTACATCTAATTCCTCAGAGGACTCGTGGGGGTTAAATGAAAACAGACATGGAGTGCTTGGAATGGTGAGGGGCCCATATTAAATGCTTCCTGTCAGTTACTATTTGTATTATTTACTTAAGGACAAAGTTTGGGATATCTGTGGGTTTAGTAACAACGTAGAGTCATCTCAAAGTTTTGGACCATATGTATGGAAGTAGTGAGTTTCATGCACTGTGGTAGACAGAATAATGGCTCCTAAAGATACCCATGTCCTAATTCTTGGCTCTTAAAACTATATTGGCTCACATGATACAGGTGAGTTAAGGGGACAGGTGCGATTAATGCTGTGAACCAGCTGATCTTGGGATGGAAAAGCTGTTCTGGATTCTCCGGGGGCCCAGTGCAAACCCCAAAGTCTCTTATAGGAGGAAGAGGGAAGGTGAGGGGCATGAACCAGAAAAACAAAGAGGGAACCCTTTCAGACTCAATCTGACGCTGCTGGCTGTGAAGGTGGAGGAGGAAGCCATGAGCCAAGGAATTCACTGGGCTTTAGAAGCTGGAAAAGAAGTCAAAACAGATACTTCTAGAGCTACCAGAAAGAGCACAGCCCTGCATTCACCTTGCTTTTAACCCTGTAAAAGCATTTTGGACCTAGGACCCCTGGAACTGCAGAATAGTTTGTTGGTTATTGTGGTACTGGGGGTCTACATCCCCAGCCCCTTTTACTTTTTATTCCAAGATGGCCTTGATAAATTGCCCAGGTGGGACTTGAATTTGTGATCCTCCAGTCTCAGCCTGCCTCAGCAGTGTTGAAATTGTAGGCATGCACCACCACATTTGGTTTGCACATTTTGTTTTAAGCTATTTCAGCAATTTGTTTATGTCAGCAAAGACTAACACATCTCTACTAATGGAATTTATGACCAATGGAAAATCATATGGAAAGTTAGTAACTTTTGGCAGCTGCTCTATAGGAAGCTTCTGAGCTTACATACAGGCATGCCTCTTCATTACACGGTGTATAAGAAAGTTAGACCAATCCTTACTTATTTTGGAGCTAGGGAATCTTATGATGATCCTAAAGGACTTTAAAAGAAATTAGCAAATTCTGCCCTTTGGTTGCAGTTTGAACATCACTCTCTCATGGGTTTCCAAAAGAGGCTGCTGTAGAGGAGCATAGGTTTTTGTTGTTTGTTTTTTGTGATACTGGGAATTGAACCAAGTGACTCTACACTGAGCTACATTCCCAACCTTTATTAAATTTTTAATTAAAAAATTTTAATTTAATTTTCTAATTTTTAAATGTTGAGACAGGACATTGGTAAGCTGTCCAAGCTGGGCTTAACCTTGTAATCCTCCTGCCTCAACCTCGCAGAGTTCTAAGATTACAGGTATCCACCATTATGCTCAACTGCATAGTTGCTTTTAAGTTTTTACATTCACACCACCCAAACCAGGAAAGAATGAGAGAAAACTGAAAACCAAACAAAATGCTCTTTACTTTGTGTTTCCCTTCTTTGCAATTCTTTTCTTTTCCTAAGTGATCCAATCATAGAGCTATTTTAGGGGGCTCTTTAGGTGGGGGAGGGAGCCTGGGGTGGGTGGGGATGCAGGGGGCATCCTGGCAGGACAGGTAGTGAAAGATACTGGCCAGGATAGATGACTTCTGTGAAGAAAGGGAGCCTGAGAAATGGTGTTGGGGCAAAGGGAGGTGATCTGGGGAGTTGGTCCAGGGTGTAATGACAACACATGTGGGCCGACAGGAAGACATCCATGCATGGGAGGGCCCAGCACAGGTAACCAAAACAAGCAGAGTAAGGATGACATCCACAACAGGCAATGGCCTAGCGTGTCGACAGATGTGCAAGGCGAGGAGGGCATCCTCATGAGGACACGGCCTGGCATAAATAGAATGAGGGGCAACAGCAGCAAGGTGGGGTTGGTATCATACAGAGGAACTGATCCCAGAGGTGGATATATGAAGTATGATGTGAGTCAGATTTCCTAAGGTTGGAGGAGGAAGCTACAAATGTGGAAAAAGAGAGAACTAGAGTCCCCCTGTGGTGTGGGATTGGATTTGGAGGTATGTAGGTAGATAAGGAAATAAATTTACAAGTGAATATACTTATGTATGTATACATAGATATGTATGTATTTGAGTACACATGTGTCTGTATTTTATGCATATACACCGTCCATTGAGATTGAGAACAGCAAAGTCCCAGTAGACACGAGCACACATGCCACCTAGATTTTGGCTTCTACTCACCCTCCAAGGAAAAGTATTAGAGTGCCTTGGAGGAATGGCTCATTCTAGCCTGGGGAGGGAAAGAGATTATGAATGTGGAACTTCTTGTTGTGCCAGAACGTACAGTGCTACAAGGTAGATGGGAACATTGCAAAAAGTCCCTGAAGCCAGCTCAAAGGGGTTCTTAGTATTCCAATTGAGCACAATTTCAGCACCAAAATAATGATGGTAATGGTTTATAACCCATTTCATAAGAGGAGAATCCATAAGTCTATTTACTTATAAATACATGAATTAAGTTTGATGAAAAATAAGTTATCAAAGTTCCCCCCCCCCAATTTTATTACTTAGAAAGAAGAAAATGAACAAGTTCTTGGTGAATAAGCCTGGCTGATACCATCCTAGTTAAAAAATCAGTGGCTGCAGTCAGAACTGGACAAAGTCAGGTGCTACTGTTGGGCAAGTATAACACACAGACATTCTGCTTTGTTCCTGCCCCTGACACAACCCTGAATCTGAGCATGTGCAGACACCAAACAAACCCAAATTCTACAAAACAACCAGTCTGTGTTCCTGAAAAGTTTAAAGACTGGGGAAGTCAGTGAGAGGCTGAGAAACTGTGTTAGGCTGAGAGAGACTAAAGAGACCTGGTACCTAATTGCAATGTATGGATCTGCACTTGGTTCTTAAGGACATCCGTGGCCAAGCTTGTCCTTACAAAGGTCAGGACTGGAGCATAGACGTGAGTCAATGTTAATTTTCAGCTTTTCGTGATGGACGTGTGAGTGGTAATGAGAATCTCCTTATTGCAGGAAACCCACCCTGAAGCATGCAGGGTGTTAGGGCATTCTAACCTACCAGAAACCTACTTTCAAATGACTCAGGGGAAAACAAAGAAACTCATGTACTATTCTTGCAGCTTTCCATTGAGTTTGAGGTTGTTTAAAACTAAATTTTTTTTAAACAAAGACAGTCATCTATGTTCTCAATGGAAAAATCAGTGCCAAAATTCTTAAAACTCTTCTTGCTTCCCTGATTTAGAGGTAGGCGGACTCCTGTTCTTTAGGAAGATCTGCAAGGCCCTAGGGGAGCAATTATTCTCAATCTGGTGTTCACTTCAGATGGCCACATTTTCCTCAAGGCTGAGTCTGATTGCTGACCCAGTGAATAAAAGAGCCATCCCCAGGAGACAAGTTATAAAAGGCCATCTGCCCAGGTGTGCTTTAAAAAAATGCTTCCATTTCTGTGTTCTAAAGTATAGGGGTGTCAGAAACAGACATGAGGGCATCTGGGGCCATTCCAAGCAAAAGAGCAAGGCCACACAACCCTCCAAGCTTTGCTGATCATGTAGCCCCCTCCACTACTGCTCCTGCCTGTTCTGCCTTTACCTGTGTTGTTTTCCAAATTTCCACAATGAGTATACATCATTTTACAATTAAGAACATTTTACAACCAAGAACATAATAAAGATATGTAGTGACAGTATAGATGTATGTCTGAATAATGAGTTGAGTACTGAGTTTCCTATGGCATGTTATAGAAAAGCTCTTGTGGAAGGGCCTCTGACACTTCTGTTTTAGTTACTTCTCTCATTGCTGAGACACACTACATGACACACACAATCTTAAGAAGGAAAAGTTTAGTTTGGCTCATAGTTTGTAGAGTTTTCAGTGCATAGTCAGCTGGCCCCAAGGCAGGGTAGCCTGCTCCTAGCATGGCAGACAGGAAGTAGAGTGAGGGATCAAGGAGGAGGGAGGGAGATCGACTCTTCCAGGCCACACCCCTAGTGATCACCTCCTCCAACCAGGCCTCACCTCCCAAGTCACATTTACCTATAAACTGATCAGTGGACTAATCCACCAATCAGTATCATGCCTCCGTGATCCTATCACCTCCCACAAGCCCTCCTATTAGTGCACGAGGCTTGGAGGGGACATCTAGATATAAACCATAACATTCTGCCCTGGCCCCCAGAAGACTCGTGTCCATCCCTTTATGCAAAGTGCATTGAGTCTATCCCTAAGAGTCACCGAAGTCCTACCAGTTTCAGCACTGTTGAAAAGTCCAAGTCCGAAGTCTCCTCTGAGATTTAAGATAAACTCTTGGCTATGAGTCCCTGTAAAAATAAAAAAAGAAGTTAAATACTTCTGACACACAACAGTACAGGATAAACATTTCCATTACAAAAGGGAAAAATAGGAGATAGATAGAAATGGGGCCTAAATCCAGCAGGATGAACATTACATCTTGTAGTTCCATGTCTGGCACGCTGGGCAAACTGTGGTGAGATGCAAACTCCAAAGGGCTTGGCTGGTGCTGTGCCTACTGCCTCGCTCATGGCTGTAGCCCTCGTGGCCTTTGTCTTGGGCTGGCTTTGCTCACTCCTTGCAGCTTTCCTCAGATGTTTCACACTCCTGCCTTTTCCAATATCCCGGGATCTGGACAGCATCTTGTGCTTCACACTCACAGCTTCACACGCTGCCCTCCTGGGGGCACAGTGTCCGGGCTCCCAGGCCTTCTTCTGATATCTGGGTAGAGGCCTCCCTGACTCCACAACTGTTGCAATGTACATAAACCTAAAGTGGTTACTGGGGTTCTGGGATACTGTGGGGTTCTCCTAGAAATTCCTTCTAGGTATTTGTTGTTCTGAAGAAAGAAGTGAACAAGATAGGCACAAAAGGTAGTGAGGTTGTACATTTATTAAAGGTTGGAAAAAAGTATGTTCTGTAAAGTAAGTGTGAGCAAATTAAAGTAGGAAAAGAAGTGTGGTCTGCAGAGTGAGGGTAGGCTACTAGAAAGAGAGCACAGTGGCCACAAGGTTAGTGGTGAATATCTTTTGTACCCCTCACTCCTCAGGTTGATGTCAGATCTAGGTCAACCTATCAAAAACCTGCTTGATTTCATGCCAGCAGAATTGAAGAGAGCACTTTCCGATTGGTCCAAGGTGCAGGGATTGGGTGCACGTGTCGTGGATCTCTGTCATTGACAGGTCATGCCCACTTGTCCAGCTGGTTGGCTATGCCCTAATCCCCTTCCTCAAAACCAGCACCTGGTGGATGACACCAAAGTCTGCCACCAATTAGAGCAGTAGCTGAGCCCTTTTGTATCTTGCTGGTAGTTGCAGAGACCTCTGAGTGCCTGGATGGCTAAACATGGTGACCAAATCCTAGGGAATCAGTTTCTATTCCCTAGGCTCTGCCATTCTGGAGCATGATGCCTTGAGTCTCTCTGCTCAAAGCAAAGTCTTTCACCTTTGCAAATTTGAGCCTTCAAAGTGTGGGGCTTTACTGGTTTCTCACATGTACTCAAGACAGCTGTCCTAGTGTCCTATTGTAAAGCACTTGGCTTCTTTCTAATACTAATCTTTTTAGCATTCAAGCTCTTCTCTGTTCCATTTTGTAGGCCCCAACTTAACCAGAGCATCCTTTCTGGCCAAACTCAAAACTTTATGAATCATTCAGCCAGGGGGTTTGGTCTTGATTCTCAATGTAGAGTTGGAAAAAGCCCCTAACAGTACCCAAACCATAACCTAAATGTTCAGCTGCCTTGAAATTTCCTCTTCCAGGTTAAGTAGTCTACTACCCCTAGTTTCAGTTTCCCTCAAAGTCTTAGGACAGCAGCAAAATGTAGACAAATTTTCTGTCAGGGGATAGTACACATTACCTGGAGTCCAACTGGCAATGGAGTCCTTGTTCCTAACTGAAACCTCCTAAGCCTGGCCTTTACCATCTTCGTCTCTATCAACATTCTGATCTTCTGAGCTCTAACTGGAATCTCTTATGAAGCTTGCCATAGAACATTCTAGGGCCACTTCTTCAACTGGCATCTCTAAACCTTTCCAAACTCCTCCCACAAACCAGTTCCTAAGGCTTCTGAACCAAAGCCAGGTAGTATCACAGCAACAACCTCACTTTTCTGGTACTGAAAAACCTGACACCCACAACTCTAAGAAGAAAACGTTTATTTTGGCTCACAGTTTGTACAGGTTTCAGTCCACAGTCAGCTGGCTCCAAGACAGGGTGGCATAGCAGAGGGCCTGACAGAGGAGAAAGAGCTCATGGCATGGTGGTCAGAAGCAGAGAGAGGGATCAAGGGAGTAATGAGGGAGCTAGAACCTTCCAGGGTACACCCTTAGTGACTCATGTCCTCCGACCAGGATTCACCTCCTGAATCACACATAACTATAAACCCATCAGTGGACTAATCCATCAGTAATTGTCATGCCTCCATGGTCCAATTACCTCCTCAAAGCACCCCCCTTAGTGCAGGAGGCTTTAGGGGGTCATCTAGATAAAAACCATAACAGCTTCCTTTTCCTAATTTCCACTTTCTTTAAGTAGATGCACAAGCACTTTTCTCTTCAATCAATCAGACTCATTCCCTTGCAATAATGCTACTCAATGATGTCCATTTTGAGAATTCAAATGACAATACAAAGTAAATGTAAGATGGAGTAAGTGGTAACTCTTATGAGAAATCACATTATTTGGTATAAATACTGGTAATGTACCAATAACATAGTTCAAGGCTGCCAAGTCTTCCTTCTAAAATATAAGCAAGCCACTGTTTTGAATTAATTTTGTAGCACTCTTACTAGTACTTTTTGAGGGGGTTGGTAAAAAATTAATTGTATTATTAAATTTGAATATTAATATTGCATATGAAGGCAAGGCATTTTTCAAATCTAACAATGGTTTAAATATAACTCTTGAGGTGTCAGGAGACTTACTAGTAATTATTTAGAGAGGCAGATACACCCCTTAGGGATAGGGAGTCTTTGACTTGTTTTGGGTACTTGCCAAACTCTACCAACAGTTTTTCACTCAGAAGAGATGCTCATTAAATATTTGTTGAGTGATGAATCCTATTTCTTTGTAAATCTCCCTCTTTACACCTAGCATTGCTTACACAATCATGATGACCTGGCATAAATCATTTATCTCCGCCTCACTATGGGGTTTGTTGGTGGGAGGCAGATATTTTGGGTGTTTCTACTTTGAAGAGCCAAAGTTTCTGTTGAATATGTAATCAAAACCCTAAGATCTAGATGCAAAGTCAAGTATAAGGCAGCTAGATACTGGCTGTAGGTCTAAGGTATTCGGCTCAGCATTTCCAGTAGCACAAGTAGTGTAATTCCTCCCTACATTTATTTCTCAATCAGATCTGAACTGACTGAGACAGTTGAAGAGGTTATACTTGATTATATCCTCCCAACTTTGCAACATGAACTTACAGAGAAAATCTTTGGTCTTTTCTGAGAAAACATCACTTTTTTTTTAGGGCGGTGGAGAGAACTTACTTTTTCTGTTCTTGAAAATGTTTGTTATAGCAAGACTGCCAAGTATATGGTATTTGGTCTGTCTTTCCTCAAGGGTGTGTAATGCAAAAGAGAGTTCTTCCAAGGGTTTCTGGATTTTCTTTCTTCCTTCCTTCTTTTTTTCTTCTACCATTTTTTTTTTGTACTAGGGATCGAACTCCGGACCTTCTGCTCGCGAGACAGGTGGCAGAACCACTGAGCAAAATCCTCGGCTGGCTCTTTTCTTTTCGTTTCATTTCTTTTCTCTTTCTTTCTTTCTTTCTTTCTTTCTTTCTTTCTTTCTTTCTTTCTTTCTTTCTTTCTCTTCTTTCTTTCCTTCTCCCTCCCTCCCTTCCTTCCTTTGCAATTGGGACTAAGGAAAGCAAGTCTGTTCTTTTCTGTTATCATTCTGATATTTGATATTTTACAAATATTTCATAAAAGTTAAAGAGTGATATGTACATCTTTCTGTAAAATTAATTATGAATTTTGGAATAGGCTGTGTAGGAAATTTGGATTCCCTCTGTGAAGAGGGCTGACTGAGCGCTCTGTTGGACCCAATTAAGTGAGATGCCATTGGTTCAAGAAAGCCCTATGTGTGCCATGGAGAGTGTCTCAGGAATGCTCCAGGTGTAAGAGCCAGGAAGGAAGCTCCGGGGTGAATTAGGATAGGGAGTTCCTAGCTAAATTTAACTTGTTTTGTGGTACTGGGGATGGAACCCGGGGAATTCTACCACTAAGCTAAAGGGATCCCCATCCCTTTTTATTTTTAATTTTGAGACAAGGCCTTCTTTTTTTTGGTACTGGGTATCGAACTCAGGACCTTGCACTTGCGAGGCAGATGCGGTGCCACTGAGCTAAATTCCTGGCAAGAGAAGGTCTTTTTAAGTTGCTAAATTGTCCAGGCTGGCCTCAAACTTGTGATCTTCCTGCTTCAGCTTCCCAAATAGCTCAGATCACAGGCATGAACCCCTGCAGCCAGCTCACATTTGACTTTTGAATGGTTGGAGTGGTAGGAAGATGTGATTCAGCCTGGCTTATTGAAAAACGATTCACACAGGAATTAATTAAATGATACCAATCACTGCCTCCTCTGTTCCAAACTCCTTTTACTTTTTTGCTTTCTCAGGTAAATAATCTTGGGTTACTGTCCTTGGAAAACGTCCCAGAATTCCCAACATGGCCTGACACTAGCCATCATCCCCCTATAGTGTCTCTCCTTGGTTCATAAACTGAATCGGGCACTTACTCAATGTTTCCTTAATATCAACTCTTCAAGTCATAAGCCCTCCTGAGTGCAATGATACCCATGTTTTTTTACCAGACATAATACTACTTAGTTCTTTTAGTAGTTTAAATATTTCAAATTATTCTCCAGTAATAAAATAGAAACGCATTTTTGTTTGGGAGAAAATAAAGATTTACAGTCTTTTGAAATATTGGGCCTGTCTTACTTTCTTTCAATGCAATATTTATCACTTTCGGTCATTAGAACTTAATGTTCATCTCAAAAGAAGTCAATACTTTCATACGCCTGTGAACATGAAGTGCTGTTAGATCCTAAAACTGATTCACCAGACAAAGGGCTGACTAAGCAATGTGAGTTTGCCTCTTATTTGAAAATCTCCCACTTGTAGAAATGTGTGATTTATGAGCCATGCTGAAAAGGTTTATTAATCTCTCTGATAATCAGATAATTATAGAAAAGAGTACATTAATTAGAATTCAGCAGAGGGTTATTTGAAGTCAAGTGTAAAAAAAATTCTAAGGAAACAAGGCAAAACATTCAAACCTTTCAGGTAGATGCCCTAAAATTCCTTTTATTAAGAACAAGCGTTAAAGTATCCCCCTGCCCTGGCTGGTCCCTCTTACCTCTGTTGTTCTTTTGACGCTAGCATACTTTCTATCAAATGCATGATACGGCAGCATCCTTCCCATTTATTGAATGTCTGTTGTATGCCAGGCCCTCCTCAAGGTAGTATGTTGAATGCAAATATAAATAAAGTGCCTTTGGGTGGAAGGAGAGTTCATGGTGTCAGAAGGGAGACAGGCACGTCCCTATGCACTATGAGGTACGTAGGGCTGGGGTGTGCAAGCGTGTTTGACACCACCTTGAGGAAAAGGCCAGTCAGGGTGTCTCCATCTGTTTAGAGGTTTGGGCCTGGTAGAGCATGGCAAGTATCTGGGGCTCCTGGAAGTGGGCCAGGTGGAAGGCTAAGGGCTGAGGGAAAATGGCTGACACCAGAGGCTGAGAGCAGAGCTCAATAGGGGAGGGGGAGGTGGAGGCCAAGCGCTGGGCCGCTACAGTGCTCTGGGAAGTAAACTGGGAGTCAGGCAGAAGACCGGGTCTGTAAACGTAGCCATGAGTAAAACTCATGTTTCGGGGGTTTCCTATTTTCTCTTTATTGAACAAGTTTACTTTTAAATCTAAGTACAAAATATATAGAGAATAGTATACAAATCATAAAATGTATTTCAATAAGTTACCGTAGGGTAACCATACCCACCACCACTAATCAGGTTAAACAATAGAACACTACCAGCACTTTAAAAGAATCCCTCCTGCTCTCAACCCCTCTCTAGCATTACCCACTTTCTCTCTCCCACTATCTTCATTTCTGCCTGTGTTTGCAATTTGTTGATTCACATTGATAAACAATCTATACACGTTAAAGGCCTTACTAAGTGGGCTTACAATGGCTGCCAGTGGAGTCAGGGGTGGAAGGATGCCAAGTGGCTGTCGGCATGCTGGAGAGCCAGAGCGTCCAGTGAAAGTCGAAGGCCTGGAGTTAGTGCAGAGTCCGGTGCAAGTCTGTGTCAGAAAGCAGAAGGGTCTGCATCGGAAGCCTGAAGGAACTGGAGAGAAAGGTCTAACGGCAGGGGGTAAGATCAGAGCTTCTCCAAATAAACAAAAGGGAAGATTTCCTTCTTCATTCCCTTTTCATTCCACCCAGACTATAAGCCTATTAGTTGGAGCCACCCACATGTAGGGTGGGTCTTCTCAGTTTGCAGCCTACAAGTCAGTTGTCCATAGCCCCACCCAGAACTGTGCTCCACTAACCTGAGAGGCATTTCTTAATCCATTCAAGTTGATATCACAGTTCACTATCACAAGCAATATTTCACAATGCAAATACAAAACTTGTTTCTTCAGTCTCCTATTGATCAGCAGTTGAGTACTTTTTAGTTTGGAGCTATCATGAATAGTACTGCCAACAATTCTTATACATGTGTTTTGGTGAATGCACAGATACTTTGTATGTTGAGTAAATAGGATTTCTGATCATAGCGTAGAGAAGTTTATTTGATAATGCTAAAATATTTTCCAGAATAGTTAAAGTAATTTATATTTCCATCAGCAGAACATGACAGTTCCAGTAGCTCCATATCCTCATCACCCATTTCCTTTTGTTTTAGCAGATTTAGCTGGTGAGAGCTCATTTTAGTTTCAAATCATATTTTCCTGAAGACTAATAAAGTTGAGCTCATTTGACCACTTATATGTCCTCTTTTGTGAAATACTATTCAACCTGCCTCCCTTTTTTAAAAAGTAGATTATATTTTGTTAATTTGTGTTTTTTAGAAATATTCTGGACATGAGTCTTTTAGTTCTGTGTTGGATACATGTATTCCAAATATTTTCTTCTCACGCGTAGGCTTTCATTCTCTTAATTGTGCTTTTCTGATCATAAATTGGTAGCATAGACAAATTTTCATCTTTACCCTTTAAATTAGTATTTTTAATGTTCCATTTAAAAAGCCCTTTCCTATGCTGAGGTTAAGAAGATATTTCTGATGTTTTGCGTAAAACTTTGTTTACCTTTCACCTTTAGACCTACAATCCATGTGCAAATAGATTTTAAGTTTTTTTTTTATATGGTATCCAATTGCCCCAGTATTATTTATTGAAAGGAGCATCCTTTCTCCCTCTACATTGCGCCGTTACCTACATCATCAAGCAGTGAATGCTTATGTGTGGTTCTATGTGTGGTATTTTCCCTTCTGTCCCGTAAGTCCCTTTGCTTAGCCTTGTATCAATGTCTCCTGGTTATACTTTTATGATTTTTATAATAGGTCTTAATAACCAGTGGTTTAACTTGTCAAGCTTTTGTCTCGAAATTGCCTTGTCTATACTTAGCAATTATGTCACCACACATATTTTAGATCGAATTATCAGTTTCAATGAATGAAATCCTTCCGGATTTTGAATAAATCTGTTGTACGAGTTATTTACTGTCCCCTGATATATTAGAAGTTATCCTGAAATTTAGCTTCTTGAAACATTTACTATCTCCCATTTAGTATCTGCCTGAAGGAATATGGGCAAGCACGGGAGGAACCCTTTTGTTTACAGGCTCTTGTGGCTTCATTAATGTATCAACTGTGAAGTGTAGTATTTCAAGGCTTGCCTGGGGAGCAGTGCACTTTGTGTGTTATTGGGACAACTTGTTTCTCACTGAGTGCTGGCTAGATGTGCCCCCACTTCCTTGCTATAGTGGCCTCTTCAACATGGCAGCTTGTTTCACCAAAACACATGAGCTGGGATGGCAGTGAAGAGAGAATCCCAGCATGATCATTGTTCGTTGTTTGTAATTACAGTAGTGGACGTGCCATCCCATCACTTTTGCTGTATTATCTTCATGAAGCACACATCTCTGGGTCTATTGCATAATTAAGGGAAAATATTAAACGAGAGTGGGAATAGTAGGAAGTGGAGGTTCCTAGGAGTATTGTTGCTAAGTTATAAGCATTAAAAATATATTCTCGATTCTAAACCCTCATCAGGCACATGATTTGCAAATGACTTATTCCATTATGTGAATTATATTTGACATCCTTTTTACTGTGTTTCTCTGCACAAAACTTTTCAATGTTAATGAAGTCCAATTTTCTATGTTTTCAACATAGATGATATCACACCTAAGACCCCATTGTCAAATCCAAGGTCATGAAAATTCACCCCTATGTTTTCTGCTAAGAGTTCTATTAGTTCTTTTATTTAGGTCATTTTACCATTTCAAGTTAGTTTTTAAAATGTGATGGGAGATAGAGGTCTGCCTTCATCATTTTTGCGTAAGGATATCCATTTTTTGCATAGCACCATTTGTTGAAAAATGACATGAAAATAATCAAAATATGTTGTACCAATGCACCGTAAAGAATGAGATTACTCTGTACCATCAATATGCACTCAAAAAAAAGGAGTTGTTCTTTTCTCATTGAGTGGTTTGTCATCCTTGTTCATCATTTGGCTATAGAGATATAGATTTATTTCTGGATTCTCAATTCTACTTCACTGGTCTTATGTCTACCCTAATGGCAGTGTTACACTGTTTTAATTAATGTAACTTTGTACTAAGTTTTGAAATTTGGAAATTTGGGCCCTCCAACATGTTTTAAACATTGTTTTGGTTATTGACAGCTTCTTTAAATTTCATATGAATTTGAGAAGTGGATTTTCCATCGAATGAAAAACATCATTGGAGTTTTGATAGACATTACCTTGTCTCTCCTGTCTACCCTGAAGAACTTGGCATTTATCAAATTGAATGAAAAGAAATTTTAAAAATTGAAAATGATAATGCTTAGTTTGAAATGTTGAATTTGGTAGCATTCTGAAATAATTTGAAAGTAAAACATTATTTCTTTGAACAAAGCTGAATATAAACTAGTATTAATTTAGCCCTATATACTGGAATTATTTATAAATATGTAGACCTCCAAGTACTCTATAAAGACCAACAAATATTTAAAAAAGAAATGGAAGAAAGTTTAAAGAGAAATGTTAGAAGCCAATCATATAAACATGGTTTTAGATCTTAACTATAATCATGGTATGTGAAATGTTCTGCTGATATGTACATTGATGCCTTCTAAATTAAGAAATAAGGCAAACTGGAGCCATAAACATTAATTATAGAGATTTTGAAAGCCTTCAATTATTAAACAGCATCTAAAAAGAAAAACTTCAAAAGCTTCTATGAATTTTCCCTTTTCCTAATCCTTTCTGGCTGTTAAGGAAATCTATCGCTTACATAAGGAAATCTATTGCTTACATGGGGAAAGAGAAGGTAGATGGATTGGCTTATATCTGTCACCACCAGGAAAAACAATTTTTCTTTTCTTTTCTTTTTGGTACAGGGGATCGAACTCAGGTCCTTGTGCTTGCGCAGCAGGCGGCAAAACCACTGAGCTAAATCCCAGGCCCAACTTACACTTTCAAAAGCCCCACATGGAAAGTGGCACCATTGCACAATACAAGTCTGCAGCAAGATTTGGGGAACCCAGCACCTTGTGCGCAGTTTTCAAATTTCAGAGCAATTTATTTTGGTGAAAATACTTTTCAATTTATTTTTAAATCTATTGAAAGACAGAGTGGCACACAAGATTTAAAATAAATTTATCTTTTGTTTAGAGGTTGGACTTTGGATAGAGGATGAAGTTTGAAAACTGAGAACATAGAAAAAATTAGCAAGTACTAATTAAACAAAATATTAAAATATCGAATGACAAACTTTTAAAGGTAAGAAAATGCACAACATAGTGATTAGATTTTTAATTTACTAAGAAGATATAATGATTCCAAATTACAATACAGGCTCAAAACATGTAGAGTCAAAGGTGATAAAAACAAATTCACAAAACAACTAGTTTAAACACTTATAGTAATTGTTAGATGAAGCAAAAGAAATTAGGAAGAATGTAGAATATTTAAAAATTCCATGAAAAATCTTAATCTAAAAGATAAATAGAATCCTACATTAAACAATTAGAGAATACATATTTTGTTCAAGCACACACTGAAAGGCTTCAATGAAAGGAGTGTTATTAAAAAGAATGTGTTCTCTTACTTCAATGTAATTCAATAAAAATAAGCAATAAGAGGAAACTAAAAAGCACTTGAAAATACACATGTGGAGCTTTATGTAACATATGGATCATAAGACATTTTAATGAATCTCGGGAGCTGGCAAAGAAAATACTACATGCAAAAACTTATGCGATGCAGTTAAAGCCACACTTAATGAGAAATTTACATCCCTGAATTCTTGAATACATAAAAAAGGATCGGGCTGGGGATTTAGCTCAGTGGTTTCACCGCCTGCTAGGCAAGCTCAAGGACCCAAGTTCGATCCCCGGTACCAAAAAAAAAACAAGAAGAAAGGATCAAAATTAATAGGACTCAACATAAGAAATAAAAAAAAAAACAACAACAGAAGTTTAAAAAAGAGTCAATTTGTGGAATTCTATTTCCTTTTCTTCCTCATGTCAGTTTGTCACTTGTTCTTGTTGGTTCTAATTATCTCTAGAATCCATCTCCGCTCTATTTCCCATGCCCCCATACAGGTTCATCCTTCCTGATTTCACTGGCTTCCCACCAGCAGTCTCTATCACCTGCATATCCCACCCCTTTCACTCATTGTCCAGAGGATCTTTCTAAATGATAAATAGGGTCATGTCACTCACCAGTTTAGAGTCTTTCGAAATTTCTGGGATTTCTCAGTTAGATCTACATTCTCCCCTGGCCAGTATCTGATTTTGTCTAAGTGCAAATCCCTTGTGGATGCCTCCTCCGGAAAGTGTCCCCTTGGCTCTGTGTCATGATCCTTCTCCTGTCCAGGCACTGATTGATTCATTAGAATATCACCAATTCTGGACAATCCCTGAAGGTAGTCATGCAAAGGGCTTCAGGAAATACTTGGCAGTAACAAATGGGCCTGGGAGGAAATGCTTTCTCTTCTTCAATGGACATAGGTATGTGTGCAATTTGGAAATTACTAACGTCCTCTTTGGATCATAGGGAACATGTTGACATGTTGAGGATGGCAAGGTGTGGAAAGATAGATGGCTCTTGAATCTTTGACAACACTATGATGACACTCAATTTACCAACTCTGGAATTGCCTTGTTTCTGAGCAACTTTTGAGTTAAATCATCTTCGACTCAGAGCTGACAACGTTCTAACAAATCCAGGATCCCAATTCCCTACGGGATATTGTGTGTGAAGATAGAAATAGCCCTATTTTCCAGCCTCACTTCAGCCTACTTTTATCTCTACCCCTTTCTCTACATCCTCCAGTCTCTTTGTAAGGTGCAAAGTTTTAAAAACGTGTTCTCCTTTTCTCATTCTTACCTACTCCTCTCTCTGCGAGATGTGCCTATTCACCCCAGGCCCCATTTTTAGGCTCATAAGAACACAATAAGAGATGGACCCTTTCCACAGAATTTTACGTGTACTGTACAGCATGGGTCAGGTAGATACAAGATCATACGATAGATCTCTAGAATGTTCTTGTCCTTTAAAAACAGTTCCCCATTTTCCCCTGACCCTGGATCTTGGCAACCTCTATTCTACTCTCTGCTTCTATGAGTTTGTTTGCTTTATATGTATCATGTAAGTGGAGCCATGGTGCAGTTGTCCTTACATGACTGGCTTATTTCACTTTACATAATGTTCTCTTAATGTGTTTCAGGGTTCTCTTCATTTTAAAGGCTAAGTAATATTCCACTGTATGTATAGACAGTATTTCCTTTATCCATTCAATAACTGGTGGACACGTAGTTCATCTCCACATCTCGGCTGTGATGCATAGTGTTATAGTGAATATGGTGTGTGCTAATAACTCCTTGAGATTCTGACTTCAGTTCTCTTGCAGAGATGGGATGGCTGGATTGTATTATGGTTCTATCTTTAAATTTTTGAGAAAACTCCATGCTGTTTTCCATAGCAGCAGTACAATTTTGCATTCCCACAAACAGTGTGCAAGTTTTCCATGTTTTCACATTTCCATGTTTTTGATAATAGCCATCTTCTTAGATATGTAGAAGAATAAAAGTCATGCAATCAATTCAATAGATGCAGAGAAAGCATTTGATAAAATTCAACACACTTTTATGAGAAACATTTTCAACAGACTAGGAATAGAGGAAAATTACCTCAACATGATAAAGGTCATATATGGAAAGTCCATAATTAACATCATACTAAACTGTGAAAACTTGAGAAAGGTTTTCTTCTAAGATCAGCAACAGAAGGCAAAGGATGCCCACTCTTGCTATTTCTGTTCGACATAGCACTGGAAGAAAAATTAGGAAAAAGAAAAGACATCCAGTCAGAAAAGAAGAGATAAAACATTGTCTCTGTTCACACATGACGTGATTATAAACATAGAAAACCCTAAATATCCCCCAAATCATTTAGAATTAATAAATAAATGAATTCAGTAACATCACAGGATACAAAATCAACAAAATCAGCTACACTAGTGTATACTTGCAACAAACTATCTGAAAAGAGAATTAGGAAAACAATCCCATTTACAATAATTTCAAAAAGAATAAATTAGGAATAAACGATTAAGGAAACAAAAGACTTGTACACTTGATATAAAAAATATTGATAAAATTAAAGAACACTAATAGACATGCCTTTTTCATATATTGAAGGACTTAATATTGTATAACATATACTGTCCATACCACCCAATGAAGTCCACAAACCCAACAGAATCACACATTACTATTTATGTATTTTTTACCTAAATAGAAAAAAATAGTTTTAATATTTGTGTAGAACCAGAAAAGACGCCCACTAGACAAAGCACTCTTGACCAAACAGAATAAAGCTGGGAGTTTACTTCAAAATAGATTACAAAGCAATCATGGTTAAAAGAGCATAGTACTGCCATAAAAATAGACAATAAGACATAATAAAGAACTCATGTGTGTCTGTAATTCCAGCATTCTGGAAAGCTGAGGCAAGAGAATTCCAAGTTTGATTCCAGCATGGGTTACTTAGCAACTTAGAGATTAAAGGCAGATGTAAGGGCTGGGATTTAGCTCAGTGGTTCCGCCGCCTGCCTTGTAAGTGCAAGGACCCGAGTTCAATCCCTGGTACCAAAAACAAAAAAAACAAAAAAAACAACAACAAAAAAAGACAGATGTAAGATCTGAAACTGCAAAATTACTAGTAGAAATACATAGTGAAAAAGCTGTATTACATTGAAGTGGGTAATAATCTTTTAAAAATATTTTCCCCAAAGCACCAGAAACAGAAGCAAAAATAAACACACAGAATGCCATCAAACCAAAAAACTTCTGCACAGTGAAGGAAATGATTAACAAAGTGAAGAGACTGCCCACAGAATGGGAATAAATATTTGTACACCATACATCTGTTAAGAGGTCAATATCCAAAATACATAAGGAGCTCAATAGTAAGAAAATATAACTCAATTGAATCAATAAAGGATCTGAATAGACAGTTTTGAAAAGAAGACACATGAGTGGGCAAATAGGTACATGAAAAAATGCTCAACATCAGTAATCATCAGAAAAATACAAACTAACACCACAGGAAGATACCATCTCACTCCAGTTAGAATGGTTACTGTCAAAAAGATGAACAGTAATAAGTGTTGTAGAAGATGTGGAGAAAAGGGAGCCCTTGTATAGTGTTGGTGATTGATTCTTTTTCTTCCACTATTTTCTGCTCCTTTTCCTCAGCAAGTATATTACCATGAATTTTATTTAGATGTTCTGATTAATCATAAAATTTATTCTGAATTCTGCAGGAGTGTGCTTTCAGAAGAATGCACCATCCAAGGCAAAAGTCTAGTTGACATCCTCTTGCTCTGTAGCAAAATTTCACATGCTTTTGTTTTAGGCAAACTCATAGTTTAATAAACCAAGGTCTAATTAGACCCAGTGATTATAGACACAAGCAAATGGGTTAGTCTTAGGTCCACTTTTTGTTTATTGGCATTCAGATAAAATTTTTATCTCAAATCTGTAGCTGGAGATTGAATTGTGCTTTGTCACTGTTTTGCAGATTAGTCACTTCAGTGTTACTCTGGCTTTCTCTCCTTTGGCTTCAGGATCTGATGAAGCATGTACAAAACGCCTGTTAGTATGCAAGGTTCTTTCTGTGTTTTCTGGGTATGCTTTTTTCTGCTGTGTTTTAGTCATATAAAGGAATTATATGCTCCAGAATAAGCCATACCCTCTAATCTGCTTCTTTTTTTTTTTTTTTTGATATTGGAGATCTAACTCGGGACCTTGCACTTGCGAGGCAGGTGGCAGAACCATTGAACTAAATCCCCGGACCTCTAACCTGCTTGCTTTTCTCTAGCTTTTATTAAAAATCTGAGATTTTTATTTCTTCGATTCTAGATTACAGACAGAAGAAGGACTGGGAGGCGGATTCGGTTCTGGCTGCTCAGCTTGGGTCTCCTAGTCAAGAAGCTGACTGTAAGTGCTACAAAAGTTCTTATATATATTTAGGAGTACATTCCATTTAATCAATCAGAGCTAGTTGTATTACATTTACATATGTATCTTCCAGATAAATGTACATATGTATTTATGAAATTTACATATGTATCTTTCAGAGAAATTTTTGTACCTTTTACCTACTGGAAGATACATTTTAAATTTTTATATGTGTTAGTACATGTTTATGGTACCCAATGATTACACTCATTGTGGGGAGTTGATACATGTACGTAAAGACATCTGAATTTATTTTACTTCCTCTTCTTCCCCCTTCCCTCCATGTCTTACCCCCTTCCCATGTGCAAAGATCTATCTCCTTGTTTCCTATTATCTATCTTTTATTTTGGTCTTTAATTTTATCCATCTGGGTCTTACATGAGAAACGCAAAGTGTAAAGAGCTAGATGCTGTTTTTTAAGTTGAATGTTATCTTTGTTTTTGAGAATGTAAAGAGTTTTCTCAATATCTTCAGGATTATTTAGTGAGCTGTTAGAAAAGGTCACATTGGAACCACATGTTAAAAAGATGTGAATTTGTACTGGCAATCAATTTCTTGTGGCTAGGCTAAGTGGATGGATATAAAACATCAAAAAGGATACTAGGTGCTTTTTGGGAAAAAAAAGTATTCCATCTAAATTACTGGAAAATTTCAAGCAAAAGTGAACAGCTTTGTGTTCTATTATTTGCTTTTTATCCCTCTTCTTTTTAAAAAAGGAGCTATGAATTTGCTTACTCCTTTCTGCATTGCAAATAGACAGTTCTGGTTGGTTCCCAGCATTGCATGAATAAACACTATATGAAGGCATGATTATTCTGTGGATGTTAGGAAAGAAAGGAAAAATAAGAGAATCAGTAAGAAAACAGGGCCTAAAAGTCATGAAACTATTTCAGCAGTAAGCCCAGAGTTCTAGAACTAATTTTTTGCAAACTTACTGTTTAAAATTTTTTATTTCATTCTTTAATGCTTAATACTTAAACTTGGCTTTTTTGTCAGTATG
>NW_004624793.1:8968839-9001022 GCF_000247695.1 Heterocephalus glaber
TGCATATATATTTATGATTGTCATCTCTTCCTCTTGGATTGTTCTCTTCACAAGGATGTAGTGACCATCTTTGTCTCTCTTAATTAGTTTTGGTTTGAAATCTACTTTTTCTGGAAATAAGATTGCTATGCCAGCTTTTTTCTGGGTTCCTGTCACATGGAGAACTGTTTTCTATCCTTTTACTTTCAGTCTACGAATTTCTTTTTGAGTTAGGTGTGTTTCTTGTATGCAGCATATTGTTGAATTTTGCTTCTTTTTTCCTCCTTAAATTCTTTTATTGGTACATTTTAGGTATACAATACATTTACGGGGCTGGGGATTTAGCTCAGTGGTTCCGCCACCTGCCTCACAAGCCAAGGACCCAAGTTCGATCCCCGGTACCCCCTGCCCCCCAAAAAAGATGCCAACCTGATAGGTTGGATAAATGCTTACAATACATTTACATTTGTCATTGGATGCTTGTACCTGTACATGATGTATCTTGGTTCTTGTTTTTTCCCCACTACCTGTGTGCCCTTCACCCCCTCCACCCTTCCCTATTTACATAGACTTCGTTTCCATTTTTTTTCCTTTTCTCATGATTTTTCCTTTCCCTTCTTTCCTTTCCCCTTCCCCTCCCACCACCCCCACCCTTTTGGGCCTTCTCCTATTTTAATGTATCAATTATTCATTATTAATCCTTGTAATCCTTATTTACACTTTCAGTTTCTCATACTGGAAAAACTATTCAGTATTTACACGTGTGTGTCCTATTTATTTCACTTAAGAGTATGGCCTCAATATGCATCCATTTAGCTATAAATGACTCTAGTTTCTTGTTCTTTATGTCTGAGTTGTACTCCATCTTATAAAAAAATCACATCTTCTTTATTCAGTTTCCATTTGGTGGGCACTTGGACTGTTTCCAAGCTTTAGCTATTACAAACTGTTGAATTTTTCTTCTTAATCCATTCTGCCAGTCTATTTCTTTTGATTGGTGAATTGAGGCCATTAACACTGATGGTTGTAATTGATAGATACTGACTCATCCTTGTCATTATGTTTTCCTTTTGTTGGCTCTTTTATTTCTTATTTTTCCCCCTTTCCTTTTAGTTTCTTACCTTGCCTGGTGGCTTTGCCTGTTGGGCCTCATGGAATTGTGACCTTCATTGGTTTTTTTCTAAGATATTGTTTAGAATTGCTTGTAGTGCTGGTTTGGTGTTCATGAAATTTCTCAGGTGTTCTTTGTTGTGGAAGTATCTAATTTTCCCATTGATTTTGAAAGATAATTTTGCAGAATACAATAGTCTAGGTTGGAAGTTATTTTCTTTTAGGGCTTGAAATACTTCACTCCAGTCTCTCCTTGAGTTGAGGCTTTGTGTTGAGAAGTCTGCTGTGATTCTGATGGGCTTTCCTTTGTAGGTGATTTGTTTATTTTCTCTAACTGCTTGTAGGATTTTATTCTTCTGTTGGTTTTCTGGGATCTTGACTATTGTATGTCTAGGTGTAGATTTTTTTGATTGTGGCTAGTTGGAGATAGTTCTATATGTCTCATTTATCTGTATGTCAAATTCTCTACCTCTGTCCTGGAAGTTTTCAACTATTACTTCTATGAGCAGTATTTTAATGTCAATTGTACTTTCTCCAGATTTTTTGTGGACTCCTATCTGTCTTATGTTATTCTTCTTTGCATCATCTAGCAGCTGCTGGATTGATTTCTTGTGGTCCCTTACTATTTTTCAAAAATCTCTGTTTTCATGGTCCTTAAGGGCAGTCCTGTCTTTTATATCTGATATTCTATCTTCAGATTCCCTTAATCTGCTCCGCAGGCTTTCAATGGAGTTTTTAATCTCCTGAATATCTGTTTGAATCTGTGTCATGGATTCCATTTCTTTCTCATGTTGGGTGATCATGGTTTCCATTTCTTTCTTATGCTGGGCATTCATGGCTTCCAGCATGTTTCTGAGCTTATCTATTTTTTAATCTGTTTCTGTTCTAGAGCTTCTAATCATGTCTTTCACTCTGCTCACCATCTCTGTAGTTATCTGGGAAATTATTTCTGTTTTAAATTTTTCTAGGGCCTCATTCATCTGTTTGGTTACTTCCTGTGCTATCAGTTTAGGGTGTCCAGGTGGTTGGTGATCAGACTTTTCCACCTTATTTCCCCCAGAATTTACCCTTGGAGGGGTGGAAGTCTGAGTTTGTGCCTTGCTGAAATGTCTTCTTATTTTTGTTTTTGGTACTGTCCTTGGTTTATTTCCTGGGTTGATACTTCAAAATTGCTTATTGTAAGTATCTTTTTTGCTTGTATTTAGAACCCTTATGGAATGATTGCTTCTCAGAGGTGTCTTCCAGATATAGCTGGTATTTAGGTTTTGAGTCTCTAATGACTCTGAGGCTGTCTCATTTTCATTATACTAGGAAGGACAACTGATTAGATCAATCACAACACCTTAGCCCAAGTGATACAATCAGCTACACCATAACATCAAGTACATCTTAGAAAGTGACAATTTGTGAAAGTTATTAATCTATCACCTTTAACTGTGTGAATCAAATAAAAATCGAGGACCAACCCAACCTATGTTTATAGTGAATAAACTCTTCAATATAGCAACTTTACCCTTCGGGATGGGGAGTTAGAAGGAGTTGGGGAGGGAGGGATAGGTAGGTAGAAGGATAGGGGAAGGTTAGCAATGAGGCCAGAGGACACAGGCAAGAGAAGGAAAAAGAGAATAAAAGAAAAATACAGAAGAAATTTGAATTATGGCCAGGGAGATGAGGAACAATGTGGAACAGCAAGAGAGTGAGTGAGAAAGAGAAAGCGAGAGAGAGAGAGAGAGAGAGAGAGGAATGAGAAAAGAAAGAATAAAAAGAAGAGAAAAATAAAAATTTGAAAAGAGTAGGAAAAATTAAAAATAAGGGCAAAAACCCCACAATAATAATAATTTTGAAAATAACAGATAAAAAATAAAAATGAAAATGAAGAGCCTCCTTTAGGGTATGTCTCTGGTGTCACAATAGGCAATGTCGGCAGCAGTGTGCAGATATAAGTCAATGAGACTCAGCAAGCCAGTTGCAGTCCCGTGAGATTCAGGCAGATTTCTGGCTGCAAGTCCCAAGTTGAGCTCCCTGTCCTCCTTCAGGGTTGAACACTACAAGGTTCTACTGCAGGTTCCAGTTGCCCTTCCCCTGAATATAGTCCAGGTTCCAAAGGGAGGTGATGATCCCTCCAACTTACCAAGTACAGTGGTCTGATGTCCCCTGTGTCTTTGTAGTGTGGAACCAGGTAGTGGTACAGCCAGGAGGGCAGAGGCCAGCTGGGGGTGGGGGTGTCCTTCAGGTGCCAGAGTGGCTAAGCAGACCGCCACCATGGACATGGCCAGTAGTGAGGGGTCCTCACCTTCTGGCTGGTTTCCACAGGTGTGCGTGGTGTGGGTTGAATGGAGTGTGGGTCCCAGCAGCCCAGGACCTCTCTCTCTGGCAGGTCAAAACTTTCTAATGTCATTGAAATTTATTGAGAACTTCATTTTAATGACTGCATGATATTTAATATGAATTTATCATATTCACTTAATAATTTTCATCTTATGTAGTTTATTCCAAATTTGTTAGCATTTTAAACAATTCAGAGCTGTGGTCAATTCTAACCTTGGCTGGAAACTCCTCTCAGCAGCCAAAGCATCAAATCAACATGTCTTGAGAAGGGAGAGGATGTGAAATTTCTCACCATGCCATGGTGACATAAGATAACTGTAATTACCACATTCATCCCGTATCTAGTCTTCAGTGATAGATATGGAAACTGAAGTTCAGATTGTTAAAGGCGCATGAGCAAGATGACAATTAGTCAGTGGAAGAAGTCTCAATCTAACCAAAGTCAGCCTTACACCAAAATCCCACTCTGTGTTGTACTCCTTGTTCTGACTTATGAGATTTTATGGTGCACTGCAGTGGGGCTACTGAGTATCATGGGTGTTGCAAAATAACACATAATCCAGTCTTAGAGATACAGTCATTACAATCTGATCTCACTGGTGGTACTAAACAGTTATGTATCTCACTCTTCAAAGTAAACAAATCAGGTCTTCCTCCTACAATTTTTGAAGATCTTGTATCTTCAACCCTGGAATTTTACTGTTATCAACTTGCACATCCAGAGCATGTGTGTGTGTGTGTGCACGTGCATGCGTGCACACACAGACACACACAGATGATGTATGTAAGAATCTCAATGCCCATCTAAGTTGGAGCATCAACACATCAACAGTCTTGCAAAGAAACAACTAGACATGTAATGATCTTCTTGTTCCTGTCACTTATGCTGCCACAGGGTGTCACTGTTGAAGCACAGGTCGACCAGCTGTCCAGTGGTATCTCCTTTGTCCCCAGAACTGGGCACAGGCTCCTGAACCTCAACATCCCCTTCTAAATGACCTGGTGACTTGGGGGTCTGATAAGAATCTAGACTGCTTTCTGACTGGGCTTTGTGATCCAGACACTTCTTCCATGGGGCAGTCATTAACATCTACTACACACACTTAAAGACACCCAAGTACCTGAGCCATCTGTCTCAGTTGTGCAATCTTTGTCCATATGCCCTCAAACAGCATACACCAGTACTCTAGACTCACTTCCAATTGTTGGAGCTTCAGGCTCTTGGGTTTAGACAAGTAGCAGAGGTCATCTGCTAAAGATAGCTCTATCTATTTTTTCCTCTCAGCCAAAAAGGAAAAAAAATCGCTTTTGCTCTTGGATGGGTGGGGGAGCTGATTTACTGATTCAGAAGGAATGGAGGATGGAGATTATTCTATCACCACTCTCAGAAAGGAGGTAATGGTCGTTGTGTTTTAAAAGCCTAAGTCTTCTTTTCCCTGAAAGGAGAAAAGAAAATATTTCTTTGTGTTTCAAAAATCTAGTGACTTCTCTTGGGCAACTATGTTTTCTTTTGGAGAGAAAGAGCTGATTTCTCAGGGTTGAAGAGAAAAGCAGCTGAATCTGTGAGTATCCTCAGTGTGGAGGGAAAGGGGAAGATGACCTGCAGTATCTGGCACAATACTGTTAGGGCCCAGGCTCAGAGAGGTGCGGCAAAGAGACTACACCTTGAAGCCTGGGGCCCTGGTCCAGGTGCTCTGTAGCAGAGATGGCCATGCCAGCTTTCAAAGACCCTAGCTGCCCAAGTCTACACCTGATAACACTTTGGTGTGTTAAGATTGGGAGATCATGTTGGAAGACCAGAGCAAGAAGGGGCAGTAGCACTGTGAGAGCTGGACATCAGGGCTCTTCCTTTCTTAGGAATGGACATTTGAAGGAAGCCATGTAGGATGTAGATTTCTTGGACCATCCAAGGGAGAATGGGAGAAGCAATTAAAGTTTAAAGGATGACTTTGTGCCACTCTGGCACTTGGATTGGCACATACCCAGATTAAACTTAATATGTAGACATTAAGCCATTGAGACCACACCCTAGTGTTGAGAAATTCTGGTAAATTACCCATATGTACATTACTACCCATCCTGTTCAAGCTGTGACCATGCTGATGAGTTCCACCATTTCATGGAACCAGAGTCACAACTTTTGACCTCAGCATCTCTGAGCTTCAAGGATACACAGAAGCCATTGATTCTCTCAGTTCAGCATCATCTTCTGTCCCCTTGGTGTGACATATTTTGTACAAAAGAAATACATATCTGGCTATGTACCAGTCAAGTTATAGAAATGTTATTATGTGGGTTTGTTGTGTTTGGGTCACTGTCATATGGGAACATGATTCTTCTACGGAATGAACCCCTACTCGTGAACAAGTTTCCCTTGTTCAAATGGTAGAATATCACTGGGAATTAGTCCACTCCTCTGTGCTCAAGTGGAGGTGCTAGGTCTATTTGTATTACTTGTCTACTGTTCCTCCCAAAACCAGTATGAATATTTCTTTCTTCTTTCCCCTGGGCATCTTGACGCATTTCTCTTTAGCTTTTATGGATTATTTTTCTAGTTATTTTCCTCATTGCTGTTTCACTTTCTTATTTTGTAACATAAGTCCTGATTGGTTTCATTGCCTTTTCCCTGTACACTAGAGACCTGCTTATCCTGTGTTCCCCCTGACTTGAAACTGTGGAGCTTAGATTTGGGGCTGGAGTCTGTCTAGATTTACTATGGACTGGATTTCTGACTTTCAGATCTCTTAGGAGAATATTACTACTTTCCATATTTAATTTTTTGGCTTTATGATCTATTTATTTTCATGTGTTTATCTTAGTTCTTGATGTGCTACGTGACTAATGCTTTAGTGAGGACTAACGTAACTGTCAGCCTCCCTAGGTGATATTGTTTAGGGGTCTGTAATAATATCCTGCAAGGAGCATCATGGTAAAAGGTTTGAACTCCAGAAATTTAAGGACTTCTCCCATCATTGAAGACTGACAATCCTTAGCGTCATCATAGCGTGGAGAATTTATAGACTCCTGGTTTTTACCCTTGAGTGTTTAGATTACTGGAAGACATGAGGCCTTTGTACAGCTCTGCTCTGTTAAGAACCATAATGGCCCAAGAGAAAGAAGTGCATATCAGGGTAGGTCAAGTGGTAAACAAGAAATACCCTGAAGGGGATGCAGATCTGTCCAGCACAGAGCTTTTTTCTTCAGTGTGTCATTAATAATTCATTGTGATTAATTAGTATGCAGAGCAAATTACAGGCAATTCTCAGCATGAAGCGTAGATTCAGTTATTCTCAACAGACCCATGTGTTATCTTAGCAAAACATTTCCCTCCTGTCAGAATACATGAGGCCAGTACTATCACCTGTGCTCAGCATCGCATCCCATCCTGTTCAGCTGCCTCTAAGACTTCTTGTCATTGATTACCTTCTCCTTTAAGTGTCTTTGACCCGATGCTTTGTCCTGACTCCTTCATATCAACTTTAAACCTACTCCAGTCTCTTCCACCTTAATTAATTTTCATTTACTAAAAAATCTTCGCATAAACCTATCTTATAGCCAAACCACCAACCAAAGCATAGAGGTGTGGCCTTGCTCTGTTGCCTTCTGTAAATAGTGCTTAGGACCTAGATGACAGTTACAATATCAACAATTGAAATGTTTGGGACCATGACGGCATGCTACAATCCTAACCCATCTGCCTCATGACAAAATTAGAACTAATCCTCTTATGCCTCGATACTTTCCTTGTGTTTTGGATCAAGAATGTGCTCATAGGTGGGGGTTCTGAAAGGTGATTAAATCATGAGGGTGATACAGTGACTTGTTGTTAGGAGGTGGGTTCTGGTTGAAAGAGGCAGGTCACTGAAAGTGTGACTGTCCCTCCCTGGCTCCTTCCTTCTCTCTCTCTCTGCTTTCAGACCACCATGACATGAGCAGAATTCTTCTGCCCAGGCCCTTCCACTATGCTGCTTCTCTCTTTTAGCCTGTGAAACAAGGACTGAAACTTCTAAAAGGTGCCAAATAAACATCATCGCCACCAGTTGGCTTTGAAGTATGTGGTGCACGCGAGACTCCAAAACCAAGATGCAGGTAGATTCAATTCACAGTGAGAGAGAAATGACAAAGCAGTAGATGGTGACCAGTCCCAAGGAAGTCCAAAGGCTAGGAACTTAATACCATTGCATCCTAAGACTAGAGAATAATCCTCACAGTGTGATGCTCTGCCTTCTGGATGCAAGGAAAAAGATCTCCTGCCTTTGGTATCACTGAGGCTGCTGTCCTGGCTCTTCAACTCTGCCAGCTCCTCCAAGACTCCTAGTGTCCATTGTACGGACTGTTGCAAGTGGAAACCCAGGCCATTTTTTCCTACCTATGTGGCACCCTTTGGAGCTGAGGAAGCAGGTAGCCCTGATGATTCCAGGCTTCAGGATCATTCTTTTCATATCTTAAACAACTGTACTAGCAGCTGAATAACTCTGTGGTCTGGTCTTTCAGGATTTAAGAAGTCTGACAGTCTTCCTTCATTTCCTGCCATCTCCTTCATCCTTGAATCTTGTTTCCCCATTCTTTCTATTTGTTGTCTTTAATAGAAACCTCGTTGGCCTCTGAGGACACTGCTTCCCTGCAGCTCTTTAATTGGAGGCATTTTTTTCCCTCTCATGTACCACATACTTCAAAGCCAGCTGGTAGGGTAGGTAGGTGTCTCCTTAATTATCATCACCACTTCTGGACCACTAGGTTTCTTTTTCCTTTCTGTTCAAAATTGCATGCTCGCAGCATCTGATTCTATCACGGTATCAGTCAGAGTCCCAGCAAGAAAACAGATGGCACATTCAAAGTAGGAAAATTCAGAGCATCTTAAAAAGAGAGCATTTGGAAAGACACAAGCTGGAGGTAAGAAGACCACGAGGAACAGTACCAATGGCCACCTCGGTGGACGCATGCGAGAGTTGTGATCATATCACATCACAGAGTGAGAGACCCATGCCAGATGGGCTGTCTTGAGTAATCAATGACCTCCAGCCAAGGAGCACATCTTGGTGCAATCTGGAGAGTAAGTACGCCAACCCTCTCCCTCCAGGGTGCTGAGGGGCACCCTTTGGACTGACCCCTGTCGGGACCCAGAGGGCAGGGATCCCTTTGAAACTTCCCATCTGGAAGTCTCTGGGCACACAGGAAGTGCAGAGCAGATTGGGTGGGCACTCGGATACAGGTTAGGCCAGTCATTCTCTTTCCTCTCTTAGTGCTGCAGGCGACTGATCCCCTGGCCTCTTTCATTTTTGGAAAGTCTCTGTATCATGTCCTGCAGCTCACGCCCTCCTTCTCGGTGACACGTCCACCTGGCATGCTGGCTTCTTGGTTCTAATCATTCCCATATTTCTTCAATGATTCTTTCACTCTCCATCAGGCTTGCACACCCACAATCCACCCTGGAACTTGTCACTTGCAGAAACTGCACTGGCTGTGAAATCTTCCATTTATCCCAATTCTGCATCCACCTCCTTTCCTAACAGCTCCTGGGCTCATCTCATCCCACTGCAGAAATTCTTAACACTGATTCAATCTTCCAAATGATCCACTTCAACATTTTCTCACTACCTACTAGTGTCCTGTTTTCACTGGCTTTCTTGTACAACTCATAACCCTGTGCTTAATATTATTATTACTCTCTTGAAGTTCTTTAACCTCCTTTTCTCGCTGTCATTTTTTTTTTTTTTGGCCTGGTGAAACCCATCTGATGACTCAACTGTCCAACCATGTGCTCAGTGCTTACATACGGACAGCTGAACACAGCAGAAAGAATAATTCAGCCAGGCAGATCGGTTTCCTTTTAAATCAAACACATAAAACTGCAAGGTGCCACTCACCCCTTACTGACAACACAACTGAATTTGCAATACAGATTTGTTTCCTCACTCTTTAACTGTTTCACATCTTTTCCTCTCTCCACAAACTTCTCACTCTCCCTGGACTTCCATCCCTACTCTTAATATTGCCCATTTCACTTAAACATCAAAATGATCAGCCAAGACTTTTCTTATTGTCTCACTTCTGAGTCCAGAAAGCTGACTGGACCTAAACCACCCCCTCCTCTCTAGGGAGAAGGAATCTTTATAAGAGTTTCGTGCCTCCACTCTTTCACTCGGGCTGTGGCTCCCATCTCATTTTGCCTTCTCACATCTTGTGCTCAGTTCTCCACCCACCAGCTTCACGTCTCTCTTTCACCTGGGACCATTCTTGAATGAATGTTAATAATCTTTCCAGCCTCTCTTGTGAAGGAATTAGAATACTCTTCTGACTTTACCCTTCCTTCTGCCACCGTTTTATTTCTGCACAGCACCTCTTACATATTGGCTTTCTTCTCTCCATGCCCTGGTTTCTTTTCCCTGCTGGCAGATTTTCTTTGTGCTCCTTTCCTGCAACCATCTTCTCTATCGAATGCTTGTTCAGGGATCAATCCCAGGATTTCCCTTCTCCTTCAGAGCTCCCATGTCTTCCCTCAAATTCCAAATATGTGCTAACAGTACTTTTACCTTCAAAACTATGTTGTTGCATGAGGACAGGAAAGAGAAGTAGGTGAACGTACGTCTTATGACATTAGCCTTTGACCACTTGAGATTGTGTCTTTTCCCACCTCCCGAAGAGCCCTGTGGAATGAGAAGTCATGATGTCTCCACCAGGGATCTTTCTAGAGAGAACAGTCTTGTTGTCTTGACCTACGGCACAGAGGGCAGGCCCAGGTGTCACCTGCTGCCATACCTTCCTCCCATTATGGCAGACACATGGTAACACTCTTTCCCTGATAATAACACAGCATCGTTAGCTTTCTCCAAGAGCTGCCAAGCAATCCAGTTCCAATTTATTTGATCTGGCACGGATCATTTGCTATCCTTGGCTATTTCTTATGACAGTTTTGTTAAAGGATCTTCCAAATTTGAGGAGCCTGTTGAAATGATAAAACTTTTTAAATGTAAACCATCCCTTAGAACATGTCTAATATCTAATCAATGAACCACTTCTTAGGGAGGTTTACAGTGTGATTTTTCTCCATATCTTTTCCTTTTTGAAGACTTATTCATAGTCTATAAAAATCGGTAGCCCTTTCCATCCCAAAAGTGGTCAATCTCACGTCTTAGTTGAGATATCATAGGCTTACTTCTTGTGGGGCTTCTCAACAGCACTAAAAGCAATATCCAGATGACCTACACTGTACAAAGATGTGGAACTTTGCTTTTTCTCTTACATTTCTGGGGGAAGTCATAATTTGCTGCTTTATGGCAGAATGAGTTTGAAACAAAAAGTCCAATTTGCTAATTTTCTTTTGAATTATCAAAAATATTTGTAAAAATGCATTTGAGAACATAACTTCCTTCATTTCTGAGCCAAAATTCTTTCCAACTACACACAAAAAATTCTTGGCAGGGATAGTATTTGGTGAGCTCATCAATTTCAGTAAAAAGATGTCCAGGGACCAACAAATGAGCTTCACTTATACAATAAAAGTTTGTTTCTTTCCATCTTGATTCAACTCCCTCCCCCACTGCCACCCATAAGATGGTCATGTTTAAAGATCCAATTTGTTTCAATTAGACACACCTGCATTATTTGGATACTTGATTATATTCTAAACTCTTTATGTCTGAGAGTAAAAGTGTTTGGAAAGCCATATACCAGCGTAATAGGGATAATAGGTTTCCTAGGAAGGAATAGAAGCTTTTCATTTTACATTCTTTTTCTGAAGCCATGTCATGGAAATATATATTCCCAGATCCACTTGTGTTAGTTTGCCTAATCCAGATTAATAAAGACTTCCATTAGTAGTTATTGGTTTTAAATTTTATTGGCAATGTAAGCTTTTATAGAATAAACATTTATATGATGTTGTGCTTAGTAAATGAGATTTTATTTTTGTTTCCCCTCTTTTCTCTTAGCTTGCAGAGGAGAAGGACAGCATTCATATTTTCCCTACAAGAAATAGTCATCATAGGCTCAGTTGTCAATTTTTGATATGAGAAAAGTCGTGGGATTTCCTTTGAGAGTACATGAAAGGAGAGCTATTAAGGATCTGTAGGAAGAAAAATGTTAATAAGATTCTGGCAACTTGGGCTGGAAATGTAGCTCAGTGGTAGAGTTGCTACTTTGCTTTGTGAAACACCCTAGATTTGATCTCTAGCATGGGGGGAAAAGAAAGATTATGACAATTTACCTCTTTTAAAATGTGTTTTTGATCCTCTTAATTTTTGTCCTTTTAATTGACCTATGATAATTGTATTTATTTATGAGATATGTGTAAAAATTCAACATATATTTATAATGTGTAATGATAAAATCAGGGTAATTATCATTTCTACTCCTTATACATTTATTATTTCTTTGTATTTGGAACCTTCAAGATCTTCCATTCTAGTTTTTCATAAAATATATAAAATAGATATTTATTACCCTACATTGGTGTAGAACAGTAGAACTTATACTGCCCATCTAACTGTATTTTGGAACCATCATACATCATCCAACTTCTATCTACTTCCTTCTCCTATACCTTTCCTAACCTCAAATAATCATTATTCTATTCCTTTCTTTGAGATCAGCTTTTTAGCTTCCACATGTGAGTGTGAACATGCAGTATTTGTCTGTGCCTGAATTATTTCACTTAACCCAGTGTTCTCTTCTCTACTTCTATCCGTTTTTCCAGAAATGGCAGAATTTCCATTTTATGGCTGAATAGCAGTCCATTGTATAGACATAGCATTTTCTATATTCATCTGCTGAAGGAAATCTTAGTTGATTCCATTCCATTCCATTCCATTTCTGATTCACACAGAAAATGTGAATTCTGCTGCAATAAACCAGGGAGAGCAGATCTCTTTCTGATGTGCTGATTTTATTTTATGTAGATACATACTCAGAAGTGGGATAGCTGGATCACATGGTAGTTCTAGTTTTTGAATTTTTTAGGAACCTTCATACTGTTCTCCATGATGGCTGTACTAATTTACATAACCATCAACAGTGTATAAGAGCTTCTTTTTCTCTGTATTAGCAGCATTTATTTTTCGCTATTTTGATGATAGTCATTTTGCATGGATTGAGATGATAGATATCTCATTGTAGTTTTGATTGTATTTTCATGCTGTCCAGTGCTGTGGAACATTTTACCATGTACCTGTTGGTCATTTGTACATAAGTTGTCTGCTTTGTTTACTCCTCCTTTTCTACACAGAAGCTTTTTAGTTTGGTATACTTCCATTTTCTGATATTTGCCTTTGTTGCTTCTGCTTTTGAGGAATCATTAGCTGTTTTGAAGGGCTTCTTCTATGCATTCTTTTGGCAGTTCCATGTCTTACTTTTAGGTAGTTGACCCATTTTGTGTTCAGTTTGTATGTGGTTGTGAAATAAGGGTAGAGTTTTGTAGTTCTGCATATGGATATTCAGTTATCCAGCACCATTTTTTGAAGAGGCTATCCTTTCTTCAGTGCATGTTTTTGGTGCCGGTGTTAAAAACTGGCTGGTTATAGATGCATGGATTTATTCTGAGTTCGCTCTTCTGTTCCATTCCTCTGAGTGTTGGGTTTAAGCCAGTATTGTGCTCTTTTGGTTACTAGAGCCCGCTGGTATTATAATGCTGCCAGCTTTGTTCCTTTTGCTCAATAGTACTTTGGCTAGTTGGGGTCTTTGTGGCTCTATATTAATTTTAGGGTTCTTTTTTCTATTTCTGTGAAGAATGCCATTAATATTTTGATGAAGACTTCCATTCAGCAATGCTAATTCATGTTTATACATGACTATGACTAGTTTTCTTGTTTGAGTCAGTGAAGCATGCCTTGGAGATTTCACACAGGGAGAACTAATCTCAGATTTTCCCCAGGTAGGGCTTTTGTCTTGAATAAGAGTAGCAATTTGTCTAATAATTTCTCTGATACTAGACACAAGTTAACAGTTTTCCTTTTTAAGATATAATGACAAAATATTTCAAAATTTTCTTTTTAATGAACACTATAATAAACATTTATTTATGAACTCATACTTTGATTGAATTATTTTCCTGACCATGGAATTTCCTTTTCTCACTTTAGAGAAAAGGTCCAGATAATACGGGGAAGAATGACGAGTAAAATCTAGAAAACAAGGTGCTTGTTTTATGTTACATGAAAAGAAAAGAAGAGAAGAGAGATAGCTGAGCTTAGAAAGAAGCTAATAAAGTTAGGTAATTAGTCCTCCTTCTAAAAATTAGAAAATGAAATGAATATAAAAAGTGGTAGAAATGTAGTGTAATAAATCCTAGTTTATAAGAAAAAAGATAAGGAACAGTTTAACATTCTATTGACAATGAAAGCATGTTGGAGCCAAGAACACTGCGCATGTCTGTCATTCTAGTACTCTGAAAGGCTGTTTCTGGAGGACCACACATTCAAGCACAGCCTAAGCAATTTAGCCAGACCCTATCCAAAAATAAAATAAATAAGAAGAGAACTAGAGATGCAGCTCAGAGCAAAGGTATGGGGTTGAATTCCCAGGGTCGGGGAGGGAGCATACTGGAAAGATATGGTCAGGGAAAGGTCAGGGAAAGGTAAAGAAATACTGTACCCATATGTGCATGTATCTGCACGTGCACATACACACGCGCACGGGCGCACACACACACACACACACACACACTTTCCAACTCTATACATAAAAAGGTCAGGAAACAATAACAAATTAAGCATCCATAGCATCCAGATTGTGGTCTTGAGATACTTTTCAATTTTTAAAAAGGGGGATTTTGGATAATTGACTGGGTGTGGCAGAGCCACCCCCAGCTCAGATGAAGTGAACTTTCTGGGCCACTGTACCACTGCCCCCAGTGCCAAGGAGCAGAACCGCCCCCAGTGATGAGGAGCAGAGCTGCCCCAAGTGCCAAGGAGGTGAGCTGCATGGGTGCAAGCAGCAAACCCCTGCTCCCGTTGAAATGAGAAGACACGTAAACAACTTTCAAAACCAGACTTCCAGATATAGCTTGTTGGGAGCTAATGGCTGCCTGGAGCACCATGCGCTCTTTATTTATAGTGGAAGGCAAACAGGAAGAGGAGGCGGGGCAAATAGTGCTACATGGCCTAGGTGGAACGTCATGTGATTGTTTTGTGATGGGGCAAGCGCAGGAAGGGAACAGGGAAGGATGCAACTTAACTGTCTTCCCCGGCTGTGTCGTCCAGGGTCTACAATGAGTCAAACTCTAATCTATGGAAGGAGAAAGGGAGTAGGGAGGAGAAAGGGAGTAGGGAGGAGAAAGGGCCATCTTCAGGCTTGGCCCGTGGCATATTATCCTGAGTGTCACTGCACGCTGTAAGCACCCACAATGGCACAACTTCTGTTTTCTGTGGTACTAGAAGGGAGGAAGCTTGAAGGAGGCAGTCACTAGACAGGGTAAGAGAAAATCAGGAAGAAAGAAAGGAAAAAGGCCTGAACAAAAATCTTCCCGCTTAGTTCCATAACACCGAAATTCCAGCACAGATTTAAATCAAATGCTAAGAAAGACTAACAAAATCAACACTCACAACGTGAGTTCATTCCGTATTAAATTGGATGCATGGAAGAACATGAGAAAGACTTAAAGAAAGAAAAACAAACACAACTCATATCAAACATGAGCAAGAAATCATGAACCAAAGATGTAACGCATCACTATTTCTCTAGAATTTCCAATAAAATATAACAGAGATAATGGCAAAGGGCATTTTGAGAGATAACTGAAAATTTTAGAATTGAAGAAGAGTGCATAAATCCACTCAGAAGCACAATTTAGTGATACTGCAGGTCATAAAAGAGAAAGAGATAGGAAGAAAAGGGGCAAAGGGGAAGGGGAAGTGGGAGGGGTAGAGGAAAGGAAAGAAGGGAATTGAATTAATATGAGAAAATGAAAAAAGGAAACAAAGTCTTTGTAAATAGGGAAGGGTGGAGGGCTAGGAATGGGGAAAAAATAAGAACCAAGATGCATTATATAAAGGTACAATTCCCAATGAGAAATGTAATTGTGTTGGATACCTACAATGTACCAATAAAAGAATTTAATACAAAAAAAAAGAAAGAGAAAAATCTTGAGTTACCAGAGAGTGAAAAGAAATTGCCTGCAAAAAGAGAGATTTTTTTTTCATTAAGTTTATTAGTACAATTTAGATACACACAAGGATCACAATCTTCGTACGGGAATTTGTACCTGTACATGATATATCTTATGCTTACTTTTTCCCCTTCCCCTTCCCCTCTCTTGTACCTCTTTTCCCCTTCTTATTTACAAGAGCTTTGTTTCCATCTTATCTTTCTTTTCTCATTTTCTTCTTTACCCCTTTTCCTTTCCCTTTCCCCACTCCCTTGTGCCCCTTTCCATCTTCATAATATTTTCTTCCTATTTCATAATATCAATTATACCTTTTGGTCCTTATTTGCACTTCTGATTTCTTACACCAGAGAAACAACGTGGTATTTACACATGTATGTTCAATTCCTTTTACTTAAGAGTATAGTCTCTAAGCGCATCCATTTAGATATAAATGCTTCAAGTTTATTCTTCTTTGTAGCTGAGTAGTACTTCATCATATAAAAAACCCAAATCTTTATCCATTCATCAGTTGATGGGCATTTGGGTTGTTTCCAAGATTTAGCTATGTGTTGCTGTAAACATGGGTGTGCATATATCACTGTGTGTTGATGCTTTTAATTCTTTTGGGAAGATACCAAGAAGGGGGTTGGCTGAGTCAGATGGAACCTCTAGTTCTACTTTTTTGAGAAATCTCCATACTGATTTCCACAGTGGTTGCACCAGTCTACACTCTCACCAAGAGTGGAGAAGGGTTCCTTTCTTCCCACACCCCCAATAGCATTTGTTGCTAATGGTTGATTTCTTGATAGCAGCCATTCTTTCTGGAGGAAGATAAAATCTTAGCTTTGTTTTAATTTACATCTCTCGAGAGACCAGTGATGTTGAACATTTTTTTTCATATATTTCTTTGCCGTTTCTACTTCATCTGGGAAGGATGTATTCCTCTCAGATACCAATTTTTTGGATTGGGTCTTTAAATTTGGGGGATTTGATTTTTTTCAGTTCTTTATATTTTCTAGATAGTAGTCCTTTGAATAACAGCTGGCAAATTTTTTTTCCCACTCTGTTGGTTGTCTCTTTGCTATGTTGGTGATTTCTTTTGCTATGCAAAAGTTTTTAGATGGAATCCAAGTTTTTGATTCTTTGTAATATTTCCTATGTGATTGGGGTTTTGTTCATGAAGTCTTTACCTACACATCTTTGTCCTCAAGAGTTCCACCTATTCTCTTTTCCAGCAGATTTAATGTTTTTGCTTTAATATTTAGATCTTTGATCCATTTTGATTTGAGTTAGTGCATGGTGAGAGACATGGGTCTAATTTTAGTCTTTGGTATATGGAAAGTCAGTTTTTCCAGCACCATTTATTAAAGAGGCTATCTTTCTTCCAGTGAGGGTGTTTGGCCACTTTGTTGAAGATGAGGTGGCTGAGTGTGTTTGGAGTTGTTTCTACATATTCTATTCCGTTCCACTGGTCCTCAGGTCTGTTTTTTTTCCCAGTAGTACCATGTTGGTTTTTTTTTTTTTTTTAAATCACAGTAGCTCTGTCGTATAATTTCAGCTCTGTGATGTTCCCTTGCCTTTGTTGCCTAGAATTATTTTTGCTATTTTAGATCTCTTTTGGTTCCAAGTGAATTTTAGGAAGGTTTTCTCTAGTTCTGTGAGGTATGCTGTTGGTATTTTGATTGGGATTGCATTAAATCTGTGTAACAATTTTGGGAATATTACCAGTTTTACTATGTTGGTTCTTCCTACCCATGAACAAGAAATACCTTTCCATTTTCTGATATCCTCTTCAATCTCCTTTTTCAGAGTTTTCAATGTAATGATCTTTTATTTCCTTTGTTAGATTGATTCCTAAGTGTTTCATTTTTTTGATGCTATTGTGAAAGGGATAGTTTTCCAAATTTCTCTCTCAGCAAGTTTCTTATTTGTGTACAGAAATGCTATTGATTTTTGTGTTGATTTTGTAACCAGCTACATGAATGAATTTGATTATTAAATCTAGCAGTCTCTTGCTGGAGTTTTTGGGGTCTTCTATGTAGAGTATTGTGTCATCTGCAAATAATGATGTTTTAACTTCTTCCTTTCCTATCTTTATTCTTTTTATTTCTTTCTCTTGTCTAATTGCTCCTCTGAGTTTCAGTCAATGAATTTCTTTTTGTGTTAAATGTGTTTCCTCTATGCAGGAAATTATTGGCTCTTATTTCTTTTAAAAAAAATTTTATTGTTACATTTTAGGTATACAATACAGCTTCATTCATCTTTGGAAATTTACACTTTTACATAATTTCTCTTGGTTCTTATTTGGCTCTTGTTTCTTGATCCATTCTGCCAGTTTGTTTCTTTTGATTGGTGAACTGAGACCATTAACATTGATAATTATTACTGATATATATTCGCTTTTCCTTGTCATATTATTTTCCTATCGTTGGTTCCCTGTTTTTGCCTTTTGTTTAATTGTTTGCTTTGCCTGGTGGCTTCTTTCTATTGGTGTTCTTGGAATTGTGATCTTCATTATCTCTTTCTAAAATATCTATCAGAACATTTTGTAGAGCTGGTTTGGTGATCATGAATTTCTTCAGTTGTTCTTTGTCATGAAAGTATCTTATTTCTCCATTGATTCTGAAAGACAGTTTTTTGAGGGTACATCTAGGTTGGAGATTATTTTCTTTCAGGACTTGAAATACTTCACTACAACCTATCCTTGACTTAAACATTTATGTTGAAAAGTCTGCTGTGAGTCTGATAGGCTTTCCTTTGTATGTGATTTGTATTTTTCTCTAACTGCTTTTAATATTCTGTTCTTGTGCTGAATTTCTGGGATCCTGATTATTATATGCCTTGGTGTAGATTTATTTTGGTCATTGCTGATTGGAGTTCTATATGCTTCACTTATTTGTATGTCCAGTTCTTTTTCCATGTTTGAGGAGTTTTCTACCATTACTTCTGTGAGTAGGGTTTTTCTTTTAAATGTCCTTTGCACTGACTCCTGCTTTTTCATTGAGTCTGATCAATCTTATGTTGTTCTTCCTTGCATCATCTTGAAGTTGTTGAATTGTTTTTCATAGTCCCTTGCTATTTTTAAGAGATCTTTCTTTTCATGATTGTTAACTGCAATCTTGTCTTCTAGGTCAGATATTCTGTCTTTGGATTTGCAAACTTTCAGTGGATTTTAAAATTTCCTGGATATCTGTTTGAATCTGTTTCATCTATTTCTCTCCTGTTTTGGGCATTTATGGTTTCCATTATTTTCCTAAGTTTTTCTATTTTTTAATCTATCTTTACTCTAGATTTGCAGAGCAAGTCCTTCATTATGATTGTCATGTCTTCTGTTACCTGAGAGAATATTTCTTCTCTGATTTTCTCTATAGCCTCATTCATCTATTTATTTACTTCTGCTGCTATCATTTCAGAAAATTTCTGTGGGTGGCCTCTAATTTCCTCTATCTTGTTGTCCTCTGGATTTGTCCTTGGTGGGCTGAAGTTTTGGGATTACATTTTGCTTCTGTGCCTTCTTATTTTCTATTTTTAAATTTTGTTTTCTGCATTGATGCTCATAAGAGTTTCTTATATTAGGTAGCTTTATCACTAGTATCAAGGCTTTCCGAGAAAGTGTTTATTCTTCAGAGATGTCTCCTAAGTGTAGCTGGCTCTCGGTCTTTGTGTCTGTCCCAAGGTCATATCCTCCCAATTTATTAGGGGTGAGAATTTGCTGTGTATTTTGTCAGCTCCAAGTCCTTTCGTACTGACTATTGTGATGATTATGGCCCCAGACAATCCCAGTTTTGTCAGACAAGGGTGAAAAACTGATTACAACAGATATGGAATCCTGGCTAAAATAGTGCAATTAGCAATAACAATATCATCAAGAACAGCCTAAAAACTGATAAATTGTGGTAACTGCTAATTTGGTACCTTTAACCATAGAAGCAAGATGTATAGTTATATAACAACAGCCAACATACATCATAAACTTGTATGCAGTGAGTTTCCCATTGGTAGAGTGATTTTACCCTGTGTGTATGTGGGAATTTAAGAGGGATAGAGGATAAAACAGAGCAATAGCTGAAGAGAAATATAGTAGATGCAAGGCTGAAGGACAGAGGATAATCACCCAAGCTTTGGGAAATTGGAGAAGAGGACAGAAGGAAACAATGAAGAAGAAAGCAAATAATATTGGAGTGAACCAGAAAGACTAGTGGCAATGTTCATTCACATGAAAATATTAAAAAATCAAGAAAGACAGTTAACCAAAGAGAGACACAGGACAGGCAAAACAAAACAAACAATAAAAGTCAAAACCTAAACATCCTCCCAACCAAAAATGCCGACAGAAAACAGGAAAATGAAACAAACTAATAAGCAAAGAGAGAAAGAAGAAAAAAATCTTCCTGTGATGCCCACAGTTCTGGTACTCACAGTGTCCAAGTGAGAGCCCAAAACTGTGCTGGGTAATTCTGCCAAGTCTCCAGTAGGATTAATGCCAGGTGCAGGTGTGGGGCTGTTCTTGGGCTCTGGATGCAGAGTCTGGGGGCGGTCTTTAGCCAGCCCCTCGTGGATGGCCCACCCATGTCTTTTTATCTTGCTTGTCTTGTGTTGCTCTCCCAGTTGCTGGGCGCCATCAGACAGAGAAACCCTGAGCCTGCTCCCAGACCCATGTACAGTTGCCCCCCCTCCCCCGACCTTGCACGGCTTCCTCTGTTCCACACCGCTGGCTCTTCTCATAAGCTGCCCTCTTTGTCTGCACCCAAGGCTGCTTTCACTGCTGGTCCTAAGTTGGAGGGAGTGCTGACTTCCTGCCCTAAGGGTGCCAGGGAGTGCTACATTCCCACTCCTTGTCCACAGCTCAAGGCTGCTTGCACTGCTGGTGGCGTCTGTGGACTGAGTCCCTCTCTTGTGTCTGTCATAGGGCAGGAGGGGTTGTCTTGTTCCACTCGAAATCCTCAACACCATTGTGGGTCCCTAACCTTGTTGTTGCTAGAGGTTCCAGTTAGCTGCTATGGTACACAACAGAGAAAAAACAAAACAAAACCCCCCCTAAAATCCAAAAACAACTGGCAGCCTGTTGGGGAGGGAGCAGCTTCCTGATCACTTGCCTCTGTGTGTGCTGGTGAAATTTGTTGCCAGCTTTCAGTGTCCTCTGTTTGCAGGAAAGCAAAAGAGGCGAGGGGCCTCACACCCCAGTTGTATCCTGTGTGGATTGAGTTTGCCAAACATTTGCAGTCTCTGTTTTTTGGGGAGCTTCCCGGGAATGGTGGCTCCTGCTCCATGTGCAGGCAATAGACCCACAGGCAGCCCTGTGGGCTGGATAATCATTTTATATAAAGTCCTATGCCTATGTTTTGTTTGATCTACAAGTCTCTTATTTCAGACTGATTTTAAAATCAGGATGTATGTCCTTCCCTTTCTTCCAATTACCTGTGTTTTTGGTTGATTTTCTCTAAGTAGCTCCAATGTGGCTCCTCCTGTATTCAGCCATGTAGAATTCCCAGTTCAAGAAAACACAGATTGTGATCAAACTTCTCATCAGTGACAAAATAGGCTAGAAAACAAGGTAATAATATTCTCAAAGTGCTTAGAGAAAATAATGTCAGGGAAAAATTTTGTATCTAGCTAAACTATCACTAGAGTGAGACAAAGCAAATACTAATAGTTTTCCAATCTTTGTCACTTGCTGAAAGAATTCTTAAGTGAGCATTTTCATCAAGATTAAAAGTGTACTCAAAATGGAAATGGGAGATATAGAAAACAGTAGTGAACACAAAAACTGATAAAATATATCAGAAATAACTACTGATTAGCTGAAGAATCACAAAGTTTTGTTAAGCTAAAACTAAAACTATTTATTTATTTATTTTTTCTGGTACTGGGGATTGAACTCAGGACCTTACGCTAGACACTGAGCTACATCCCCAGCCCAAACTCTTAAAAACAGTAACAAGAGGGGGAATTAAACAATGTTGAGATCCTTGTGATAAGAAAGAGGATCAAAACACTGACTAAGCATTTTCATAAAAAATCTAAGTTAAAGATTTTGTGAATATCTTCAATGAATACTTTTAGATCTAGTTTTTTCTTTTGTCTTTGGTGTGGTGCCAGTGGAGCCCTCATCAGAAGATCAAAGGAAAGTAGGGGAGTGGAGTCAGTGTGCACATGTTCTCTGTCTCAGGTTTACTTAGGTTCTGGTACTCTTCCTTGCCCTGCACTGCCATACTAGAAGCTGATAATTACTCTTCCATTAGTTCTAGTGCGTTTCAGCACTGGCCTCCATAGTTTATCTATATGCTATTACCCATGTCTTTGTAAATAGCCCTTTTACTAAAATCTCAAATTCAGATAGCTAAATTTGAGCATGCTATCTGTGATCCTGACTGATACAAGCATGAGTGTTTTTAAAAAGGATAAACTGCAATACAATAAAAATACAATCAATAGTTCTGAAGCCTGTGGAAAGAAAAGAGATTCAACACAGTGCTGGAAAATCATAGCCAGATCAGTTAACCAAAATAAAGAAATAAAAGACATCCAAACTGGAAAAATAGAATTTGAATGGTCTCTGTTTGTAAACAATATGATGTTGTGTGTGTGTGTATAAAAATGCTAAAAACTTTACCACCAAAGCTGTTCCAACTTACAAAGAAATTCATTAAAGTTGCAGAAGATAAGATCAACAAACAGAAATTCATAGCATTTCTATACACTGACAATGAACTATTTGAACGGAAACCTAGAAAATAATCCCATCTATAATAGTTAAAAATATTTCTTAATAAATTTAACCAAGGAAATGAAAGAACTGCACACCGAAAACTATAAAACATTGATGAAAAAAGCTGAAAAAGACACAAGTAATTCAAAAAATATGCCATGTTCATGGACTGGAAAAATTAATGTTGTTAAAATGTTAACACTATCCAAAGTGATTTACAGATTCAATACAATCTCTCTCAAAATTTGAACAATATTTTCATAGAATTATAAAACAAACCACAAAAATCCTAAATTAGTGTAGAACCACAAAAGACCATGAATAGCCAAAAAACAAGGTTGAACACAATTAAAAGCAAAGCAAGAAAACGAATGACAACAATAACGACAACAACAAATGAAGCTGCACGTGTCAAAGTACTTGACTTAAAAACATACTTCAAAGCTATAATTATCAAAACAGCAATGTACTGGAATAGAATAAGACACAGATCAACAAAATAGAGAGCTAAGAACTAAAGTCATATATTTATATCCAAGTGGATTTTGAGGAAAGCCAGCAAGAACACACAATAGGAGAAAGATTAATCTCTTCAATAAATTGTGTTAGGATAACTGGATATCTACATACAGAAGAATAATATTGAAACCTTATCTCACACAAAGTTAACTCAAAATCGATTGAAGACCTCACCATATGACATGACCCTATAAAACTACTAGAAAAAAAATTGTAGAAAATCTATATGAAATTTGTCTGAACAAAATTTTTTGCATATATTCCCAAAAGCACAGAAAAATATTTAAAAGAATCATATTGTATCAATAGCAAATAAGTATAACCTGGTTAAAAAATGGGCAAATGGTCTGAGTATACATTTCTCAAAAGAAGACATGTAAATGGCCAAGAAGAATATGAAAAAATGTTCAACATCATTAACCATCAGTGAATACGAATTAAAACCACAATAAAATACATTATTTCCGTTAGAATCGCTATTGTCAAAAAGATAACAAATAATTAGAAAGAATGTGAAAAAAAGAGATCCCTTTCTCACCACTGGTGGGGATATAAGTTAGTTTAGTCACTACAGAAAACAATATGGAATTTACTAAAAATTTAAAAATAGAACTACTTTATGATGCAGCAATTTTACTAGTAGTTACATGAAATCAGTATGTTGAAGAGATGCCTGCACACTATGTTCATTGCAGCACTGTTCACAAAAGTCAAGATACACAGTCTAACTCTGTCAGTGGATAAACAGATAAAGCAAATGTGATATATATACACAATAGAACACTATCCAACTTTTTAAAAATAAGGAAATCCCATCATTTACAACATGATCAACCTGGAGGATACTATAAAGACAATAATCACTTTATGATTTTTCTTATACGTGGACCCTAAAAAAGTGTAAACTCAGAGGTAGAGAGAAGAATGGTGGTTGCCAGGGAGTAAGGGGTGATGGGTAGGGAAGATATTGGTCAAAGGATACAAAATTTCAGTTAAATACAGGAAATAAGTTCAAGAGATTTGTTATACAATGTGGTGCTATAGTTAATAGTAATGTACTGTATTTTTAAGTGTAGATTTCAAGTGACCTCACTCACAATAAGTGATATATATGTATATACATGATCTTAATATAGCCATTCCACAGTGTATATATATTTCAAAACAATGTGCTATACATTATAAATAAATGATTTTTATCAACTAAAAATAAATTCAAAAAAGGAGAATGTAGATACTTTATGAATCAATATAAGGAAAAAGAATGAATCAGTAGAATAAAATAAAATATAATATATAAAGATAGTAAAAGAACCAAATAATCTGATGGAAATAACTTTAAATATGTATTTTAATATATATATCAACATATGAAATCACATAATTATGATATAATGATATCCAATAAAATAAAATCCTATAATATGCAAGATCTATACACTTGAAAGAAAACCACATAAAAATGGTAAAAATTAGAGAAATATAATTTTAAAAAGTATCAACCTAATAAATAAGCTATTGTAGTCATATTTATATAGAGGAAACAACATTTAAAGTACAAATAGCTTGGTAAATATAAAATGAGATGTTATACAACTATAAAATAGTAATTGTCATGAAACTATAAAAGTTACAAGCTTATTTCAGTGAACCTATTTATAGTTTCTGATACATGTTGAAGTTTCGCCTAAAGTGTAGATATAAGAAGAGGGAAAAAGACACTGTTTGCAAGTATGCATAAGATTCTACCAAAAGAAATCATTTGTTCTCTTAATAATTGAATACTGTGCAGAATAAGAATGAACTATTGATTCACACAGCCATACGTAGAATCGCACAAAACAATGTTGAGTGAAAGCAATCGGTGAAAGCATACTCTCTGAGGAATCCATGGGTTTAGAATGAGGCAAAACTAAAAAAGTGGTGGAAGTTGGAGCAGCATTTAACCCTGAGGGTCCGTAGTGAGCAGACTGGAGTGAAGAAGGAATTTTTGGATGATGTTATTCTGTTTCTTGTCTAGAAAACTGGCTGTAAAAATTCATTGAAGTTTGCATTATGATTTGTGTACTTTTCGTTGTGTCTATTATTTTTTAATTAAAAGCTTTCTAAAACAACGTAACCATGGACAAAGCCCCAGTGGATATCTCAACATACCTTATCTTTGAGCACAAAACATTTAAATGAGAATAGAATTAAAAGGGAAATAATACATTTTTCGGACAGGAAGCTATAAAGGAGAAATTACAATGGAAAAATAATTAAAAGATAGAACTTACAAATTATTGTGATGAGCAGCGTAGTATGACCATTAATTGACTGTCAACGTGACTGGACTAAAAAGATTCCTGGAACGGGGCCCGGGATTTTGCTCAGTGGTTTCGCCACCTGCTGCGCAAGCGCAAGGACCCGAGTTTGATCCCTGGTACCAAAAAAAAAAAAAAAGATCCCTGGAAAATTAATTGCCACACTTCTGGGTGTGTCTGTGAGGTGTTTCCAGAGAGGGTGGACATGTAGGCCAGCAGTCTCGTGGGACGTGCTTGCCCGGATTGTGAGTGGCATCATCCAAAGGTTGTAACCAGATGGAATGGAATGGAAGGAAGGAGGAAATCAGCCTGTATTTGGAAACCTCCATCCTGCTAGAGCAGAGTGCTCTCTGGCTGTTGCTGTCATCTGTGGACTTTAGACTCCAGCTCCTTCAGTCTTTCAAGGTGACTCATGAAGCTGCTCCTCTCCAGGGAGCTCCCAGGCCCCATTGTTCTGCAGCTCCCAGCTTTTAGGCCTGAGGAGCTACTGGACCCTCTGGCTCTGCAGTGTGAAGGCAGCCATCGTGGACTCTCCTACCTCTGATCCTGTGAGCCTATTAACAAATCCCCTAGCATAATTGTACACATCTCCCTAATTTGTTCTACAGTACAAATATAATGTTGGAAGGTGTGAAGGGTTAATGAAGCATTTTGCTCATATCTTGCTGGCTAACTCTTTTGTTTCTTATAATTCTTGAGGATGGAGGTGTCGGAGAGAGAACAACGGAAATGATTTGTTGGCCTAGAAAAAAAAACAACACTTAAAAACCAAATTTCATGGGGTTTTGCTCAGCCCCATTTTATGGAAGTGGTCTAAACCTGACCACATCCTCATACTCCTAATGCCAGTGTTTCCCAAGACACAACTTCACACCCTTCTGCAGGCAGCACCATGTGTCTCAGTTTATTTTTAACGATGACAAAAACAAGTGGTCTACTTAGACAAAATTAAGTTCAAATTGTTGCCTTTATGTGTGCTTATATAAGTAACACGTTAGAGAAGAGAAAGAGAGAGAAAGAAATAATAGAGGTAGTCTGAGTTTTAAACTTTCGCAGTTGATGTTGTGGACTGAATGTTTGTGTCTCCTCCAAATCCGTATGTGGAAACCCTAACACCCAATGCAATGGTATTTGGAGTTGGGACCTTTGGGAGGTTATGAGGGTAAGATGAAGTATTGACGATGTGGTACTCGTGATGGGATTAGTGCCCTTGCGAGAAGCAACCCTACAGCTTTTCTCCTCTGCCCTGACCCTGGGCACCAAGGAAAGCTCATGTGAGCCCAAGTGAGAACGCAGGACCTGCTAGCCAGGAAAAGAGCCCTCATCAGAAATGAAATTGACTGCAACTTTGGATTTCTCAGCCTCAAGCACTGTGGGAAAATAAATTTTTGACCTGAGTCACCCACTCTGTAGTTTCTTGCCATGGTAGTCCAAGCCCACTAATACAATTGGCCTTATGTAGACAAACCTGAAATGTTGAGAGATTCAGAGCAGATGTTCTCACACTTCCCAGAGCCTTGCCAAATTTTAATGAATTGGCTGGCGGAATGCTGGAGATAAAATTGGCAGGCCTATGAGATATAGATTTGCCATTAAAAAATAGAACAATTAATCCTCAAATCCATGGTCTACTCTGCTTTTGTTTGAATACCACTCAGGATGGACTTCTGTACGTTTAAGGTAAATATTCCTCATGTGCAGAAGATCATAGTCAATGGATGAGTGGGACGTGATGCTTGAGAAGAGACATTCACACAAAGAATATAAACATTTCAGTGATTAACACCCAGCTCTTAAGGGTGATAAGTAACTTTTAAATAGGCATATGATCTAAACTGTATGGTTTATCTTCAGTTCTGTCTTTCAGATTAATGCAAATGCCTATTTAAATAGCTTTGTTGATACCTGAGCACCTTAATGTGTAGAGAAGCCTGTTAAAAGCCAAATATTTATTTCTCAGTAGTAGTAAAGTAAAAAAGTAGTAAAGCAGTAGTAAAGTAATTTGGAAATTATTCTTGAATAAAGTCTCTATGCTAATGCAGTGTACGGCATCGGGGGAAATTCTTGTCCATCTCCAAACTACAATTATTTCCTCATTGAGAAAAATAATAGTACTCATAGTATAACTGAAATTTTAAATGAATGATGCATATCACACCCTTTCGTGTTGTGTCTGGTATGTAATAAATATTCAAGAAGAATCAATTATTATTATCATCACCACTACCAAGTTAAAAAAAAACTTGGGTTAGTTGTATATTTTCTCCTTTGATGCAATGTTTTAATAAATTCCACAAAATAGTAGACACTTATATGCCCACAATTAAATATTAAAAACATTTTTAAGGTGCTACCTTACTTCTGGAAAATGTTTATCCTTTTGAAGATATCTTTTTCATTATAATAACTCTGCTGAATTGGTTTGATAAAATATTTTACTATCTCTGTCATGAACATCTCCATTAATCCTCCAATATAAACCCTGAGCAGTTGCCAGATATTTTTCAGATGAATGTATTTAGTAAAGATTCCTAAGAAAGATAACCCATTCCGGACCATGGCTCTTCTTAGGGCTCTGATTATTCTCATACTGGCTGCCAAAGTTGATTCCCAAGCCCAACTGTGTTTTAGGAAGAAAATATACCAAGAATGGTTCTTTCTGTCTGATGACTTGATTTACTGCAATGGCTTCCACATAACGATTCCAATGTAGGTTTCAGGATATAGGATAAAAGATTATTTATTGCCATATGGGCACCAAAATAATACAAAGTTTGTAAAGATTTTTTTCTTGTTTGTTTGCTTTTTGTTGAAGTATAAAAAATGTAGAAAAGTGTTTATATAAAAATTATTTGATGAAGTTTCAAAACATATATCTATCTGAGTAATTAGCTTGCAAAACAGAAAAAGAACATTCTCAGCAACCTAAGATACTATGTTATTATTTCCTGAAAGTAACATAGCTTCTCTTGTAACAAAATAGATTCATTTTGCTTGTTTTTGATGTTTAGATAAATGGGATCACACTGTTTATACTCTTTGTGGCTACTTTGTGTTCTTCTGAATATTATATTTGTGAAATTCTTCTAAATGTTCACATGAGAATAGATGTAGATTTTTCTTGTCATTGCTATATGGTGGTCTGTTGTGTAAATATAATGAAAATGTATTCATTCTTCTCTTAATGGTCATTTGGATAGCTTTTTGTTTTGCATTATTACATTTAGTATATTAAGAATGTTCTTGTGTATCTCTTTTGGGGAACATGTGCGCTCATTACTGATGGGTATGTATTTAGGGATAGCTGGGTCATAGTATGCCTATGTTCTACTCTAGCTGGACACTTTCAAACAGTTTTCTAAACTTGTTCTAGTTTACACTCCCTCTCAGCGTGTGAGTGCTCCAGCTGGTAATTTCTCAATTTTCTGCCTTTTTTATTCACATTCATACATAAGCATTTAACCTCTTTTTAGAGATATATGTGCTATCTCAATGTTTGTTAAAAGCTGAGTACTAAATCTGAGCACATTTTCAAATGTTCATTGGCCATTTGGATATCTTCTTATGTGGAGTGCCTCTTACTCTTTGGCCATTATCTATGTTTTCTTTATTGATTTATAGGCATTCTTTATGAATTCTTAATAAGAGTTCCTTATCAGTTATGTTTTGCATATCACTTCTCCAATTCCCTGTTCACTCTCTTGATGCTGGCTTCTTGAACACAAATTCTTACTATTATTGTGCTTTATATTTTTCCTCCATGGTTATTGCTTTTGCAGTCCTGTTTAAGAAAATTTTGCCTATATTTAGGTCATAAAGATGTTTTCTTAAGTTTTATTCAGAAATCTCTGTGATTTAAGTGATCACATATAAGGTTTTAGTCCATCTGGGATTGATTTTGCATATGGTACGATGTAGGGATCACTTTACATTTTTTCCAATATGTATATATAACTGATTCAGCACAATATATTGAACATATCATCTTTCTCTATTGTAGGACAGTGCCATTTTTTCAGAAAGCAGATCATAGGATAGCTGTGCATCTGTTTTGGATTATCTGTTTTTGCCTATTGGCTGATTATTGTACTAATACCACCTTGTCTTAATAGCTACAGTTTTCAATAGGTTTTAATTTCTAGTAGTGTAATTTCTCTAGTTTTATTGTTCAAGATTATCTTGACTGTACTTGCCATTCATTTTTTCATATAAATGTTAGAATCAGCTCAATAATTTCATTTAAAAATATGTTGGGGATTTATTTAGGATTCCTATTAAATTTGTATAAAATTGGCAAGTTTATAATATTGAGTCTTTAGCTACGTAAGTACAGTGTATTCCTTTATTTGAGTTTCCTTTATTTAATTTATTCCTTTATTTATTTAATTTTTCACAAATCAATTAATAAGATTGTAGAATTTTGCACATCTTTTATTGGGTTTGTTTTCAGATAAGTGAAGTTTGCAAAGAATATTGGTTAGTAAATTTTATTTTCAACTCTTTCAAGGATATCCTCCTTAAATTTAGGAATCTTGCTAATGTCACTTATTAATTTAAATATTTTTATAGACTCCATTAATTATTTTTTGTGTCTTCTACATGTAAAGACACTTCTATTTTTTCATTGTAAAAGCTTTTTACAATAAGTTAAGTCTCTGTCTATATTCCACAAGTCCCATCCTAGTCCAAATTCCTCCCATCTACCATAACCTACATGTTGTGACCTGCAGCAGGAGCACCATAAGGAAATAGGGAAGGAAGGAAACTAAGAAGAGCATCTCTGTTCTAAATTCTAATTTATTGTTCTAAATGTTGAACATTGTAAATTTATGGCACATGTTCGCAATTACCAAAGCATCTCCAGATAGTCCAGAATTGTCTAGACTTTTTAATCCCCAGTGATATTTTTTCATTCTTCTCTGGGTCTATAATTAATACATCTTTTTAGTCACATCCTCATCACTGGGACAAAATACCCAATACTCATCACTTAGAAGAGGAGAGGTTATTTTTGCTCACAGTTTCAGTCCATGGTTGGCAGGTTCAAATGCAAAAATGGCATGGTGGAGAGGCCTGGCAGGGAGGAAAGCTGGTGGTGTCACTGTGTCCATGAAGCAGGTAGCAAAGGGAGGAGCTGGGGAGAAAAATGTACTCTTGTAGGTCGTGGCGACCCCCATTACCCACCTCTTCTTATTTGGTTTCTCTTCTTAGAAACACATCAGTTATGAGCTTACCAGTGAACCAATCCACTGATGAGTATGGTGCCTCCATGATCCTGACACAGAGTAGGAGCTCTAACTGCTTTTTCCCTTGGTGGAGGTAGAGGGTATGGCTTGGCTGGAGGCTGTCAAGCCCTTCTCTACCCACCTTCCCTTCAGCTCCTCATCTCCAATGGACTGAGACAGCAGGCTTCCGTGTGGTTGTTTAGTAGCCTCTGTCTTCCAGGCCAGTCCGACATGGGTGTAGCTCGGCTGTCAGCCTCAGCACCCCTCCCCATTTCCACCAGTTCAGAAGCAACTGCCACCTCTTTGAAGAAGTGGGTAGGCAAAGTGGACATGGCTAAGAGAGGGAGGGATCTGGGCTGATTAGTAGCATTCTCAACCTCCCTGACACCCAGTTAGCTGTGATGATGAACACAGCTAGACCTCCCAAAGATTCCCTGGTTGCAACCCCACCATTTTTTCCAGAGATGTGACAGCTGTCAATCAAACATCTCAAGTACCCATGCCCCGCAGTGAATATCTGCCACGACAGCTGCAGTTGTCCTGGAGCTCTGCATGCTCTTGTATCAATATCAGGCTTACACTTGGACCAATCAGCAGACCTAAATTTGAGCCAATTCTGGACCTGCACGTGGACCAATCATAGGCTTGCAGCTTCTACATAAGGGGAACTCCACACACACTTCTGGGGTTAGTCTAGGAGGGCTTCCAGTGTACTGAACTTGCTGTGCTACAGCACAGGTCTTGTAAAATAGACTTCCTGCCCCACATGGTCATGTAGGTCTGTAATTCCATCACTTGGGAAGCTGAGGCAGGAGGATCTCCATGAGTTTGAGGCCAACCTGGGCTACATAGTGAGTTCTAGTGAGTTCAAGGCCAGTCTGAACTACATAGTGAGACCCTGTCTCAAAAAATCAAAATAAATAAATAAGAAAGACTTGGTTTGGTCAGCCTGTAAATCTGCTTGTGATTTATTTCTTGGGTCATATGGGGTCTGAAGATACTGTAAATCTACTCAGTATTCTTATCATGAGTAGTGCAGACAGTGAATCTAAAGAAAGAGAAATAAACACTAGGGGCTGTTAGCCCTGAAAATCTCCGGAGACCAAGTGCTAACAAAGGCCAGTCACAGAGACCAGCATCTGAGGGTTCACCTATGGTGTCTGGCACATATTATGGTGGTTGGTGGTGGCAGTGACCAGCAGCTGTTGTGTCACCTGTTTGCATCCAGCATTACCTGGCATCACCTGGTGACCTCAGACCCTCCAGCAGACCAGCACTTTGCCGATTCATGACTTCTACCCAAACTGAGCCAAAGAGCCTTCAGCTCATTGGCAACAATCCGACCACCTTCCAAACACATGAGGCTCTTGGGGGCACCCTGAATCTCAACCATGACAACATCAAATAAAAACAAAAACTAGTAAACCTTGGATTGGAAATGTAGGGAAGACATAAAAGAAACATGTCCTAAGAGAGACGGGCATGTAAGGTATTACTGGGTATCTCTATGAAAAAGGAACCAGAGGCTTCTGCCTATCATAGCAGAGTAGCTTGCCTTGGACCAACGTTCTGTCAACAAAAATGATAGGGGTGTGACAAAACTGAAGCAAAAGCAAAACAATAAAGGGACCAGAGAACTGTTAGAGTGAATGAAACCTGAAAAGAGTGCATGTGTGAAAGCATGAAATCCACCTTAGCATTCCTTTGTCCAGGGACACTTCCTAGTTCACCATGGTGTGAGTACGTACAGCACAAACTGCTCTGTTTCTCTGGGCCGAGGCAACACAGATAGGAGTTCAGTGCAGTCAGAGCTGCAAGAAATTGAAAGGCAATGAAATTTTTGAGTTTCTTTTGCTATGGATCTCCAATTTCATCGCACTATGGTCTGATAATATACAGGGGATAACTTCAATTCCTTTGCACTTACTTAA
>NW_004624793.1:9013803-9168805 GCF_000247695.1 Heterocephalus glaber
ATCATGTTCCTCAGATCCTCTATTTTTTTATCTGTGTCCTCTCTAGATTTATTAATCATGTCTTGCACCATGAGCAAAATCTTTGCTGTTATCTGAATAATTATTTCTCATTCCATTTTTCCCAGATCCTCTTTTGTTGCCAGTTCAGAGAGTTCAGGTGGTTGTGTATCAGAGTGTTCCATCTCGTTTCCCTTTGGGGTTGCTGTAGGTGACCTGGAAGTCTGTTTTTGAGGCTTGTTTATGTGTCTTCTCTTTTCCACTGGGGTGGGGAGTGCTTCTGGAGCCTATGTGGCTCACCTTCTCTGCCCTAGGAGCCTGGGATGGAGGCGGGGAGCTTCCTTCTGGGTGCTGGGACCAGCTGAGCTTCACTGCCCTAGGAGCCTGGGATGGAGGCGGGGAGCTTCCTTCTGGGTGCTGGGACTGGCTGAACTTCATTCAAATTCTTTATTTCTAAGAGGCCACATGGCTTAGAACCTCACCAGAGAAGACACTGTATATCTATCTATCTGGCATCTGTCAGGAAAACTGAAACCATTTGATGTTTTCTGGTTTCCAGTCATTTAATATAGGAATTAAGGAGTTAGCACTGTTGGAAAAGTTGAGAAGTGAAAGTTAGGGGTTCTAATATCCATGATCTCAACTTAAAGCCTGAAAATGGATGATGTTAAGAGTTGTTTGAGGAGCAGCTGGGATTCTTGGGAATTTTAGTCTATGGCAGCAAAGTGAGCAAAGTGAATCTAATGTCTGTGAACAGCTGCATTCAGAGTATAAGGGCCTCTTCTCTTCTTCCATCCATATTTTATTTGAGGGCTTCCGGGTATAGAGAACTAACCTATGACCAGACAGACAAGGTATTGTGGGAAATTTATTCACGGCTACTTCTGGTGAACTTGGAATGAGCTGACCACAGAAAGTTCACCATACAGAGGAATATTCCTCTTCTACCTGGGCACAAGTCAATAATGTCATCCTTATTCCTCAGTTGTACAAATTGTACAAACTAGTATCAAGGGTAAATAAGATTCTGACTTTTGGAGTACATAACTCTCTTCTTAAATCAAAAAGTTCAGTGGACAGATTTCTCCAACAAATGTAAAAAGACAGATCCCAAACTGTCTTATTCAGTAGCTATAGAAATTAAAGAACTGGAATTCATGTACTGAACATGTAGTCTCCCTTTCCAATACTTCAAATCACAGACAAGTATGATTTTCAACTGGGGTCTTAACTAACTCTACTATACTAACTTAACTATAACTAACATTTAGTTTAGCGAGGAGACAGGAAAGTGTAGTCTAAAGTAGTTGGCAAAAAGTTACCATTGCTTCGATGATTGTTTAGTCAAGATATTTAATTCATTTAGAGATTTAAATTACATTAAAAGCTGAGTACTTTTATTAATAGAAGGGTTATAAAGATCTAAGGGCATTGTTACAGAGCATATGTGGCATAGGTCCTCTGATTGTTTAGGACCAGTCATGCTGGAGAAAGGTTGACTCCCTCCTGTCTCAGAGGACGAAGAGGGCTCCTCTGAATTTGTGTTGGCTGCACTTGGGACTAGATTGTCAGCCATCGTTATACGGGCTAAAGTAACATTCATTTCAGTGAGAAATGTAGCCTTGTGGCACAGTGCCAAGAGAAGCTCATATTTCTGAGGACTCAAGGGAATTCACCTGCTCTGGCTTGTATCACATGGCAGGTTCTTCACTGTTTTATCATCATACTCTGCACAGAAAGAGAAGGAGGGGAGGTTTTTTCTTAGATTATATTCTACTATTTGGGGGTTGACAGAGATGGTAATTCTGCTTCTTCCTTTGCACTTCTGAGTTCAGATTCAATTTAAAAAATGGCTGCATAGTTAGAAAGATGGAAAGAAAACCATTGGTTATACCACTGATATTATTGTTTTGGGGAAGAAAATTTGACCTGCAGAAAATACCTGGTCTCCCTAAAAAATTCTCCACATCTTGAAATTGTTGGACCATCCAAGACACAGTTTGGATCTAGAGAACAGGCACATGGCTAGCACCTCTGCTTTCCTTACTCATCCTGTGTGGGTTTGATTTCCATGAGAAAACAAAATTTCTAGTGCAAGTTGTTTATTTGGGTGGTCAGGAGGAGTCAGGAAAAAGAAGAGAACCAGTAACGTGGTGATAAACCAATCACCCGGTGGGAGATTGTGTCTTAATCCCACAGGGAAAATCTAGGAAAGGATGTAACACATATGCTTCATTATTATCCCTCCCAAGAGGCAAGAGAGCTGGAGTATTTAGTGGTGGGGAAATTCACCTAGGAAGTATTAACTCCCAGGCTTCCATGTGAGTACACAAAACGGAGGAAACTTCGGTGGTTTGGACAAAAATCCCCCAGGCTCAGAGATGGAATTATTGGCAACTGGAGCTTAACCAGAAGACACTGATAAGAGTGTGAAAGGGGTGTGTTGGGGCCATTGCTGTTGTCTGCTCTAAACCTTGCAAAATGTCCAGAGAGAGATTGGTCACCATATTTGCCTCTAGAATAAAGGCCATGGGCTCTAAGCCTGACCCAATGCATCTGCATGGAGGACAGAAAGCAGAGGAACCTGAGCACTTCTCGGAGACAGGCAGATCCCAAGGATAAGGGGAGAATATAAGCTGGGCCATGTGAGCCCAGAGTCATTTCTCCTTCCCTGAGAAGCTGGGAGGGACAGAGAGAATGACTGGGGTACCTTTCCAGAGTGTTCCCTCCAGAACAGAGGACCTGACATTTTCTGTGTCATGTATCAATGTAGGAACATGGGGGAAGAAACTGAGGGGTAGGACAGGGATGTGAAATTTAGAATTATTTATTCCTTAAAAAGTGAATCATTGGCACCAGCAATAGAGAAGGAATAAGTACAAGCAGCAAAAGGCTCCATGGTTTTGAAAGAGGTTTGCAAGGTAGCCAGAGAGGTCGTTGTATATGCATAGGTCGTCTTCTATGTGTTGTTCCTTTATGATCAACTCTTTCAACCACTTTCCTCTCTGCTCTTCGAGTCCTTCCAGTATGCAAAGCTTTAGCATCATGGTAATGAACTCTCAACTGCCCTATGTTATGTGTAATGACCGACAAATTCACACAAAATTACAATGGCTTTGCTGTGATCTGAATGCTTGTGCTCCCCCAAATCTTCTTGTTGAAACAGAATACCCAGTGTGATGGAATACAGAGGTGATCCTTTAGAAGATAATTAGATCAGGAGGGTGTAGCTCTCATGAATGGAATTAGTACCCAGCTAAAAGAGGCCCCGCAGAGCTCTTTGTCGCCTTCTCTCTGAGAACACAGCTAGGTAGCACTGTCCCTGAGAAAATAAGGCCATATTAGACACTGAATCATCTGGTGCCTTGATCCTGGACTTTCCGGCCTCCAGAACTGAGAGAAATAAATTTCTATTGTTCATAAGTTTCCCAGTTTATGGTGTTTTGTTATAGTAGTGTACAGGGACCAAGACAGGCTCACATGAGAGAAAAAGTTCTTTTTGTGTCTTCTAAAAATGCAGAGGCAAGTAGGCAGTCTGGGAGAGGTGGGTGGCTGTGTCCAAGGTCCTAGGCTTCTTCTATCTTGGACAACTATGTCCTTGCTGCCATAGGTGCCCAGACCCTAACTTTCCAGCTCCCAGGAAGAATGGAAGAGGGACATGGAAGGCAAGCCACTTCTTCTGAAGAATGAAATGAGGAAATGAAGCTTGTCACTTCTGCTGACATCTCCCTGGCTAGAATGTGGTCATATGACCATACAACCATGCTTAACTATGATGGGGGCTGGGAACTATGTTTTCTACTGTGCCCTTCCAAAAACTGGAATGGCAGTAGGATTTTGTTACTAAAAAGAGTGAAAAAGAAGAGCAATAATTGGAAAAAAATAAAAAAATTCTAAGATAGTTTCACAGATTCTTGTTGACAATTTTTGTGAAAGTTTACATCTTTATATTAAAATAAAATGTACATTTTACTGTGTCATGAAATTCTGCTCCTTATACTTTTAGCCTTGTTTACTATGATATGCTGAAGGTAAGACTAATTTTAAATTAATTTGATTATGAGTACTGGGTTTATTTTAGCTGTATGAAAACAAAAACTTTACAGATATTTTTAACCAATGTACCAAGGCAGCTTTTACTGCCAATTGTTAGTTTTTTTGTTTTTTTTTTAATGGTACTGAGGATTTAAATCATGGTCTTACACATTCAAGGAAAGTGTTCTATCACTGAGCTACCTCCCTAGCCCATTTCTTACTTTTGACGAGGTTTTCTTTATCTTATTTTTGCTTACAAGCATTAAAAAACTTGCATATCTTTTATATTAGTGTTCACTCTTGTCATGTAGTATTGATTTGAAGATAGCGTGGCTAAGGGTAAACAAACACTTTAATAGCTTCTAAAAATAAGTTATGGTCTGGAACTCAGGTAGACATAAGAAGTGTCTTAGTTATCGCAGATATGATGGGGAGGCCCCCAAACCTGGCTTAACTCGGACCATCTTTGGTCTTTACTGTGTCATTGGAAACCCCGTGCAGTTTTATGACTTGCATTCAACATGGAGTCGTGTACAGTTACTGTCGGGGTAGATGCTCAATAAATTTTGGCTGAATGATTGAAATAGGCCACTCAGAGTCTACCAGGAATTACAGGTCCTTTGGATCAAAAACAACTAGGGCTGGGGATTTAACTCAGTGGTTCTGCCGCCTGCCTCGAAAGCGCAAGGTCCCTAGTTCAATCCCCAGTACCAAACAAACCAACAAAACAAAACAAAACAAAACAACCTAAGTAGGTTTTAGTCATCTTTTCCGGGGAAAATCATTTTTTTGTTGTTTGTTTATTAATATGAATAATAGACTACATAACATAAGTAATAAAGTGCCAAGAATTATACAAAAGAAATGTAGAAATGTAAAAATTTCAAATATTGTTTTTAAAAAGGGTTCTTTTAAACAGCATAAAATATGAGGAGCAACTACCACAGTGCCTAGCATTATAGGTCCTCAAAAGTAACTGTCACAGTCAATTATCTTTTGTCTTGTTCCTTAGGTCACAGGACAAAGAACAAGTTTTCCACTAATAGGTAGCAAAGTGAGCTATAGCTTTTGGGCAGTCATTATTTTAATGGGGAACAAATTCACTTTCACATTGTAGAGAGTGGAAATCCAAGAAGAGCTGGCTTGAGAAATACTCTTCATACACATTTAGCATATAGAAGATTCGATAATTACAGCCCCTCTCCTCACATTGTACTCTATTTGTGAAATACCCCAGGGAACTCAGCAAGTACTTTAAAGGACCAATTTAGAAGACCTTGGAGAAGAATAGTTTTTATTTTACTATTTCTCTAACATTTGCCTACTGGTAATATATTGGGATATTATGGAACCTCTCAGCAGACAGCAGAATGTTATACAAGCAACATATGCTATCTGTCTCTGATTGATATAAAAATTTATTGTCTAATTATTTGGCAATGCTATCTCACTATTCTCTTTTTGAAAAAGAATTCTACTTTTCATTTTCCAGTTTGCTGCTTTATAGTAGGTCATCTGGTATTAATTTCACATATTCTCTCTTTCTTTACTTCCCAAACTGCAATTAATCTTAGTAATTTCTTTAAGCTACATGACATGATGCTTTTGACACATAGGATCCATCACTATTTAGCTTTCCAATTTTTTAACGTTCACAGAATTTACTTGTCTTAAGTTCTTTTTTGTATCTTAACCTAAAATTGAATGATCCTTCCCAAAAGATCAGAGAGTTGATGAAATTTTAGCTTCTGGAAATCCCTCTTAGCTATGAGAACACTTTGGAAGTGGGAAAGGTTTTACTACATTTTTTTGATAACTGATAATTGAGAAATTAGGTTGTTTTTTTTTAGAAAATCAATCTCTTCAGTCAATTCCCAACTCCATAAATCTACATCTCTATCTATTATTTATAAGATAGTTTGATATAACAAACAGTAGAGGCAATGGTTTTCATTTTTAATTAACCTGGAGCTTCTAAATGCATATTTTGCAATTAAAGTTTTTATATCCATTTTTCTATTAAAATGGAAGCTGGCATTTACATAAAGAGAGAGAATGATCAATTTTATCCTCTAGTAGCAGCTCACAAATATGACAAAATGCTAAATTTATTAATTTTGTGTAGTAGGAACACTGGAGTTTGTTATAGTATTCATTGTAATAATTTGTAGTACTTTGAATATTTGAATTCTTCCTAAATAAACCGTTCTGCCCCAATTTCTTTGAGTTTTTTTTTTAGATGAGTAGAGAGCAGAGTTCTATCTAGATACAAAGAAGAAAATGTGCCTGTTTTGCTGAGATTGTATGGAGTGTGGCTGAGATGAAAACTGAGTGAGGGTGAGATAATACTAATTTAGGTGCAGAACCAGCATGAATCAGGATGCGACAAAATCAGGGTGATTTTGGTACAAGAAAACTTTCAAGAGAATGGGTCACCTGTCCAGGAAAGGTATCCATTTGGTCCTGTGCCTCTGACCCTCCCTACAAAATTAGTCTGCCATCCAGATTGTAGCATTGTCCTTGGCACAAGCTGTTTCTAAAAACACATACTTGTCAGCTACATAGTTTATAGTTTTCAAGCAACACCTTCAGTAGGATTCAAATAATAAGACCGAAGGGAGAAGCCCAGAGTCTTCCTTCATGTTTGAGTCGCTCTGGTGCTTGGAGAATGGGGAGGTGGCCCTGGCTCTGGCAGTGTGGAGTGGTACCCAACTCTGAGTTCTTGCCCCCCCCCCCCATATTTGCCAAGGTTTACTCATAATAATTGTTAATTTTCCACGGAAGGCTGCTAGATTGGCGCTGAGAGCCAGCAGCAGGCCGGATGGGGCTGGCGGAGCAGGGAGAGGGTCGTGGCCGGGCCGGGGCCCAGGTGCAGCGCAGAGCCGCCAGGAGGGGCCCGCAGCCGGCAGACTGCAGAGCCTCTGCCCTCCCCGGGCTGGTTGGAGCCCCGCCGGTGACGGGTCTGAAAGCACGTGGCTACGTCATGGAAAGCCAGTCTTTTCAATGCAAACTTCAACTCCTCCTCCTCCTCCCTCTAATGCCTGTAACTCACATCGGAGGCTGGGCGAGGAATCCGGAGGGGAGATTTTCCTCATGCTCACGGTGGCTGGAAACTGGCAGAGGGAGAGGCCGGAGGAGGCAGGGGATTCGGTGCGCTCTCTACCTACTACGAGACTGACCCGGGGAGGGGGAGCCTAGATTCGCATCTTCTCTTCTCCCTGGGAATTCAGAACTGCAGGCTCAATCCGATCCCACTGAACACACGCTAGAGAAGGGAGGCTGAGGCTTCGGGTGTCGATCTCGGAGGTGGTATTGGTGTGTGAGTGCGTGTGGTGGTTTTTTTTTTTTTTTCTTTTCCTTTCTTTTTTTTTCTTTTTTCTTTCTTTTTTCCTCTTTTTTCCCCTCCTTCTCTCCTAGGGGCTCCACAATGGCAGTCTTCTCTCAGTAAGATGAATCCCGCTTCGCTGCTGCTGATCCACCCATCCTCATAGCGATCAAGTAAAAGGCTATGGTTTTCTCCTTGATTAGTTCTGATCTCAGTTGGGATTTCTTTGCTTTTTTGTTTGGCTTCATGCTGAAAAAGGATTTTCCCCCCAACCTTTTGGTAATAATCCAGTGGTGAGCGAAGGGGGGATAAATCATTCACCCTGGCCGAGAAGAAACAATCGCTGAGAAGTCTCAAAGAAATACACCACGTGAGGGGGAAAAACTGGGAGAAGATCCGGAATATTATCGTTTTTCCTATGGTAAAACCGGTGCCCCTCTTCAGGAGAACTGATTTCAAATTATTATTATGCAACCACAAGGATCTCTTCTTTCTCAGGGTGTCTAAGCTGCTGGATTGCTTTTCGCCCAAATCAATGTGGTTTCTTTGGAACATTTTCAGCAAAGGAACGCATATGCTGCAGTGTCTTTGTGGCAAGAGTCTTAAGAAAAACAAGAACCCAACTGGTAAGCGGAACGTGCATCGTGTTATGTTTTTCCTCATAATAACCTGTGTGTACTGTTGCTCACAGCGCTGGCTCTGCAGTTCTGCTATGCAGGAAGGCAGGGGAAGCGTAAAGGGGCCGGGACAGTGTTGCCCGTAGAGGTGTTGCATGAATAAACAAGCAGCCGCTGCTGGATCCGCGTCTGCGAACCCCAAAACGGTGATCAGCATCTCTTCTAGCCTGTGACACAATCCATCCCTAGGAGGGAGGAGGAAACTTCTTTTTTCTCTTCTTCTTCCCTCTCTTCCCTTAATGCATTTGGTTGCTTGTGTTTGGTGGACTAGCACTGGGCTGTGGCTTAGGGTTGTGCCCCAGGCAGCTGGAGCTTTGGTAGTTGGCAGAAGAAACCCCGAGGTCTCCTTACTTGTGCTGCCCGAGGAGGGACAGAGCTCTGGACTTTGTGATCAGCGGGCACAATATCCGCCACCCCATCACCCTTACCAAAGTGCAAGAGGCAGCTAACTCTTCCTCTGTCTGCTTCCACCCAGCCTGCCCCCGGGAATCTGAGGCTGGGGATGCTGGTGCCTGGAGGGAACCCCGGACTGGGGAGGCCAGCCTGGGTCACTTAACCCCCCCCCCCCCCAAAAAGCAGAGTCAGCTCCCGGCGTCGGGTCCCCGGGCGAGAGCCAAGCCGCGGCCCCGCTCTCCGCCGCCCGCGCTTGGTGATCCTGCGCCCGGATTCCAGAGGGCTCCAACCCGGAAACTTGCAGTGCGTTACATAAGCAATGCAAATGCAGGTGACCGAGGGGCCGGTCCCAGGGGCTCGCTGCCCCGGCGTAGCCCCAGGCTTTTGGGGGCGGGGGCGGAGCTGGGGGGAGGAGCCGGGGCGCAGGCCCGAGGGCTGCGCGGAGGTGGCGTGGCCGCGGTGGAGGTCCGGAGCTGGGGCGGGCCGGGCCGGGGCCGGGGCCGGGGTCGGGGCCGGGGGAGGGGGCCTGCAGTGGGCTCCGGGGCCGGCACTGCGGTGCGGCCGATCGCGGCTCTCGGCGGCCGCCCTGGCGCCCAGAGCGAGCCCGGCCCGGGGGTCCGCACGGGGGCGCCCGGGACCCGGCGGCCGGGCAGCAAGTGGCTGCTCCCCCGCAGCCTCCGAACTTTGCAAACCGGCGTCGCCGTGGCGGGGGTGGGAGGCGCGGCGAGCGGCGAGGAGGTGTGGGGGGGCGGGGAGGGGAGGCCAGCGCTTCTGCAGCAGAGCTGGAGGAGTCGGGGCGTCCGGAAGGGCTGAGGCCCGTGTGTCCAGGGCGGGAGGTCGCCCCGAGCGGGGACCCCGGGCGGCGCCGAGGGGCGGGGAGCGGCTTTTGGCTGCCGGCCGCTCGGTGCTGCAGTGGACGCTGCCTCTGTCCGGAGCCCTCGCCGTCCCGGGTTCCAGCTCCACACCCTGCCTGACCATCCCCCTCCGCCTCCGTCCTTTTTACCCTTCTCTCGCTCGACTCCTTGGCGTCTGGAAGCTCAGAAACGGTGCCTCCCGCCATCCTGAGAACTGCCCAGGCGAGAGCGTCCAGTTCTTCCAGTTCAGCTAGCAGCTGCCCCCCGACCCCTGGCATCCAGCCTGGCTCTTCCTGGTGCCTGCTTCCTACAGAGAAACCTACCTGCGTCTGCTCCACAGTTCCACGGGACTTCCCCGAGTGGGGACAGGCCGGGGGCTGCAGTTGGGAGCCGGGGTTGCCACTCCACACACAGAAATAGCGGGGTCTGAAGCCTTCTGGGGCCTGCTGAGACTAGAGCTAGCTCCCCTCTGAGAGAGGACATTTGTCTAGGGACCTTGGAGTCAGTCCTTCCACAGTATCGGAGAGTAGGAAGTAAGTTAGGGATGCTAAGTTTCTTTACAGGCCTTTACTTTTTTTTTGGTAAACAATTTTACTGGAAACACTAATTTCTTGCTATGCACGACTCGGGATCTTTTTATTACACTTCCCCCATCCTACCCACTTTCATCTCTCTGGAATAAAGTAGTTTTATTCTTAATTTTTCCTTCCAAGGCGTTTTGGGAAGGTGTTAAATGAATATTTTTGGAACGATGGAGTTTGCAACTTACGAATGCTAAAGTACTTGGGTGTAAAGTGCTGAGTTAAATCAAGGTGTGCCTAAAAACATCACTAGTATTGTAATAGGATAGTTTAGTCTTAGATTGGCAGGGATTCGAGTTCCCACCTGGGAATTGGAGCATTTAGAGGATTTTTTTTAAAAACGGGGCATTAATGTGTCACATGATTTATCTCATCTTCTAAAAGTTTTGGCCTTTTAAACTTGAATCAGATTTATACCTAGCCATTCCCTTTCAGTTTTGTATCTCCATTCTCCCTCTGCCACTGACATGAGCCCAAAATCTTCTGCAGATTTTTGATCCCAAGATAGCATGTACAACTAAGAAGTTAATTGGGTAATTAAAATAAAACAAAGACTACAATCCTCTTAACTGTTAAAACTAAAAAGGAACAGATTGACTAGTATCTATTATGTTACCTTACATCTAAAGAGAGGACAACTGACTGGTTGGAAACTAAGAAGTGTGGCAGAATACTGCAAAGTGCCCATGAGAATTTGGGGTAAAACACCTATTATATCAAGGACAAATATTAGATTGGTATTTCTTCCCCATCTCTGCAAGTGATGAAATAACGTACTCATTATTACCAGTTCTTTACATTGGCAACAAGTGTGGGTAGGTTGGGCAAAGTTTCTTGGGAGGAATTGAGGAGCACTGCTATATAATCAGGTTCATGTGAAATGAGCAGATAACAGAGGCATGAATATAAGGGTGAAATTATTCATCTACACAAAAGTTATTACTTAGCATATTTTGTATAAAATATAACTGGAAAAAACCATGCAAAATGTATTTGTGCTACGTAGACTTAAATAATAAGCTGCACTAGCTGAGAAATCTTGGATATAAATTTACTGTCTTTATAAAAGCTCCTAATATCTCACAGTACAGTTATCAGAGAACACACACACACACACACACACACACACACACACGGACACACAGATGTCCTATTTTCTCCTGCTTTCCTAGCAGAGCAATAGCTTTGCATTTAGAATAAATGTTACCTGCTAAAACTTTCACTGTATGAGTCATACAAGGTGACATTATTTTAGGCAAGTCATTAAATAGGGAATACTAAATCCGAGGCACTTATTTTGCCTGGAGAAGGCTTGATATGTTTCTTTGGACCAGTATGATAGTTTGGACTGACCAGTGTATATAACAGGTGTGGAAAATAATCTAGGTCACCGATCTCACAGCAAAGGGTGATAAGGGAAAAATATGGTGGAAAGAAGAAAGTTTACAATAAACATAAATACTTAGGTCATTGCTGTCTCTTGGAACACATAGTATAAAACAAGCAAAAGAAGCCACAGACTTTCAGATGTCTATACCCACTAATTTCACAACACGCCCCAAAACTCCATGGCTTGCTAGGATTTCGGAATGCACAGACTTTTAAGATAGATCTCAATCTATGAGCGTGTCAATGACAAGGAGGATACCAAGGAATAGATGTTCGAGACCCAGTTCTGCAAAGCACTTTGTGACATCCCAGACTGGTGGCCCTGGGTGGCTTTTTCAGTCTCCCTCTCTGCCTTGTAACTTCGCCATGGAACAAGCAGGGTCTGGTGGGATCTGTTAGCACTTCTTGCTTCCTACTTGTCTGAGTCCCTTTCAGCTCTGCTTTTGCCTTTCTCTCAAGCTGTTCTAGGTGTCAGAAACACCTGGGCAAGGCACTGTTATCATATGCACATTCTTTGTGATAGCTGCTTGCTTGACTTCGAGCGCTGCCATGGTGTTTGGAATTGAGAAAACAGGGGGCGAGGGAATTAAAGAGTGAGCACTTTTTCCTCCTTTTCAGCCTGCTGAGTCCTCCTGGCCTCCTGAAGAGCTGAGTGAGCCACAAATGGGCCATCATGTCTGAATTTCTAAACATGGAGTATATAGCAAGTGAATGCATCAAATTTAGATTACATAGCTAGAACACCAAACAAGTGTAGGGTTCTTCTAACATGCTTGGGTTTAGAGTGAGATTCCATGTAAGATGAGTTGGCCTTGGATTCCATCCAGGAAGCTTTAGTTACTGAGGTAGCGAAATGAGTTTTGTGCTGAACAGTGCCACTCCATGAACCACAGGATGGCATTTTAGATAGGCTTCCAAGTACTGAGTTGTTGGAAGAGTGGACTTTTCTTTTTTGTACTTTATATCCAGATGAACAAGTATAAAATTCAATGCATAATAATCTAAACTTACTTTTAACAATGAAGGTGACTTTGGTTGTACCCATTTACAACCTGTTCTCATCTCACACAGTATTTTTAACTGAGAAAGTTTGCTCCCATAATGCACTGCTTTCGGAAGGTGCCGAGGCTAATTCTATACTATACTCACATTTCCCACAGTTAACCATTCCTTTACAGTGTTTGAACCCAGTCTTCCATGATTCAGCAACACAAACATTAGAGACTTTTGTGAAGTATTTTTATATTATGGTAACGAGAACAACAACCAATGTTTTACTCCTTTGCATTTTGGCATCAGCCCTAACTCAAATTGACTCGTAAGTTTTCTATAAATACCATGTAGATATCTCAAAATGGAAGCATTTATTCAAAATAGTTTCTAAGCTTAAGGGGAAACAGTTGGGATGTTTGAACAGTACAGCCAGAGCTCCTCTATTAAGGAGCTTCTTGCCTACCTTTCCAATAAAACCTTTCAGATTCACCTACCTACACATCCGTACTCAGTTCCAGAGTCTGCATGGATTTCCTCAGGGTTTTAGCGGTGTACCATGTGCCATACGTAGTTACGAGGTGGACCTGGGCAATAAAGGGTAGGAGATTTTCTGAAGGCTATTTCTCAGTTCGCCAGTATATGTTTTGAAATGCAACAGCATTTTTGCTACCGTGCTTTTGAAAGACCATCTTTATCCTGAAACATTTTCCTCATTATCGCTCTAGTTGTTACAAACACATTTCTTTACTTAAGTCAGAATGTAAAAGGTAGGATGAGGAAGGAAAAAGGAAGAATTCTTAGGCTTTCCTTCTAAACATGCAAACCGAAAGGAGGAAAAACACATGTTCTATAGAGAACATTAAAGTTTTTGTTCAATCAACTCATATCCTCAAAGAAAGTCCTCCAACTGTTGGGCAGTACTGCCTGTCTCATTGGCTTTTGACAAAATCTCTGCTTATGCTACATAGCATGTCAGTACATTTTAGTAAAATGGACAAATAGTGAAAAATAGGTGTCTGTGAAAAGGTGAATGTGGGCGTGTAACAGTATCATGCATTTTACTCAGGTAAGTGTCCATAATGTTTATTCCTTTCCAATATAACCAAGAATTTGGCTAATGCTTTTTTTTTTTTTTTTTTGGCTATTGCTTTTTTATGAAATTGTGGTTCTGGGGACTGAACCCAGGGTCTCCCCACTAGCCTACATGCCTAGCCCTTTATTTCATTTTGGAACAGGGCCTCCCTAAATTGCAAAGGCCAGGATCCTCCTACCCAACCTCCAGGAGTGCTGGGATTGCAGGCTTGCACCAGGCCTAGTTGAATCTGTCTTCTAAATAATAAGAAAGATAGAAGGAAAGGAGGTATCAGAGGCTTTCACTTCTGGCGCTTCATCCTTTCTGACAGACAACCTGAAGTGCAGCGTGCAAACATTCCTTTGGTCCACATTTTCCATACTCTCCCTTCTAAATCTCAAAACTTGAAGCCTGCAGTCTGTTCCTCACCCTTGAGCCATTCTCAGAAATATAAGCTGAAGTGTTCTTTAGATTTTCCCCTTCTGCCACTCAGCCTTAATACAGCAAATGCTAGTGTATTGCCTGGCAGAGCTTGCTTCATTTTCTTTTCCAGTCTTTAATTTTCATCTCCTTTTCTGCTTAAGCAGTGACTTGTTCATTTCTCTTTTCAACTCCTTTCTCTGAAGATTATAATTGGGACCTTTGCTTGTGATATGTTTGCTTTTGAGGGGGGACAGGACACAATGACCCTCCCTAGCTCCAGTTGCCTTGCAAGGATGTCCCTCCCTTTCATATGTAGTTTTAAAGTTTTAAAGGCAGTCCTTTTCGGACTCCGCGGCTCCCTGCACTTCCAGCCACCACACAGGTCTGTGTCTCTCTCCTTCCTGAAACCACTTTGAAAGGTGGATGGTGCTAGGCTGGGCCAGTGTCCCGGGGCTGAGAGACGCAGAGTTTGTATCAGGGACCAGAAAGTTTGGCAAAAGCCACGGCTTGAGGCAGAGGCTTCGGTTTTCCCCGAGATCTGTGTCATTTGTTTTCTGCAAAGCCGTGAGCCGGCCAACGCTGCAGCTCTGAGCGGTTGCAGACATGGAGCCCCTTGGTGATGTGGGTGAAGCTGGCTTCAGAGTCCGCACTATTCAGCCCCAGAGAGATGGGGAACAAGCAGGCTAGGGGCGGGCTTCTTCCTGGCGCGGCTCGGAGGGCTGAAACCCTATTCCGTCCCAGTCCACCGCTCGCTGAGACCCGGGCACCTCCGCGTCTCCAGACTCAGGGCGCCGGGGGCTCCGCTACGCAATGCGGCGGAAGCGGCCCGTTGGAGATGCCGTAGCGCGGGAAGTTTTCGTTGCTACGGAGATGACCTCTGACCTCAGGAGCGTCTTCCAAGGCCCGGTAGCCGGCGCCGCCGTTGCTATGGCAACCAGCGCTACCGGAAGCCGCGGCGCTGGAGCTGCAACGCGCTCCGTCTCTCGCTGTGGCTCCTGAGGGCGCTGATCTCCGGGCCGCTCCTGCTCGGGCGCTGCCCGGGGCGTCTGCGGAGAGCGTCCCCGTGTGTCCCCGGGCCTCCGGGCTCGGAAGGAAGCTCTGTCTCGGCTCGCAGGTGGCTGCCTCCGTCAGCCCGGCTCCGCGACGCGCTCCCAAGTGTCAGCTCTACCCCCGGGACCGGCTGAAGGGAAGGGAACGGGCGGGAGGAAGGAGCCGCGGTCGCTGGGCGTTGTGTCCACGTCCAGCACTGGGAGAAGATTGCGAGGTTGGGTCTCAGCTTCCTCACCAGCTGCTGGAGATCCCCCGCCGGTTCTTGGAGTTTTCTGGGCCGCGGTCTCCTCGTCAGTAGGAAGGGTATTGACTAGAGTAATCTCAGCTCAGCACCAGCTCTAATACTCTGCTAGTTTCTGTGGCTTCCCCCGCCCAGGATCCCGCCCTGAATATGAGTGTGTATTTAAATTGCATTCCAAAGGCGAGAGACTGTAGGTAGAGGCCCTCCTTCAGGATCGCCAACACCCTGCTCGTTTTACACATGGGCCTCTCCTCCCCAGTCTGGAAGTGACTTCCACGAAGTGGTGTTTAATCGTAGGCACAAGCACAGGTAGTGGTTTGTTTTACCTGGGACACCATGAAAAGCTTCTCATGCACGTCACAGAGTTGTGTGGTTGGTGCTGAAAGGGATGGCGTCCCACTACATCCGTTTCACTTTCCAAATGTCTTTCCTTTAAAGGATTCTAAGCATTTTTGAGGAGGGGTTGTCTGTCTACATTGGCTTTTCTTCTGTCATCTTTGGGCTATTGCAGAAAATCACTTAAGCTTTAAATCTTTTCTTTAAACCTCATTTGCAAATTCTTTTTGTTAATTGTGTAACTGTAATCTATTTTTCACATTTAATAAACGCTCAAAAGGTAGCACCGTGTCCCATCTGATGATGCTAATCCCAGAGGTACAGGGGTGAGAAGAGTTCTTCCCTCACGGAATTTGCAGGAGAGCCAAGAACTGGGTTAATTCTGATGGTATATGAGTGTAGATGGATGCAGGTGCAATGAGGCCAAAGAACAGAGCACGGAAGACTTAGTAAAGGGAATAAATCTCTGACTGGGTCTTGAAGACTGACTAGAAGTTAGCCACGTGGGGAATTCACTGGTAAAGTTAACAAAAAAAATGAAAACAGCATACTTGTGCTTTGGAAGGCCAAGAGAGGGCTGCATACCAAGAATTACCACAGGAATAGGATAGTGTGGGTTTTGGCAGGTGTGTGTATGTGGTCTTCTAGAAGGTAGTCAAGAACACGTCACGTGTGTTCTGTATGATGTGATCAGATTTATTATCTAGACCACCATTAGGGCCACAGTGTGGGGAATGGGATTGAATTGGTCAAGACTGAAGGTGGAAGGCTCAAAGAGGAAGTAACTACCCTTGTGAGATGTGGTAAGCTCCAAAATAAGGCACAGGAGAGAAAGTAGAGTCTGTGTAAGTGGCCAGGTTGAATTTTAAGGAGGAAGTGGAAAGAGGAGCCTTGAATTTTATGACTATAGGTTTTTGATTTGGACACTTGACAATAATACATTCCCTTCTTGAAACATAGTAAAAATTCTCCAGACTATTCATATTGAGTTGCTGAGAAAACTTAATACCAAGTCAGAAACTTTGACAAATTTCTCACTCTAGATTAAAACTTAGGCAAGTCGAAGAGAGTTGCCCTGGGATAAAGAGTTCATTTTTCTTGACTTCAACTGTGAAAATCCTTAGCTATGGGGAAAATACAATAAAGATAACTCAGAATGGTTTTTTAATGATTATAGACACATCTTTGTCAATAGCAGGTGTTTCTGAACACAATACTTTGTTAAGTTTGAGGAGTCAAGTGGTGCAATTAAAAGCTAAGTTTTCAGATTGACTATTCAGGCCTGGCAAGAAGGAAGCATGATCTTTATTGAATTTACATATGTAAGTGTATGCACCTGCTTTTTAGATAGAAATGAATGTGGTTGTAATTAAAATGCTTAAAACCCCTCTCTAACATTTTGTTGTGTATGCAGTTACAGTGGATCACTGAAGTGTGTGGTAACCTTCTCTGTAAGGCTGCCTCTTAAAGTATGGCTTCAGAAGGATTGTGCTTTTTATCCCCTACTGCCTGTGTGCAGCCCGTGGTACAGTAGTGTACTTCAAAAATGTAAGAAAACCGAATATAAGAAGTTCTCAAGACTAACACAAAAACAATATCCCTTAATTGTGTGTGCTTTCGAAGTCTCTGCCTTAAAGTCTGCAAACGCATCTTTCTTATTTGTATTACTGTTGTGCAGCAGGTGTTGTAATTCTTAAGCAAAGTAAGCGCCCTGTTTGCTAGGAGACCCGAGTCAGTTTCTTAATTGAACAATCACTAGTGGCCCTGTTTCAGTCCCGATGTTTTACTATTGGGGCAGATTGAAAGCAATAATCCAATATGCTCTCATTTCCTCCTGGTTATCAAATGTCTTGTCTCCTAGGCCTTTGTATTTTTTATAAACTTAATTATTTTTCTTTTACATTAGAAATATGTCCTCACTAACAATGTGAAATAACATTCCTTATACATATAATAATGGATATTACATACTGTATAGGAAATGCTTTTTTAAAATTTAACCAATGCATAAAAGCAACAATTATACATAATAAGGGAAAACCATGTAATGTTTTGTTACATGTAAACATTGTGTAATATTATGAGAAACACTTAACAGAATGGATGCTCAATGGTAGAAGTATTTTAACAGTGCAGTAACAGATTTAACGTAGGGTGTCTTGGTCTGTTTTCTGTCGCTGTAACAGTACCCGAGAGCAGGTAATTATAAGTCCCAGGGGTTTATTTACATCATGGTGCTGCAGCTTGGTGGGCCTAAGAGCATCTGCGGGCATGGTATGGCATCTGGTGAGGGGCGTCTCACTGGGTCGAGGCATGGAGGAGGGCCTCCAGTGACTGGCAGAGAGCTTACTTTTATAATATAGCCACACTTCGATAATAACAACACATTAATTCATGAGCGGATTAATATTAATAGCTTGTTAGAGGCCACACTTCCCAACACCCCCACAAGGATGATCAAATTTCAACCAGAGTTTCTGCTGGGACAAAGTCTGTTCAAACCACGGCATTGGATGGAAGCTGCACATAATTACTGCTTATTAGTTTATCTTTCCTCACTTTATTTCCTTTTATAAAAAATCGGGGATAATTTTAATGGCACAGTGCTAGGTATATGAGACACTAACCAGTGGCAGGTATGGTACAGCTAGAGCACAGCCTGATATGCAGAGCCATGAATCCAGTCAGTGCTCTGAGCCTTTGCCCTTTGCCAGAGCAGAGTGCATTCCCACCACAGAATCACCCCTTTGTCTCATTTTCCCTGTATTGGCATTGTCCTACTGCAGATTCCATCTTTTAGCATATAGTTGCTATGCCTTTCAGAAGTTTTGTCATGAATTTACTCTGCAGGCAAGTCAGGATTAGTATTTCAACTGCACATGTGTTACATTGGAGAAACAGGCAAAAAATAACAATACAGTGTTCATAAAGTAAGTGGACACATCTGTCTGAACTTGAGACGTACCCGAAGTGGCATCAACTTAATTTGATTTTTTTCCTCTGTCTACTTCAAATTAACATAGAAAATATATGATGTGCATTTGACTTAAGTTTTCCATTAATGAATGTACATTAAACACATTCATGTTTTAAAAGCATTTTTACTCTTCTGCTTTCAAAGAAATATCCTGATTATTTTGACTCTTGTGTTATCATTAAGTATGCTATAAGTAATAATAATCACAATTACCCTTTAGAGAATGCTTTCTATGTATAGGCAATTTACTTCTATTGTCTAATTTAATCCTTAAAACTACAAGTAGGAACTTCTGTTATACCTAAAAGTTATAAAGCTCAAGCACGAAAAGGTTACAGAAGTTGCCAGAGTCCTAAGATAATAATTAAAAGATCTTGCTATACACCCAATTAGTCTTCAAAATAGATACTCTTAAAAGGCCTACACAGCAGCTGCCTCTCTGAAAAGCATGATTAAGTATGTGAAAGTGACCAATATTTGTCTTCATGTTTCCCTGAATCATTTGACCTGGAACTAAAGGAGACTCCAACATAGTATGTGCTGAGGTAGCTAGAATTTTTAAAGCATTGTCACTGAGATGTGATTTGCATACATTCAAAAGCACAGTTCTTAACCTCATGGCTGATATATTTTGACAATCATTGGTATTATATTAACCAGTAACACAATCAGGATCTAGAACATTCCTATCACCCCAGAAAGTTCTGTTTCCTTTCTCTTACTGCTGTGATCCCTCTAGGAAGCAGCTACCACTCTGACTTTTCTCACTTTAGTTTAGCTTGTAGGAGAATTTCACGTTGGGTCGTGCAGTCCTCACATTTTGGGGATTGCTTCTTTTTGTCACCATATTGATTCTGAGATTCATTCATGTCATTGCATGCTAGAGGTGTAGAATTTGATGTGAGAGTCTTGTTGTATTTTGTTAACTAAAGCATCTTAATCGAACAGTCCAAGTTTCAGTTAGTACCAGAAGTGGTACAGAACTACCAAGTGTAGAGTTCACAGAGCTTGGTAGCCTGCCTCAGTTACATACAGCCTGGTAGAAGACAGGAGAGCCCTGGATCAGAGAAGGACTTTATTATTCAGAGTATAGCAGGTAGCATGAACGTTTTGTTCTCTTAAGTTCCCTGGTGCCTCATCCCTTAAGGTAGTGCCTAGTGGCTTGGAAGATATTTGTGTACTGTGGATTTGTGTCACCCCTGGTGGATGTCAAATTTAGGAAATCCCAAATCTTTTAAGGGGCTTCTAGCAGAGCTACCTGATCTTTGCTCTGTAGGGAGCAAATGCTCATTATTCTGGCCAGGAAACAAATATGTCCTCCCAGCTAGAGGAGGCACTATCCCTGGATACCAGGGTTGTTTGTTATGCAAACATCCATGCAGAGATAATCTGGTACAAAAGCTGTTATTAGATATGCAGAAATGCTCTGGGCAAGTCATTTAAATTTATTTTTTGCAAGTAGACTCTTTCTTCCTTTTGTCTCACAGTACTGCCATGCCATTCTTATTGTTCCGAAAATGCACCTAGTCTTTAGAAAAATTCTTGTTACTTGAAAGTTATCTTGCAAATGATCCCAAGGCTTTGAGAAGGTAGACAATGTGCAATCTTATATGATAAATCTGTCAGCATTTAAATAAGTAAAATACAATCCATTACATGTTAGTTACTGGGAGAGATTTAAAATATTCCATAAGGGTTTGGTCCTTGACCCATAAGTCCTTCAGCTAAATGTACATACAGAGAATATGAATGTGGGACAGAGTTATTTCTACTACAAAACCCATCTAGGATGAAAGGGGAAGAAAGGGAAATCTTTTAGACCAGTATGACCTGAGGTGACTTGTAAATGCATGTTTCAGTTGGCAGGAGAGATAAGCGGATTCTTGGCAAGAAATCACACATGTGAATCACACATGTAATATATGTGAAAGTCAAAGGCTAGAATTATTTATGGAGAGTGAAAGGCATGTGGTTGGGGATTTGTGGGAAAGTTAATGAAATCATAGTTTGGAGAATTAGTGGATTCATATTTTAGAGTCTGAAAGCCTGGCAGAGGAGTTAGACTGGATATGTAAAAATTAGTGAACTGGAGGATGTTTCTGAGAAGGGGAGTTGGATGATTGGGAATTGCAAGATTACAGTTGGAAAGCAGAACTGATGTAACTGACTGCAGGGAGGGGCAGTTCTGGGAGGAAGGAAGGTTTGTGTAATAAGAAAGCAATCAAAGGAAATGTTCTTCTGTTAGTTGGAGATGGAAATAGTTTGAGTGGAAGGATATTCTGGGTGTGTAATAAAAGCAGGAGGAAAAATGCTCAGCAATCAGGAATGGACCATTTAAAAATATACATGGAGAAATTTTGGGTCAGGAAGGGCACTGTTTGCCCTGAACTTGGAAGGATGGAAGATGTAGAAGGTGTAAATGAGTGATGTGGCATCACTGTGGTCCTGGCAGAGGCTCATGAGAAGTGGACTCAGTCTACTCTCTGAAGTCATAGATGATTTGACCAGAATGTGAGACGTATTTGTAGCTAGCAGCTACATATTTGTCCTTGATAGTTACTCATAATTGATAGTTGGATGAGCACATGTAATTCTTATGTGGTCTGGGGCCAGTTCTCTAGGTCTAGTGGCTTTTTTTGGTTTCCACGTAAGAGGAGAATGGCTTTCAATGCTTTCTTCAAGATGTGGCATTGAAGCACTAAGTAGTAGTGCTTAAGTACTCCATTTAGCAATTTATTTCCCTGCCAGATGATTTTTTTAAAGTGTAACACAGTTGGAAAGGACTAAAAATGGCACACCTATTAGGATACTAGGAAATTTTTATGACTTGGGCCACATTTTTTTTTCCCCTACAAGAAATCTTAAGTTGTTGCTCTGGCTCCAGTGGTGGCTATTTGTTTTACTAACCTTTGCTGATCATTGCTTAGTGGAAACATGGATTAAAGAACAGTTTGCTAAAAACACAACTTTTGGAATTGAATTTTGTTTTTTTACTCTCTCCTGTTATAAAACTTGAATTATATTTTAGGGCATCAGTATCTGTGCCCTGGATATTTTAATGCTTAGCAATGCCACAGTATTTATAAAATGACATTTTAAGGAAGATAACCTTCCTTAAAACTAAAGCAATTAAAGTATTAATGGCTATTCAAATTTTGTAAAAATGTCACTAATAATGCCTTAGAATCAGTAGTTGCAATTTCTTTGCTTCAGGGATAGGATACTTATTGGAGATCAGAGTTTCTAAAAGTGATATGTATTTATAGCGTGGGGCAAGCATAATTCATACAAGAAAAAGAAGGGGCTCATTTTAGGGGTGACAGCAGACATACTGTGGTGGGAGCAAATTGGAATCTTAAACCTGAATTCTGTTATTCCAGTGGGGTGAGCAGGTAAGGTAGTGATTTAATCAAACTTTTTGCAAATTAGGGTAAAGGCAATAGACAGCTACACAATGCCAAGGTCTGAATACTGCCGGGTTACATAAAGAATCTGATTGTTTTGCATTACCATATCTTTGAATAAAAAAGTGAAACATACACCCTTCGCATATAAAGATGCCACTTCCGAATCATGGTCCAGCCTGTGTCATGTGGATATGTAGATGCTTTTTCACCCACTCTCTCTGTTGTCCACTGACAAGTATTTGTGAGAGCCTGAGGAAAGGAAGTTAGACACATTCAGCTCACTCTGTGATTATAGTCTTACTTTTCTTATTTTTATCATCCAAAGCAGAAGGAGGCATTATCTGTCTTTGTGCATCTTGATAACAGCTTTTACTTAACTATGCATTACATTGCAATGTTACAGTTTTAATGTAAGACAAATCACTGACTTATCCTTTCTTGTATCCATTAAAATTTATAGTTGATAGAAATATTTCTAAATATTATTCCATGCTTTGTTAGGAGCTATTCTTCTTTCTCCCCACTGTAGAACTATAAGAAAATTAAGGAAAATGATAGAAGTGGTACTGTACTGCTAATAAATATACCAATACAGGTGCAAAGAACTTCGAAAAGTGCAGAAAAGTGATTTTCAGGTAATATACATTGTATTTATTTCCTAATTTCTGCATTAAATTATGGCAAAATGTCCATATTTTGAGCTACTAAATATTGAAATACTGCTTTCACAGAATGTCCCACATTAAATTGTGGTTTGAGCTTTTCCAATTTTAAGGACAAACACTAAGCAAGTTGCACATATTTATGGGTATGGATGTATGCTAGACATTAAGCTTGTAGCTGCATCTTGGATGTTTGTGGTTTTACCCCATCTGTTGGCCATTAGAATCTTTTCCCATGAGAGACATTGAGGGAGTGTTTGTATCAATGACAATATGACAGTGAGCAGAAAGCTCAGAAGTAGGTTTAGCACCACAGAGAATCAGTAATTTATGTTTTTAAATGTATAGTTTTTGAATTAAAAATATCTTTATATCCATTTCATGATTTCAGATAGCTTGGTTGAGATTATCTTAATTAATAATGAGACATTTCCAAGGATGTCTACTTCCTATATCAGGTTTATTAGTTAGCATCTTTACTATTGGTATTTATGGGTTGGTACAGTTTAAGCAACACTTTAAGTTTCTTCCAAATAAGTAGGCCACATGGATAACTCAGAAGTAAAAGTTGGAAGCTCCAAATACATGGTAAATTTAAGTCACACTATAGTTATTTCTTTAGGTTTTGGTGCTGTCTACTACCATTATTTCTTTTGTGTACAGAAAGATATTAGATGAAAAGCAGAAAATAAGACAATAAAACATGAAAGAAAATCACGTAGTCAATAGTGCTTTAAGCTCTTTAAAAATTCACTAGAAGGAAATGAAAAACATTCTGTACAAATTCTCTTTGGTCATGTTTGTTGTATGGAGGGGTTTTTGCAGGGGATTTTAAGATATCTTGTGTCCTTGATTCCTATTGTGTATGAAGAGACGTACTTGGTGATAGTTGCCATTTAAAATGTTATACTCTACTCTCCTAAAAATTGCTATAACTGTTCCATATCTACTTATTAATCAATTGTGTAGAACAAAATATAAGGAACCCCAATTTCTTGCTGTTTCAGTTGTTTTTATATATTTGCTATTAGGTTTCCTTTAGATACTTTGCTTGATGAGGAAAGAGACAACAACCTTAACCCCAAGACCCTCTTAAAATTAATCATCTTATGATCACTTTGGGGGGGGGTGATCTCCAATCGCATTAGAAGTGATGATTTAATAAAACAAGATACACAGCCGTGGTATGTATCTGTGAGGATAATTTTTAATTAATTTTTTTCTCATTAATATTGCAGGATGTAGTAATAGAGTGATATTTGAATATGTAGCTCCTGTGCTATAGAGCTCAAGAATAGGGCATGGAAGGTTGTCTGGGGAAACAAAATTCTGACAGTCTTGGAGAATGATTAAGAGTTAGGCAGGCACTGGGTAGGGAAAGGAAAAGCGTTAGGGAGAGGCACTGGGTAATCTTTTAAGAAAGAGAAAACAACATGGAGCATAAAAGGGTCATGAGTCCAGGAATTACACATACAATTGAGGAGTAAGAACTTGAGTTGATTTGCTTTTCAGTAGACATATATGGAATATGTGCTCTACTTTACCAAAAATATTTAGCCACTGTACCTCCAAAATATAATACCCTAATAGCCCTTCATGTAATACAACAGACAGATTCTCAACCATGTTCTTACCTGCCAAACATGATGGATAATACTGTATTTTCATGTCAAGTATACTTTTATGAATAGTTTTTCTTGCCCAGAAGTTGTAACTTTCCCCACTCATTAAATAATCCTGGAAATAAAGTAAAAAACATTATTAGAAGAACAACTTTGAATAAATTATAATTATATATAATTATATTTTCCCCCAGACGTGGCCTAAATGGAGAATAATCAGCCTTAAAAACTAGAGGTCAAAAGTGCCAGCCCCAGCCAGCCTATCCTGGCCTCACCCGCCTTAGAGTAGCCACTGAGCAGGAGAACCGTGATGGCTGGCAGACTGGTAAGGCAAGGATAGGCTGATTGGGGCTGGCATTTTTGATCTCTAGCTTTCAAGCCTGATTTTTTCCCAGCTAGGTCTTATGTTTGGGGAAAGAGGTATAAAATAGACATTCAAACACAGTAGAACTTTTTCATTGTTAACAAAGTTCTTGAGAAACATCCTGCAGCAGTTCCTGCAGATGAGGGATGGGATGCCATATTGAGAACTGTTATTTCAGCTTTTAACAGCTGAGGGCAGGTCTCCTTTTCAAAAAAGTTAGCACAATTTTTTGTAACACTTTGATGGGTGCTATTCCATGCTTGATAGTTGATGCAACACCCCAAGCTGACTGAATGACTTCTCTGTGAAGAATAGTACGCTTCGTCTCCCAAATGACACATAAATGAGAAAGGATATTTCTTTTCTAGGGACACTGAGGTTTGGCTTTAGGATGGTCAGTCCTTGAGAAGTGACACTCACACAGGCAAAGGAATAAACAGATCCATCTTCCTTTCCCTTATCTGTCTCATTCCCTTTTGTCCATATCATGAGATTTTACCCATTGTAACCAAACTAGGAGTAGATTTAGACTGGAGTATTCTGAAAGGAATGAGGAACCTGTGGCTGCCCTTAGATAGCATTTGATAATAAACTGGTGCATTAGTTTTCTGTCACTGAAACAAATGCTTGAGGTAACCATCTTAGAAAAAGAAAAGATTTAATTCAACTCACAGTTTTGGAGGTTTTGATCCACGGTTGTTTTTTGGGCCTCTGGTAGGGCAACACGTCATGGCAGAAATATGTAGTGAGCAAAATTGTTTACTTCATGGATAGAAATGAAAAAAGAAGAAAGAGGAAGGGCTGGGAATCCTACTGTACTCTTCAAGAGCATGCCCTTATGACATAAAGACCTCCCATGTCTTTAAAGGTTTCCACAAGCTCCCAGTAGTGCTGTCCCAGACACTAAGTTCCAAACGATAGCAGCTGGGTGTCAGTTGAAAAGTACAATGAGCATAGCAATAACTATAAAATAGGTTATGACTGGAAATTAATTTATTGTTCCACAAGGCTGACTGTCAATGCCTTTGGGTTTTTTACATTTTTTGTTCTTCTGAATTTGCTTATTGGCTGCAGATGACCATAGTTATGCAATGAATAATAAGAAAACTTCAAATAACATTTTCTGTTATAGAAGAAATCCGAAATGATTTGTGGTTTAATTTTAATATTGTATTTTTCAAACCCAGAGTATAAGTTATAAATTTCACTCTTATAGCTGCTTTATTGAGATACCATGAATATAGCACAAAGTTCCCCATTTAAAAATATGCAATTCAGTTTCCAGTGTATTTGCATAGTTGTACAATAATTATCACATATAATCTTAGAATATTTTTATAACTTTACAAAGCAACCACATACCTATCAGCAGTTACTTCTAATTTCCTTTTTCCACATACCCTGGCAAACTTATATGTTTTCTCTCTCTCTGGATTTGTGTGTTCTGGATATATTGTATAAATTAAAATACCCAACATCTGATTTGCTTAGCATAATGTTTTAAGGGTCATCCATGTTGTGGCATATATTAGTGTTGCCATTAACATTTGTATATAATTTTTTGTGGATATGTGTTTCAGTTCTCTTGGACATATAACTAGCAGTGGGATTTCTGAGTCCCGTGATAAATCAACATTTAACGTTTTGAGGGCCCACCAAACTCTTTACTAAAGCAGTGTTACCATTTTACATTCCCTACAGTAATGTATGAGAGTTCTAATATTTCACAACCTTATCAACACTTGTTACTGTCTCTCCTTGTTTTGATTGTTGTCATTCTAGTGAGTGTGAAGTAGAATGTCACTGTGGTTTTGATTTGCATTTCCCTAATGATTAATGATACAGAGGATCATTTCAAGTTCTTGACTATTGTGTATTGTTTTTGGAGAAATGGCTATTCAAACTCTTTGTCCATTTTTAATTGAGTGATTCATCCTTTACTTTTGGATTGTAAGATTTCATTATGTATTCTGGATATAAGTCTTATCAAGTTTGTTGTTTGTACATATTTCCTTCCATTCTGTTGATGGTGTCCTTAGAGTGCAAAGTCTTTAATTCATTGGATTTCACTTTGTTTTTTGTCACTTATGTATTGGCATGTGATCTAAGACACCATTTCCTAACCCAAGATCATAAAGATTTAGTTGTAAGTTTTCTTCTGAGAGTTTTAGCCATTATATCGAGGTCTATGATTCATTTTGAGTAAATTTTTACGTATGGTGTGAGGTACGGGTCCACCTTTGCTCTTTTTTGTGTAGATATTCAGTTATCCAAAGAATACTTTGAAAATCTCATGACATATTAAAATCTCATTTTGAATTGATATGTAACCCAAAGATCTTTTTACCAATAAGAAATTTAACCAAAATATGATATAGCAATGTCTAAATATACTACTGTATATTACATGAAACTATAACAGGGATTATATGTGAAATTTTTTTGTAGTAATCTCTCAAAGGCCACCTCTTACTACTATTGGATTGGCAATGATATTTCAACATTTGAATTTTGGAAGATATGAATGTCGAGACCATAGCAAACGTGTAGACTATCTGTAGATAATGAACACAGAATAAACAATTTTTGTATCTATACTTTTGATGAAAGTTTCTCTGATTCTTCTCCTCTGCTTATTTTCAAGGCATGGGCATTTCATTTGCATACTGACCACATGATACTATATTTACATGGACTCTGTCTACTTAGTTGTAAATGTAGTGCAGAGGAGGTCAAAATTCACTGTGATAGGTAAATTGTACTCCTTTCATTTAAATTTATTGTAATTCTCTTATTGGGTGTCTCATGCAAAGCTTAAACATTCCTTGATATGAATGTCATCTAAAATTGTAACAGAAAAAGCACTTCTGCTGCAGTTTATTTTGCATCATTAAAAGAAAAATCACTCTGTTATTTAGGAGATTAAAGCCCTGACATAAATAGCTAGAGCATCTCCAAGACCAGGTGGACAGTCTCAGGGCTAGCCATCTGAGGAGTGATGCAGACATGAGCGTGGGAGCTAACTAGATGGGAAAGAAACCTTTTGCTCTCTCTGATGCTTCTCTTGAGCTTGGATATTTAAGGTACTAGTTATAATTGGGCATTTTGGGAGCAGAGCAGGGAGGTATTCATACACTGAACTTTAAATAGAGAATAAGTAAACTATAGGCTCCAGTTCCATGACATTCTGTATTGATTTCCTTTGTATCATATCCAAATATTTAATTACCTTTTATTCAAATATTTTAACCTTGTCTGGCTGTGCTCTGGGAGTTAAGTGAAGTGGTATTTACCTTCGCTTGAGCCAGAGTATTACATTCAGAGCAGCACCAATTTTCTCTTTAGAAGCCATCATTAGTAAGGTGCCCAAAGGGGAAGATGAATCTCAGGAGGTGAATAAAGCTGTAAGAAGCCTAGCTGGCTTTCCTGTGAAAACTTTGGAGGATCTTTGTATTATTTCCTTAAGGAATATTGTGATTTTTCTATGGGGAATTTTTCATTTTATGGTATCAAAAATTTTTTCTTTCAAGAGGATCATAATGTTAAATGACTTTTGCTTCACCATTGTAATTTGTATACTTCTTAGACAAGTAAACAAATTGACTCCCAAGCTATTGACATTTAATTTACTATATTTAACATATAGTAAATGTTTGACCATTGAATTCTGTGTGCACATACAGGTGTGTGTGTGTGTGCGGGTGTGTGTGTATCCGTGTGTTTGTTAATCCATATCACTTAGTTATGTACATAAATTTGAGAATCAAAAATAGAGATATCTCTTATGGTTTCTCCACTCCCTGTGTCAGATACACTTCCTGACATCTAGAAGATTTTCTGAATGAATGGAGAACAAGTTTGATTTCCCTGAAAAATGATGATATTTGTATCAGTTTAGATATCTCAGTTTAAGCCAAGGAGTAGGTAGAGCTCTAAGTACCTATACCCACTTTAATAGAGTTTTTTTGGATGATGTCATTATAATGTTAAAAATAAAATAGTTAAAAATCTGAATTAGATGTGCCTAAGTACTTTTCTTTAAGAGAAAATGTCCTCCAGAACAAATAAAAAAAATTTCAATCATTTATGTCCTCCTCCATGGTACAGATGGTCGTTTGGTACAATTCCTAGGCAGATGCTTGTATCTTCTTTTGTCTTGTGCTGGCCTAAGTGTCCCCAGTCAGTTAGATAGGCTAGTTGTCTGTGACTCTGTTTCTAAATGCCTGTTTTCTTACAGTCTTCCCTAGATCATTACTGTTAGTTGGATATTTTTACAATAATTGTCATTGCTGCTATTTTCTTACTGATAAAGACAGTGATGTATGAACTTTGGAGATAAAGATGAAAATCCCAATTGTAATTTGTCTGTGTGTCAGGGTTGTTTTCATTTTATTTTCTGGTAGTAGAGGGAGAATATCCCCTTTATGTATTTGTAGTGATTAGAAGGTGATATATATGCCACACACTTAATGTGATACCTACCGCGTAGACGTGTATTTATTAGTTCTTTCTTCTCTATTTCCTTGTCAGTAACAATGTCAGTTTTTTCCCTATGTTGTCTGGTGAGAGACTTTTGTTAAAATTAGTATTTCTATTAACTAAAATAACATTTTAAAGCTTTTACTTGTAGCTAGTGCTACAGGGTTACAAATACATTTTAGTTTTAAAGGATTTATTGTCTTAGGGCGGTTGTAAGTTCACAGCAAAAGTGAGAGGAAACAGCAGAGATTTCCCAGCACATGCATGCCTCCTTCATTTGCCATATCCCCCACCAGAATGGTCCATTTGTTACCATAGATGAAGCACATTGACATGTCATTGTCACCAAGAGTCCATACTTTACACTAACATCCAGTCTTGACTTGTGTGTTTTGTAGGTGAATGCATGTATGTTCACCATTACAGTGTCATGCTGAATATTTTCACTGCCCCAAATATCCTTGTGCTTTTAAAAGAAGTGTCCAGGTACAGATCAAAGGTAGACATATTTAGAGGCCTAGGAAAGACCTTGTTATTTCACCGAGCCTCATTTGTACTTTATAAGCCTGACCAGTTTTTTCATATGTAAACCTGTAGGACCTAAAGGAGCTAGAACATTTTGTATTTTGCCCAGTGGGACCAGCTTCTAGGAGGCAGTTTTCCTGCTATTGTTCTTGAGCTTTTAAAGAACATTGTCAGATATCTGTGTTGGACTGTTAGTATATCTGTTTTTCTAACATATATTGTAGGGTTGAGTATTAGTCTCACATACACAAATAAATATGAGCATTTAAAAGTATTCTGTAGGCTTTTATAATGTACACATTTCACTTCCTTTTGGTTATCGTCCTTAATTGCTTTCACCTAATGAGAACTGCCTAAGAAACTTGGAGGTAAAATTTATGAGCTGTTCTCATTCTTGGGTTTTTTTTTTTTACCCTAGTTATACATGAAAGAAGCATATTTTAAAGCAAACCTTCATATCACTATTCTGCTGTATAGGAGGTTTCCTGTTTCTTTACTTCTTTGGGTTGAAATGAATCTCATTTTGCTGCTTGAGATCTTTATTTTGCAGTTGGGCTTTTTATTTCTTTTCACAACTCCCTCCCCCTGCTTCCCACTTAGTTGTGCTATTGATGATTCTGCTCACACCTGAACACTACAAATAGCCCATCTGTCAATTTTTTTTTATTCATGCAAATTGTAGCCTTTTCCTTTATTCTTACTTGACTGTGCTGGGCTCTGTCATTTATTTCTTTTACTTGGTGTGTGTGTGTGGGGAACTAACTTAGATATCTGAAGTGTAGCTTGTACAGCTTGAATTTGCCTCTCTTATGGGCTTCTGTGTAACTCTGCTTCATAAACCAGCATCCTGCCATGGCAGGGCTGTGGGGGTGGACCAAATGAACACACAAGCTCATTGCAGGATGCAGGTCACTGGGGCTATTTCTTACCGCCAGTGTCACTAGGTATGGAATGGGTATGTATTGCTCAAATAACAGGAAAGTAATATAATAGTGAAAGAGTTCTCTTTTTCTTGGGAGTACCATCAGGAAACATAAAGTTCCAGTGTGCTCAGAAAATACAGGTTAAAGAACCTTGCAAATGAAGATGATCTGATTAAAAATGCCAATCATCTAATTAAATCATTGGTTTCCTGTTGACTATTTAGTGTATGTGTTTTAGCTGATGATATAAGGCTTTGGAGTATATTAAGTTTCATTTAAAGCTACTTTGTATGTCTTTGAATATTTAGTTACTTATTTAACATGCTACATCACTGGTTTTTTTATTCTAGGAGAGGGTGCAGTTGAGAAGTGTCTCAGGAAGGCTGTGGACTAGGCAGTTGCCTGCACTACTCAGAAGAGAGGCATAGCCTTTCTAAAGACTTGATAGTGCCTTAGTGACAACTGAAGACTTAGGAAAGAATTTGGGTGCATGGAGGAGACCCACTGAAAGGAAAAGAACCCAGAGCGGGGTCCTTGGAAGAGTTAATGGATTAATAGGCCCAGCAGGGCATTTTTCTTGATAGGAGAACAAAATGACTTACTCCTTAAAATGTGGATATCAGTGTGAGAAATGGATTCCAAGTACTACAGCTTCAGAATTATTGGATTTTTTTTTTTTCATTTTGGTCAGACTGAACTCGAAGAAGATCATTTAAGAAAAAGATACATTAGTACATCCTGTTCTTTTGGTCATGATTTTAGGATTTATGTGTGTAGTTTTTATTCTGTTGTTGATCTTTTCAAGGAGCAAGATGAAAAAAAGGCAGATAGCTTTTGTTGATATTTTATTTGCTGATTTATAGTTGTGTTGCCTAAGGGATAAGAATTGGTTATCCCAAATGGAAGAAACACAGGTGAAAGTCTTACATTACTGGAATTTGGAAGATATAGTTGCAAAATAGAAACTGAAGTTTATATTTAAAAATGTAGGATCCCATATAAACAGTCTTGTCTGAACTTCAAGAGTTTATTTCACTTCCCTTAGGAGGTAGATTTTGTATGATAGAATTAATTTGTTTTTCATTTATAAAGCCTTGTCTAGTCTTTTACACCATTATCATTAAATAATTATAAGTTGTGCCAAATAGTTGACATTTCAGACATTAATATACTCTGCAGTCTTATACCTTCAGCTAACACACTTTATGATTTGTATCACACTATATGCTGCCTCTGATTTGATCACAGTTGTGATTTGTTCACTGTGTTAGAATTAGGGGACAAGGAACACACAAAAATTTAATCCTGCCTCCAGCTGAGCACCTGCCCTAGATAGATGCTGCATCTAGTAGTGGAGATTAACTGAGTCAACATGAATGTAGATTTCATTTGTGGGGCATAACAGTGGCAGCAGGGGTATTACTTTTTATCAGCGTGAATGACCTTTGGTATTACTCTGTGTGTTTCCAGTTCCATTTGGGTAAAGTCAGCTGAAATGACTGGCCAGATGTTATGGCTCATTTAGTCAAAGTCTTCCTGTAACTGGGGCCCTGTTTTGTTCCTCTGTCTCTCTAAATTCTATTTTGTTTAGCTTAAATAAACCAGAAATTTAATTACCTGAAATAGAATTTAGCCAATATATTAATCAAGATTCTCTCATATCTTAAATATTCTCTATTCTGTGAGATTGGTATAATTTACTAGCAAACATGTAGGTAGCTTGGGGAAACTGTTTTGAGTAATTGGAAATTTAGTCAAAATTTCATAAATTATTAATATCTAGAGTCATTTTAGAACATGTCACCTTAGTCCTTGATAGAAAAATACCTCTAGAAGGGATTGATATGGTTTTCCCTAACAAAATTCCTTTCAATAGATGATTAATGAGGCTAAATAATTAGACATACATGCTTATAGACGTATGTGATATATATATATGTATGAAACTGACTTTTTAAAAGTTTAATTTTTCATTTTGACATTTATTCTTCAATACAGCATGTAAAGTGTGGACTTTTACATTGGTAAAGAGAATATTCCATCTGCATGACTCCTGCCTTACCACTGGCTAAATAATGAACCCTCATGCACTTAGGTTTCAACCATACTTTATTTTTGTATTACAACCACATATGCCTATTAAATTGTAAGTTTCCATAAGATCTGAAGCTCTAGTTAACTCATTATTGAATGCTGAGTACCTATGTTTTGTGTGTAGTGGGTGCTCAGTAGATATTTAATAGCTGAATTGATTGAATTATTCAATTTAAAATGTCTTCCATATCAAGCAGCACCTGGAGAAGAAAATGTTTAATTAATAACAGTCTTCCTTGTTCTTTGAAATGGCATATAGGAAAAAATATGACTGCAACAATTTATTCCTATTTTACATGTCCAAAGAAACTTCAGGTCTGCTTAATGCAGTGTTGTACCAAGAGTCATGTGGACAAGCAAAATTAGACTCAGAGTGGAATAGGCCCTGAAATATTGTCCAGCCCAGTTTTCCACCCAAGGCTTGAGTTCCTTCTGTAGGAGAAGTTTTCAGTCTTAGCCATGCATTATAATGACTCAGGAGTGTTAAAAGCCCAAGTGGTCTTTCCACAGTTGATTACATAAGAATCTTTTAAGGTGAAACCTAGGATAAGGGGATTTTTTAAAGCTCCTTAAGTTACTTAGGTGATTCCTGTATACAGTCAAGATTGGGAGCCATTGTTCTATAAAACCCCATGGAATATTTTTGTAGTCTGCTCTTCTGGAAATGAGGATATTACCACCAAAGTTAGCCCTCTATTTTTTCAATATATTAAAATGGTAATTTAATTATAAGAGTGTTTAAACTATGAATGGGTTAAATTACATAACATAAATCAAACTCAACAATTTATTACTCAACTGTTGATAAACAAGTTTGAAGAGTGACATTTAAATCTGAATTATCTTCTTTGGAGTAGTATCGCAGCACTTTTGAATGACTTCCAAAAGGCTGATCATAAAAATCACTTCAATCATTTTCAAATTTTACTTTAGCAGTAATCAAGTTATTTGGTATGACTCAGATGAACATTTTGCTCTATTTTAGAGTATCATGATCATTTTATTTTCCAGGACCTGGGGAAACAAAGAGGCAATGGGCAAATTATTTTTGTTTTTACCTGTATCTTCCTGATTTCACGGACAGTGCTTATAGTTAGAAGTTAGTTAGGGCCTTTTGAAAATGTGCTAGCCTCTCTGGGAGAGTAATGTACTATGCAGGAAATGTCGAATGTACTGAGAGAATTTTGGGAAATGGTGAAGGTTTGGTTTCTCTCTGGTTTTAGAGAAGAATTTTAGAGAAAGCTCTATTCGACCACACATACACACAAAAACTGACCTGTGCTCTTGCTTAGGAACTCATCTATCCTGAGACCTCTCTGTCAATTCTTCTGAGTACTTTTTTGCATTTCCTTTCGTTCTTTAATAGGATCTATCTACAAAAGTCAATATATAACATTCTCTTTATTTGTTTAAGTTCTGGAGTCAGACAGAGACAGGTTTGAGTTTCACTTTTATTCATTGTTCCTTATTGTGTGGCCCTGAGCAAATTATTATTATTGTTTTTCACTACCGGGGATTGAACCCAGAGCCTTGTACTTCTGAGGCAGGCAGGGCGCCACTGAGCTACATCTCTAGTCCTTCTAAGCAAATTATTAAAGAATCTAAACTTCAACTCCCTATTTGTGAAGCAAAAGCAGTGACTTTTATCTTGTAGGGATGTTATGAAGATTAGTAATAATAATGCATATAAAATCACACAACAGCTCCTGGGTTGTAGAAAGTGCTCATGAACCTAAATTCTGTACTGTACAGTGCAATGGTGGCAAACCTATGGCATGCATGCTGCAGTGAGCTGTGTGTATCATTGAAAGTTCTGAAAAGTTTGGCATCACTGGCGTAGTAGATCATCAGCACTTCTGGGCAAATTACGAGTATAAAATAAGATCTTTTAAGATAATATTATGATAAAATCCTGAGGCTAATTCTGTAGAGAATATCATCTTTATTTAAAAACAAGTCTACTCTCATGATTTTGAATTGTGCCTTTAGTGATCTGAGTTTCCTACTGGGAATTTTAATGCCACAACACATGGGTACGGGAGGTGTTTCTAAGGCTATTGAGTGTAGCTGATGGTTGAGGCCTTTAGATTTCTTCCAGGTTATCAGGAATATGAGGCCTGGCAGGTAGTTTGGGTCAACTAAGACCTTCCTAGTATCTGTATTGCTGGGAATCTTGTCTTCTATATGTAGAATTGCCAGATAAAATAAAGGGCATCCACTTACATTTGAGTTTCAGATAACTAAATACATTTTTTTTTTAGTATAAGAATGCCACAGATATTGTCGGGGACATAGTTGTACTAAAAAATTATTCATTATTTACCTGAAACTCAAATTTAATAAATCATCTTGTAGTTTTTTTGTTCAGTTTTTCTAAATCTGGCAGTCCTACATACAGGCTAATGTTTTGCATTAAAAGTTAGGCAGGTTTATTCTAAAGTAATATTATTTTTGAATGAAATATAGAGAACTGCAGTATAAATAAGTAAAAAGGCTAAATTGCAGCATTAAATGTCTTCATTTTATGAAATATAAATTTAATAATTACAGATTTATACTAATAAACAAAATTAGGCCATAAAGATCCATATAGAAGCACATCTTCCTATTTCTCTAGTTCTAAGGACTTAAGTGAATCCTGAACTTTAGTCTTCCCTAAGTACATACTTGGGGTATATTAAAGAGAGTATGCGAGAGAATATATACGTATTCTATTTTAAGAAAGTTTAGATTAAAAAGTGATGAAGTGTGATTATTCTCTATTAGTGCAATTAAGACATGTTATGTATCAATGTTTTAGTTACATATATTTATGTATATTTTACTGTGGCAATTTCAGAAATTTTATCACAAGTTGAATTTTTCTCTTCTGTCAAATCTTAGAGCTTTTTTTTTGGTAGTCATTCATTCACATTAAATAAGCATCTTCTATGTGTCGAGAATTACGTTTGTTACTGGGGGTGTAAAAATAAAGAAGACTGAATCTCTTCTCATGTGGAACATTTAGGATATCCTGGAAACAAAAATGTAACAGTGACATCATAATGCAATGTGACAAAAGTTGTAACAATGAAATCAATTGCTTCTAAATCCTAAAATATTATCCTGAAAGAGGCTTCATCTGAAGCGGTGACATTTAAGCTGGATGAATAGAAGTTTGTTGGGCTAAAAGAGTTTTAAGTCTTTTTAGGGAGTAAGGGAGAAAAGAGAAAGGAGTGGGAGAGGGAGAATTAAATCAAACCAGATGAAAATGCAAACACTCTCAAAACCCAGCAACATGGCCTGCAAAAGGAAATGGTGTAGCTTGGAAAATGTGACAGGGGACAGGGCACTCTGGGACTTTGGAACAGAGTGGAATCCCTGCAGTTGGTGATTAGATCGAAAGGCAGGAGGAGCTGCTGAAGAGCTTTTTATATCAGGCTATAAGTTTTGATATTATTGTGTCATTCTAAGTCAGTAAGACATAATTGATCGTTTCAGGGATATATCTGAAGTATGGACAGATGGGTGGCCAGAAACTGTTGCAGTAATTTGTAGGACACACGATAATGATAAGGGGATGGACTAGTTGTACTATGTAAAATGGAGAGCTCCTGAGTGGGAAGTGCTTACAAGTGAGCAGTACTCACTAGTACATATTATTAACTGATAACAGAGTTTAGACTTGTTGCTGTTGCTCTTCTTCTCCTTCCTTTTCCTTCTCCTTCTCCTTCTTCATCATCATCTTCTTTTTCCCTATGAGGCAGACGGATATCCCTGGTATATTGTGTATGTATTTATGTGTATTAATCCCCAGGAGCCTAAGTTTATTAGAGGAAAGGATCCTCTGCTAAGAAACAATGCTTAGGAAATTCTCATTAAGTTTAAACAAGAAGTACAAATTATACAATCTATATGTCTGTACTTCATTATTATTTTGATAAATCTATTCAGTATTAAAGGAATTGTTGTGCCCAGATTGTGAAGTCCCAAAGACCACCAGGAGGCCGTTTCCGATGTAAGCACACGAGGGTCGTTTATTCAAGCTTAAGCAGGGACTCTCAATTGTCACCGACACAGCGGATCGAGATTGAGAGCCCTGAGTCCCAAACTAGCAGGGTTTTTATTGAGAATACAACAAGCTTTGGTTATTAGTAGCCAGGTGATTGGTTAATACTTAATACATATGAAGTGTAGGGTTTTGGTTGGCTAGGCTTTGGGGGTCGAAGGGGATTACGTATTGGTTTTTGTGAGGGAGAAAGGGGCAAAGATTAACGGCCGGTTGTCACATACTGATCGTTAGCAGACCCACTAACTAATGGCCGCATCTATCTTGTGTGGACAGTCAGCTCATTAACTGCTTATCCTACAGATAGTGTGCCCGGAACGCTCTTTCCCCGGGCACACAGGTGGTTGGGTAATAAACTCAGGAATTTCAAGTGGTGAATTCCTAGTTTAAGCACAAATTTGAGAGAACAAAGGAGACGGCTCCAAAATGGAGTCATTTTGGTCCCACAGAATAACATAGGATATAGTTACAAATCCATTTTTCATTCCCTTTAGTTAAGCAATGTAATCCAGGTGTCTGATATATAATGATCTTAACAAATTAACCTTTGCCTTTAGTAGCATCTTCTGCCTTGTGATTATTATCATTTACTTTACTATGTAATTGTCTATACTTCTTTCATGTTTTTGCTGTGTAAATAGGAGTGTCCTTCTATTTTACAGTGAAAACTTTCAGTGCTAGGAAAGTCGGAGACAGACCCAACTGTGGACTTTGGAATCATGATTGTAGCTTTGCAGCCTAGGGCTTGAATCATAAACCCAAAAGAAAGAAATAACAAGCAGTGATTTTAACAGAAGGATTTTCATGCTCTAAAATGAGTTTTACTTTACATACAACACAACTATTTACTATTACATAAATTATGTGTATAACATAAATATGCATATTATATAAATAGATGTATATATATTTATTTCTGATATTTAATGCTGATTTAAAATGCTACCTAATTGTTCAGTTTTACATGGGTGTACTTAAGGGGGGCCACCAGTTGCTAAGATCTTGTGTGAAGACTTTGAACACACCCAGACTCCTAAGGCAGCAGTGCTTAACCTTGGACAGGTAAAAAGCCGAGGGCCCGCAGGGTACAGAGAGTGACACTGTAGCATCCCTCCGGATGATGTCTGCAGCAGGATACTGTGTCACCGTGACTCAGCACCACTCAGACTGATTCTGCAGTCCGGGGAATACACAAGAGAACAGAGTAGGACTGTCAGGTGGTGATTATTTGGAGCCACTGCACCTGTATGCGCACCAGTGTGTGTGTGTGTGTGTGTGTGTGTGTGTGTGTGTGTCTCATTTCCCTTTCTCTCTGGATACAGAGAGGGAGGGCGAGCTGGATCTGGGAGATTTAGTTTCTCACTTGATCGGAGGAGACAGAGCAGGGAAATGCATGCTGTTCTCTGTCGGGCTGCAGTGGGTGTGTTGGTCACTGCATCAAAGGGGAGCCCTTTGATGAAGAGCAAAGGCAGAGGGGCACACGGTCAACAGGAGCCCCGTGTGCCTGGAAAGCCACAGGCCATGATAGCAGAGTCCTAGCATTAGCTTGTAGAACCTGACTGCTGAACACGGCCAGTGATTTCATGGCTGGCGTCAGAAAGACACACACGACTACGTTTCCAATGAGGATACAAGTTGTACTAGTCTGTTAATTGAACTCATAACATATTCCTGGATCTCGCTGGAGCAAGTCTGTGAAACTGATGACTATTGGCGCACAACAGCTGGAATCTCTTAAAGAAAAAATTCTCCTTTCTGCCTCTTACTCGTATTCATTTAGAGGATCCAATTATACTTCAGCTTTGTATATTATTGAATTTAGAGTCGACACAGGTCAGCACATCTTCCACAGTTCTCTATGTGGGCTAAAAGACTTGATAGAATAAGATGTCATTCATGGGCCTTCAATATCAACACGAATAAGGTGGACTGCATGTTTACATGGAAGAAAATAATGAGTAATTTAGGGTAATCCTGAAATGAAATCATTGAATCATTGTCAGGATTGGTAACTCTTTTAATTAAACTATTATCACTTCTGACATGCATTTATGTTTTATGTCTTAAGCGAAAACATGACGTTGTCCTGGAACTATCAAACAAGTACCGTCTGTTAGCTTTCCAGGGGTGCAGAGCTTGGGGTGCGGAGGAAGTGGAGCTCTGGTGGGAAGGGAGGCCTTCTGATTCACCCACAATTACAATTCAGGTGAGAGAAGGGAGAAATAAAAACTCTGAATATTTTATTAACTCTTTACTATGTGTTAAAAATTTGTATGTATTTTACTTCCTTTATTTTTATTTATTAATCATTATTGCTTTCTTTGGTTCTGAGGCCTCCACATTGAGCTACATCTCCGACCCTTTTTATGCATTTTGTTTTGAGACAGGATCTCACTAGGTCACTAGATTGCTTAGGCTCCACAAACTTGCAGTCTTCCTGCCTCAGTCTTCCAGAGTGCTGGCATTACAGGCATAGTGCCTGCTTTTGCAAGCAATTCTATAAGCTGAGAATTATTCCTATTTTTTGCTAATGAAGAATTAGGCTCAGAGTCAAGAAGCTCACAGGAACTGCTGACCATCCGTCATGATCTATCACATCAGATACTGCGTGAGGAATATAAGGTGGATTTTCTCATTGTCTCCTTGAAATAAATAGCATTTGTTTGTACATATGTGGCTTAAATAAGCTATGTTATATTATGGTAACAGGTTGACCCCTAATCTCAATGGCCTAAAAATATAAAGTTTTAGTTAAAATAATTTAGCTTTTGCACATACCAAGTTTACTGGGGTGTCAGGTGACTTCGTAAGATGATTCATCCTCATAATTACTTGGCTATAGAGCCAAAGTACCACCGCACTACATTATGTTGCCTGGGGGCAGGCTCCTTGTTTGTCCTGCAGGGAAATGTGAGGGAGAAATAGTGCATGGGTTTTTAAGGCCCCCTCGGAGATCATTCATGTTACTTTCCCTCACAGCCTGTTGGCCAGAGCCCCATGGACTCACTGTAAGGGGATGGGAAATGTGAAGGACAGGATCTGGGTGAGCATGACTGAGTCTGCCACAATGCTGTAATCCCTGTTTGCAAAAAGAAGATTAAATGTCAGAGAGGTTAGAGCATGATTGCCTGAGCACATGTTTCAGAATAGACTTATTTCTTGAAAGTAGCTCCCTTTAAGTCCTTCCCATAACCCTCAGACACCCCAAGTGCTCTGGTGGTTTTGGGTTGAGCTGGATCCCTGGCGGCCAGCCTCCAGGAGGGCTCCCACCATGACGGCTCTCCCCTCTCCATCTCGGGACCTCCTGGTGTTTATGCCCTGGAGTGGTTCTCTCCCTCAGTCGGGAGGGCGGACCTGTGCAGCCAGTGTGTAAGGCAGAGATGGCAGTGTGATCAACATGGTTGTGAGACCAGGTCATGAGAGGTTTCTTGTTGGCTGGGTTGGGTCACTCACTCTGGGGAAAGCCAGCTGTCACTGTGAAGACAGTGAAGCAGCCCTGGAGAGGTCCCTAACAGCCAGGAACTGAAGCCTCCTGCCAACACCAGGGCCAGGGCGCAATTTGTGAGAGTGAGTCATCCCAAGAGCACATCAGCCTTCTGATGGCTGAGCCCAGGATCCCAGGAGGGCCCAGACACCCCACTCACCTAGCTGCTCCCACAGAAACCAAGTGAGATGATAACTCCTGTACCTATTGCTCTCTAACCTTGATAGGTTGTGGGGTAGTTTATTGTGGATCTTACATGTCCCCGAGGCCCACATATTAAAGACTTGGTCCCCAAGGAGTCGCCTTCAAGAGCTGAGGCCCTGTGGGTGGTCTACAGGTCACTGAGGGATGGGTGGGACCCTAGTCCCCTCCTCTTCCTCTCTCTCCCTTTCTGCCCACAAGGTGGGCAGCTTTGCTGTGCCACATCCTTCCACCACCACAGGCTGTCTCACTACAGTGCGACCAATTAGTTGTGGGCTGAAACCTCCAGCACCATGAACCAAAACAGACCTTTTCTCTTGAAATGTTGATTAGCTCAGATATTTGGTATAGCGACAGAAAGCAGACTGATACATAAGGCAATAAATAAGGAATGCAGATCTCTGCATTATTTTCTTACACTGTTTTTTCCCTTTACTCTGGGACTCTTCCCATTTATGACAGTGAATCTTTAAGTAAGCTGAATTATAAAGTAGTTTGTCTCACAGTGATTACCTCAATATAGCCTACAATATACCTACAATATACCATATACCTACAATATAGATGCTCCTTGACTTGCAGTGGGGTTGATTATATCCCAATGTACCCATCATAAATTGAGAAATACCAAAAGTTGAAAATATACTAAATATAGTACATATAACCTACTGAACAGAATAGCATAGCCTAACCTACCTTAAATGTACTCAAAATGCTTACATTAGCCTGCAGTTAGGCAAAAATCATCTTTTTTTTTTTTTAGTACTGGGGATTGAACTCAAGACCTTGTACTTGTGAGTCATGTGGCACTGAACATGAACAACAGATTGGTTATATGGATATTCTCTGAAATGGAACCTTCTTAAATTGGGGACTTCCTGTGAAATGTTAGGAAATTTTGGTTGAATAAATCCTGTTATTTATTTTAATCTAATGGTTATAGGAAAACTCTGAACATCTACACTGAAAAAAAATATTCTATCGTCTACTTAGTTCAGTAGGGAGAAATTTTGCCATCTATTTTCCAGCAAATGTGTGTTTTTCTGTTTTAAGGTATTACCTGCTGGAGACAATTTTATATTTTACATTATTTTGTGACACTGTGAGAAAGAACAAGCCAATGACATTGCATTAGCACTGTGCTGTCAGGATGAGGACAGAGCATGGAGGTAACTGCTGGTTTGATGGCCAGTAGGGGGGTGTCAGGGCCTCAGTGCTCACAGCTGAGGCAGAGGGATCAGGGGTGGAGAAAGCAGGATCTGGAGGGGGAGAGAACCAGCAGCTGTCAGCCTCCTTGTCACTGGCAGAAATGTTCACCAGGTCCACACGTGGGTCACTGACTTCCCTGAGTCCTGAATGCCACATCTCAGCATCCTTACGGGGTGGTGGGATGGTCTATGGTTAATTCTTAGTTTGTCATTAAAGAACTGGCTCTATTTATCAATGTAGCAATTTTCTGAAATATTATAAGCCACTCTTTTGAACACTGAGAGATGTATTAATACATTGTGCCTTTAAGTTTTTAAAACACTCATGTGTTACACTTTAATGTTGCACAGTTATTCAGAAATGGACTATACTTTGGTTCTCATTTTTATTAGTGCGTGTTTGCACCACATAGTGATCATATTCATCGTGGGCAGTCGGTACATGTTCATAACACATCTTGCTTCTTTTTACTTCTCCTTCCCCTGTTAAGCTGGAGATTCTTGTATTTCCCAGGATGCCAGGTTAGTGGTGACAGTGAAATAGGGTTTAAGGAAGTCCTTTGTCTATGAACTCCAGTAAAAGGCAATAGGATATTTCAATTCTATTTAACATTTTCTTAGTATCTCTATTTCAAAAATTTTTGCTGTTTTGGATGAGAAAAATTGACTGAACAAAGCCTTCCATTGGTTACTCGTGCCTCTTCGCTCTCTTATCCCATTCGAAAATCCTCTCTCCACAGCATATGCCCCCACATTCTATCTTGGCTTAGGTTTTGCCAGAGAGGCATATGATACTTGGATAGTTGTTGGAAGCATGGTTATCTCATAGAAACACAGCCAAGTCAGGGAAATAAAGACTGCATATCATACTCACAGGCACAAGTTATATATCTTTACACATACAAAAATATAGACTTATGTATATTTACTTCTGTTTATGACAATGAATGTTTTCAACAGATGGAGATGGGGGTCTCCAGGGAAGACTGAGGTTCAGATGAAAGGAACCAAGCGAGACAGCGAGAACATCTTCCAGACTTTAGGAGACAGAGGAAAGCCAAGAATCAATGATCGTTCCAAGGTTCCCCCACCCCTTGGTTCTGGGCATGGAACCCAGGGCCTTTGCACTGAGCTACATCCCCAGCCCTGTTTTGATTCTTTTTTTTGAGATGGGGACTCGCTGAGTTGCTGGGTTGCCAGGTTAGGCTGGAACTTCCTCCTGCCTCAGCCTCCCAGAGTGCTGGGATTACAGGCAGGCATCACAACGCCTGGCACTTCAAGGTATCTAATTGCACGACGGACTTTGACTTGCCTAGGGAAACATAATTATAAGATTTTGATATGCGTAACAAATTTTATTAGCAGAACTGAGAGAGGTAGCTGCCACAGGAATTAAGATCACCATTTTACAGATGAAAAAACTGGTTCAAAGAATTTTAGTTGATTTGCTGCAGGCTTCAGTTAGTAAATTATAGAACTAGGATTGAATCTGAGTCATTCTGATTTCAGATCATCAAGAGTTCCTTTTCTGAGTTCATGAAGGGGTGAAATGTCAGGGATACTGTGTGTATGTGTGAATTTTCCTGATCGGAGAATCCAGCCTCTGAGATTCTCAAAGGGCTGATGCTTTGAGAATAATAAAGCTTAAGGATTTTGCCTCTCCTTGGTGACTGCTGACTGAAAGGATGCTGAGGTGGGAGGGAGGGTCCTGCTTGATAATTAGATCATGCACAAGTGCATCCCCAGGATGCAGGGACCCAGTGGTGTGAAGAAACCTGATTGTGAGACAAAGAGAAAAGAGCAAGCAGTTGGAATTTAAGCGATATTTTAAAGGAAAGCAGTTTATTCGGGGCTGGGCCAGGTTGGCATCCCAGTTAGGGAAACAGGCCAGGCTTCCCATTGCAGACCTCACGGATGTCCCTGCTCACCCACGTCACCGGGGCTCTAGTGTCTTTGACAGTTGTACCATGGGAGGCACTTAGGGTTGGACTCCATCACGCACTGGTGACAACTGCAGAGGAAGTGGAAGGAGGAGTGAAAAGTGTGTGGTTTCTGAGCACTGGCCAGGAAGGGTGGGGGCCTTTTGTGAAAACCACTTAGATTTTATGATCACGGACCTCCCTCTGCCCATTTTATAATCAAAAGTCAGATAGATCCATTTATACTCCATAGGTCAAATATCATTGGCATTAATTGGCAATACATAGAAGTGTCAATTGAGAGTCCTTCAGTTGTTACAATCCTTTTTTCTCGGAAATAGTATGTAGCAAACATTTTTTAAGCAAGAGCTAAAGCCGTAGGGCTGGACTCCCAAATAATCTGCCCAAATTTAGCTCATTGAAGAGCACTGCTTCTGGTGAGTTACCATGTATATGCTATACCTTCTTGTGCTGACTTGGGTCCCCAGTTGAGGTTCTTGTCTGTTATAAAAATTTTGAAGCCGTGAAAACAATTCAACATGCAAGTGGTGTGCTCAAGCATTCCTACTCTTAGCTTCCAGGATAGTGTGCTAAAAGGTGGTTTATAGGACAACTGTTTTTGATCATTTGAGTGTTCATGAGGAAAACAGAGCTATCACATCATCACAGCTATGCCTCTTGGTGCGTGGGCAGATAATTTTGAAAGTTGAGAGAAAAATCCCGTGGTGGTTACAGCATCTTTCCTGTTATAGCAAAGTAGCAATAACATCATTGCCTTCGGACCCACTACCATCGACTTGGGCATCCAGATAATCTAAAGTGTTTATTTGGCTCTCCCTCTGTCTCAGGTGAAGATGAGGAGGATGAGTTATATTTTGGGTCTAAGATTGTCATATGCAACCAAATTACAGTCACGATCTTTCTTCTAGAAAAGGTTCACTGAGAGTCTCTGGTCAGGATCCTGCAGAACATTGAGTTCCTTGTACCTGAAAAATACAAGAATCTCTGTTTAATGCCAAATACTGGGGTAAGGAATCTGGCCTATAAAATTGTGGGTGTTGGTAGAGAGGAAATCAATCAAACTGTCCAAAATGGCAATAGGACAAATAAAAAGCTCTTGAAAACCGTCACAAGCAGATGATAGAGATATCATAATAAGAAAACTGTATATTTTCTTCAGTTCAAGGAAATGCCTTTTGTTATTCTTTTTAGAATAATAATAAACATTAATCTTAATGGCAGTATCGTGCTTTGGGAAAGAAGTACCAGAATTTAGTGGAGAAGTGAACACATAGTGTTCTAATCAGGCATGCACAGAATCTTCTTATAGCTCTTCACAGTTTACAAAGCCCTTTTAACATTTATTATCTCAACCACATAGGCTCCAGGCTTATTTCTGATTTCCCAGTTGACTCTATGAAATACAGAAAATTGCTAAGCCTTCCCTGAGCCATTTTCTTTTTCTTGCAAAATGAAAAAATTAATGCTATCCCAAATGAGTGTTTTTTCCAAATAATCAAATAAGAGCATGCTATCTATATAAAGAAATTAGCAATCATAATAAGTGAAAGTCACAATCAACTGATCTAAATATTTAGCCAGTTAACTATTTATCTTAAATTTTGGAGTGTGTTTAGAATTTTGGTGTATGATTAGAAGAGATTATTGAAAATTATATTTAAAAATGACTGATTTTTAAATTATTCTTTTACATATATATCTCTTAAAACAACCACTGTACCTTTATTATGTTTCAAGTCATCACAACAAAGTACTATGGTAGTCAAATATGTCTCTAATAGAGTAAAAAGCATATACCTTAATGGTTTTATTTTTAATAGCATGTTCATTATTTTTAATTAATTATTTTTTCTATGGAAAGTAAATCATTTTCTTTTCCAACACTGCAAAAAAGGTAATATTTTCCACATGGATTTAATTAACATGTATGTTTCTATTTCCTTCATGATGCAATTACGTAAAGATAACTCACTACTATGTTAATCTGATTTTTAAAAATTTGCTTCACAATAGAGTTATTTAAAATTTAAAATTTTCTATATTTACCTAAACTTCAGCAATGAGCATCAAAATGAAATCTTTTTTCTTTCTTCTTTTGGTCTTGAATGAAATGGAGTAATTGTGTGGGGGTTCTATTCTCAACAAACTTGTAATTTGAAGGCAAAGAGAGACACAAACTTATTTATTGAGCACATTGGTGCTATATTAGTGAAGTGCCATTGCACACAGCATCAGAACAGTCGATTTTGTCTGCAGGCAATATTTAGTGTCCCCATATCATTCCCTGAATATTGTCAGTGTCCCATTGGTATTGTTGTACTCTGAGCAGCAAAGCGCCTGTTTCATCTGCTAGATATTTAACCTTTTAGGGCGGAACTACTCTTGTTTATCTCTACCTTGCTTAATGCTCATTAAATACTTCCTGAGCTCATCTTTGTCCACAGAAGTTAGGCTGGGGCTCACAGAGGAGGTAACATTTCACAGATGAGATAATATTTGGCATGGGCCTTGAAGGATGGTGAGGTGACAGAAGACAACACAGAGGTGAGGAGGGAAGTTCATTCAGCCCTGGGTAAATCACGAGGGAATGGATGTTTGTGAAGCTTGCAAAACGCTGATCTAGCATTAGGGAGTGGCTGGACACAGAGCTGAAGGGGTAAGCTGAGGCCAAAATCAGAAGGGCCTTGACTCGGGGTCAGCAGTGTCGATTCTTCTGGAAACAATCAGATCAGATCTGTTTCTGTCAGTGGTGAGGAAGCTGCTGGAAGCACTGGCACCAGAAAGACAGCTACGCCAAAAGTCCACATGGGAGACCGTGATGTCCTACTCCGAGGCAGTGGGCATGGAATCCAGAAGAGGGTGTGATTTCAAGACTCCAAAGAGCCCGGGGTCCTGAGCCCATGCCTCTGCCATGTACGCCTGGACCTCTTATCTGACCCCTGTTACTTGACTGATTTCCTGCCATCTCAGTGTTGGCTTTCCTGGTTCTGTGTCCCCTAAATAAACAGTGTTCTGCTGTTGTCAAGTCGCCTCCTCCCCTGGGCCACAGACAGTGGGGAGTGTTGAGCATTTGATGTGCTGTTAACAATGACCTTTGCTTTTCTTTAGGACCACTCAAATTTGGCAGTCTGTCTTCTCTTTCCATTAGTATATGTTTGTGACCCACAGTAATTACTTCACCTTGGACATACATAGACATACACAGAGCATCTTGATCATTCTTCCATTGTTTATATTTTAAATCTCTTATATTAGAGAAACCATGCAATATTTAACTTTCTGGGTCTATCTTGAAATGAGATGCCCTAAAAGGAGCTTATCAATTAATATTGCAGTGTCTTGTGATTTACTCCTTCATTTATGGTTAAGAAAGTGACATGCTAGGCTGGGGATTTAGCTCAGTGGTGCCGCTGCCTGCCCAGAAAGCGCAAGGTCCTGAGTTTGATCCCCAGTAACAACAACAACAAAAGAAAGTGACATGCTATTTACTTAGTAATTTTAAGATAGAGATCTTTACCCATTTTCTCTCTCTTTTTCCCATTGTAAGTTCTCTAAACCAGGCAATGATGGGCCTTGGGAAATATTTTAGAGTTACCTACAAACATAGTGGCAATCTAAAGTTTTCTTTGTTTTACAGTTTATGGACTCTGTGTGGGTGTACTGTCTAACATTTAGAGTGGAATATGTAATAAGAACTAGCTTGTATAAGGCGTCAAGACATCTAGAATCATACTCTTACTGATAATAGCACAGGTCCATCAAAGGAGAAGTGTCCTCAGATGGGTGAATGGTGAGCCAGGTGCTGCGTTCATTTTCTTCCTTGGCACTGACTGTAAAGTTTGCACTCCTGTCCGGTTTCTCTCAACTTGTGGTGACAGTATCACCTATGATTTCCATAAACTCTAATGAAATATTTATATTTCCATTTGTACTGCCTCCTAGTGTAGTGTAATCATTCCAATTAAGTAACCAGTACTGCATGAAACACCACTTTATTTGCCCTAAAATCATCTCTGTTTTAAAAGGCATGGACAAGCCCTGTTTTTCCTTTTTAACATCTACCTCATCCGTGATAGGTTTAATTTATTTTCTACCCATCTATACCAGAACACTTGGGTTCATTTTTCTCTGTGTAGATGCAAGAAGCCTACACCTGGGGGAAGGAGTTTAATTATTTAGCAGCTTAGTTTTCAAAACTGTAGAACGTTCCTAACACAATCTTGAAATTGTGTTATGCCATAGTTTTAAAGTCACCACACTGACAAAAAGGAGGATCTTGACCTCTTTCATCTAGAATATTGTGCACAACACACTGCTTTCCTCCTAAGATATTGATTTAAGTAGTTTTAATTATTACTGAGCGGAAGATGTTAGAATGTGAATAGCCAACCAGCGTACATTGTGTTATAGCCACTCCCGATATTTATAGCTCTTTAAGTTAAACATTTGTTTAACTTTGTTGTCATATTTTTGGTATGACATTTGTTCAAAACCCATTGTTTTTTCAAAACCCATTTTACTCATTCTTTGTGTTTTCTATATACTACAATATTTTCCTTATTATATTTAGGGCCCAGAAAATATTATAAATGTAGAAAGGAAATTATTACCCTTGGAGATGGCTTATGTTTTTAAACATAAAGCTAAATGTGGTTTATTTCTTTTCTAAGTCACTCTAGCAGTTTCCAGTGGGATTATGTTGAGATGTTCAGAAAGTTAACACAGAAAGGTAGTGAATTTTCTTCTCATTACTCAATGCAGAAGTTTCATTCCGTACGAGAGTTTATGAATCACTAAAAAGGAAGCTTTGTAACTTTAACTAAACTACTGTATGTTTTCGGATGGACTATTACTAGCTTCTGATCTCATTGTATCCCGTAGCATGAGGAAAATAGTGATGGGAGAGCTACCTTTTATCTGGTAGTAGAGAGGAATGAATGAGAAAGTACAAACTAGCAAGAGATACGGGAATGCAGGAGTATTGCATGTAACTCCATGGAGTATTGATTAAATCATCCAAATGCAGAAAAAAGCGTGTCTCAAAAACTATGAGAATCTGAAAACAGGTCCAATAGTAATTTATATGCTTTTCCCATTGTCTACTAGGCACATTTTTGTTATACCTGGCACATACTGGATGGTTACAGTCATCGTTGAATGTAATGAAGATTTTTCTAGGTTTCAACTGGAATTCATTACAGAGCTTCATCTGGGATGAATATTCACATTTGGAAAAGGAAATTTTATCATCTGAATCCTTTTCAAAACCTTCATTATTGTATTAGCCAGCTTTCTGTTATGTAACAGGAGATAAACTTTAAACATGAAAGGTTGAATTGGGCTCAGGGCTTCTGGGACTGCGGCGAGGCAGCATATCCTGGTGGGGAGCATGTAGTGGGACAGAGGCTGTCCACTTCACAGCCTCCAGCAAGTGGAAGAGGGTGGGGAAGGGCCTGGGGGCCCCCACCCCCTCCAAGGCTGTGCTCCCAATGACTCAAGTTCCTCAACTGGGTGAATCCCTAAGGGTTCCACCACCTCCCCACAGTGCCCAGTCTGCGAACCTTGCCTTCCACATGTGGGCCTTTGGGGGACTCTTATCCAGAGGGCGGCAGTTACAAATCTTTAGTTTGTGTTAAGAAATGTATTGTTTGTGGCCTATGCAAAGACTAGTTTTGTGTCAGGGGCATAAATAGAAACATTCACCAATATGCACCTGTCATGTTTTCAGATGAAGGACAGACACACACACACACACACACACACACACACACATGCACACACGCATGCACACTGTGCTGCCAGTAGATTAGCTGATGACCTCATGCCATAAATGAGTCCGGCTCTGATGGCTGGTGCATGCTCCCCACTGGATCCACTGACCTTAGATTTTTCAGTATCAGCTGCATTCAACCTTCCTGGCATGATAGTAGTTAAAAGGTTCTAAATTAGGAAATATCATAAATTCAGTAGCATTACACCGATTTTTATAAAATCCTTATAGTGATGACAACTACTAAGTATCAAAAATTAGTTTAAAATGGGCCTCAGTGAGGTCATAGACATTAATGATGGAGAAATTCTTTGTTTCACACACAAATATTCCCTGACTTATGGGCTGTGATGGAAATATATGGCGAATGTTTACATTTTAAAAAATATTGCAGTAAAAGACACATTATGACTAATCCCTCTCAAAATACTTCTCTTCATTTTGAACCCACTTATCCCTTTATTCTTGCCACTGTCTGAAGCAGTTCTGGAAGTTCCCTTTTTTGAGTGTCTTTATGTAGTGTGATAAAAAATTATGGTGAATGCTGCTGCCAGGCAACATGCTACAGAAAGGCAGGCTTGCAGATAATATTACAGTGATCCTCATCCACTTTATTCACTAAATCTATCACCTTATGACTTCTGGCTCTTCCCCAAAGTCAAAGTGACCTAGAGAGTTAAACATTTTGAATCAATTCAGGACACTGAGGCAGCCATGACAATGTAACTAAAGACACTCACAAAATAAGATTTCTAGAAGTGCCTCAGAAAGTGGCAGGAAGGATGAGGTAAATGTGTTTCAACTGGGGGAAGTATTTTGAAGGGGATGCTTGGTAATGTGTCTTTTACTGTAATACTTTTTAAAAAATTGAAGTACTCATTCTAGTTTTCAAGCACATCCCATACAATGGTTGAACTTAACAATTTTTTTGACTTTATGATAGTGTGAAAGTGATATGCATTTGATAGAAACCATACTTCGAATTTTGGATTTGGCTTTTTTCTGAGTAGTGATATGTTGTGGATACATGGTCTTTATAGAAACAAGTGATATGCTGTTGAGCTGACTCCCAGGAGCTTAGGTGGATTTGGTGCATTTTTGACTTACGATGTTTTCCTCTTATAATGGGTTTATCAGAACATAATCCCACTGCAAGTTGGAGAGCATATGTAATTAATATAATCCTGCAAATACATAAAGGAATCATTTTTTTGTTAATGATTCAGATTAGTACTCTTTTATAAGCAATTGCTGTTTACAGGAAACCAAAGGCTTTAAAATTACATTAAATTATCATTTTCAAAGACAACTAACTACTCAGTAATTGTTTTATACTAAGTTCCAGTTTTTGCCCATTAGAAATGGGAGATACTTTCAAAGTGGAAACAATTGGGTCACCATTGGTGAAAACTTTTTCTGTTCTGATGGCTCTGCTCATCTGCTTGTTTGGCATGTAATTGGTGGTATTACTGCTATGTGCCTACAGATAAATACATCTGCCTGCAAAAAATAGTAAGCTAAACCTGAGGGCTTATGTAAATGTTTCTGTGTGGACTTGGCTGGTCTGAGACATTTATAAAGCATATACATCAGTGAACCTATTTCCAGTACCTCTCCATTCCCACCAATCTATTTGTGGAGAACAAGAATAGTAGCAAAAATATCATTTATTAAACACATATTCCAGGCACATTTCTAAGCCCTTCAGCAATGGTAACTCATTTAAATCCCTCCATGTCCTTGTTACTGTCCATATTTTACAGCCTGTGCAAAGAAGTCCACAGAAAACCTCCTCCAAGTCCCTGAGCTGAGAGCTGGTGGGTGCAGGATTTGAATTTAGGCAGAAATGCTGTTTCAGTTGACACACGAGCTGCCTTGTTTGCAGGGAGAACAAGAACTCCAGAATTAACCAGAGCATTTGTTGGCTTCTGGGCCTTGACTATTAGAACTTCCCTGCATCCTGACTGAGCAGAGCTTTGGGATCCCCTTCAGAAGGTGGCCCTGCCCTTCTGGGAGGTGGTCTCACTTGTACACGCGAAGGATGTGTGCTACATAAAGGGAACGACACACACACATCCGGAGGAGGAGAGCAACCAGGCAGCCCGAGGAATTCACCATGATTAAGAGTCAAGTGGGACATTGTTCTTTTAAAAAACATGTAATGAGGGCCGGGGATTTAGCTCAGTGGTTCAACCACCTGCCTTGCAAGTGCAAGGTCCCGAGTTCGATCTCTGGTACCAAAACAAAACATGTGATGAAAGTAGTACAGGTGAAGATCAGGCTTTATGATTTGAAGTGTATACTGACCTCTGTGCCTCTAACACTTCCTACGGATACTTTTAACAGTTTGAAATGGATCTTGCTAGGTATTTAAGATCTATAGATACGAAAATCTCTCTCTTTCTCTCTATACATACACATCTATGCATATATATGCAACTTACAGAGTCAAATCATATTTTACTCCTTGCCCTGGGATTTTTTCCATTTAACAAATTATAATTATTCCATTTTGGAAGGCCATGCCAGTATATTGGGAATTATTTTTTAAACAGCAAAATCATTTTTAAAAACAGTTATTAATGTAAACAATAAAATAAATACCATTTAATATAATAAAATAATTTACTCAACTGCTCCCCTTCCATTAGAAACTGGGCTGTGCCCTGGCTGTATGACTATAGCAAGGGTGGACAGTGTGCCTTGGATGGTCTGGATAAAGCGGTGTAATCCTGCCTTTGAGCACTGGGTTTGCCGTATTTCTCACCCTTTAGAATGCTATATCTCAATTCATTTAGTACATTTCCAAGGTTTTTCATTAATAACAACAAATTTTGTGTTACATACAGCTTTTTTGGTGAAGAAGCTTAACAAACCTTGTAGCTGATTGGTTCATTAACCTCACTATGCTTTTGTCAAAAGGCAAGAGTTGGAATTAGCTTTCTGAACACTGTGTTTTTAAAGATCAGGGAAACACAAAGGTTCTCTATCTGAAGTTCTAAATTTACATCTAATTGCTTCAGAGTTATTCTGTCTTGGAAGGAATTCTTCTACCTGTTGTAGGTTTCATAGTTAAGTCTACACTGTTTCGCTTTTAGTAGAGCAGAGAGTTGTATTAGGAAGAGAAATGTTTCTGGGCCTGGCTTTACACTCAGCTGAGGTGGTTGAGACATTTCAATTGCTTCTCAGCAAGAACTCATTAAAATCTCCTTTCTTTGACCTTTGCTGAAATATTCATCACTTTCTTTTTTTCTAGTTCTCCACTTAAACCTCTGTTACGACCTCATGTCAGAGAGTAATATTATTTTGTGAAAAGTTCTAAAAATACTAATCCTGAGCCAGTGGCAATAGACTCAATGTGCAGGAGGGACAGGGATTCAGTAGTAACTCAAAGCTGTTTGTCTCTGTAGAGTGGCACGAGGCCTTAACAGCCTCGGTTATCCGAGAAAGGCTGAATTAGCCACAGGTAATTTATTATTGCATCGTTTTGTTGAATTGATTTGAGCATTTTCTATAATCTTTGTGACAATATTAGGAATTATCCAAAGTGTACTCACATATATTACATTTGAAGTCTACTGTGTAAGGCTTTCATGTTATGAAAACACAAACCATGTTATAGCGTCAATAAATCATAATTTGGTACCAACGAGAGAAGAACTACTTACAATTCTGTGCCTCTGCAGAACCTCCTTTTGTCTGCATTCAGTGCCTTGTGCAGGCTGAGTTCATTTAGAAAGTGGTTTCACACATCCTGTCCCATACAAAGAGTGAGGAGCTAAAGTGGCCTGAAGAAAGCGCTCTTTATCAAAGCTCTCACCTTCCAGGCCCGGAGGATGCTTCACTGCCCAGGGGTCCCCACCTGCAGTAGGCCTCAGTAACACAGCAATAGCATGTATAGTTTGGATTTAACCCCACTAACTTCTTCCTCGGAATCTGTTACCACAAACCAACAAACTTTCCACAGAGCCTTTCGTACTGCGAATTCACGGTTGCCTGCAACATGCAGTGGTTATGCAAGTTTCGCTGGACACTGCTAGTGAGATGCAAAATGTCAACCACATTTGTTCCTTTGTCTCAAGCTAAGCCCATGCTTTGTAAGAATCTGTGACAGAAAACAGCCCATTTTTCTGCCATCGCTACCACACGTTGCTGTTTCTGTCATTCAATAAACGTTCAGTGAGCATTTGTTTGGTCTCTTCTGAGCAAGTGGCTTCAGGTAGGGGCATACATAGGTGAAAAAGACAAGCTGCTTTTCCTCAAGGCTGTCACAAAGGCCATAACCGCTTTATAGAGAGGAAGGCTGCAGTGCCTGTGGGATTACAGGGCAGGGTCAGCCGAGCGGGACCGGCTGTAGCTGGGGTGCAGGAGTTTTTACAAATAAGGGAACTCTTAAAGCAGATCTGGAAGGGTGAGAAGATTTTACTAAACAAATGGGGAGGAAAAATCTTTCTTTTTTGGCACAAGGTGTGTCCAGTTATACAGCTTGTTATGTAGGAGGAACTGCAAATGATTCTTTCGACTGTATTGATATAATCACCACACGTGACGGAGGTGTTGGGCTTAGAGTGGGAAGGTGCTGGGCAGGAAGCAGTTAGACTGACATTGAAGGGAAGTCAAAGTAGGAACCTTACATAACCACGAAAATGGATTTAGACTCAGTCTGGTGGTTGAAGTGGGAGCCAAGGGAGGATTTGAAATAGGTGCCTGATGACGTGAGGAAAATCGCTCCAGCTGAAGTATGAAGAGTGGGCTGGAGGGGTCCAGAGTGCAGGAAGGAGTCCTTAGCGAAGGCACTGTTGTAATGAATAGTCTGAATGGCAGATGGCAGAGCCTAGGAAGTGCGTATGGACTGAAGAGTTGCAGCTACTTGGCGTGAAAGTAAAGTGGCAGTGTGTGGGGATCCTCTCACTTCCGGAAGAGAAGACTTGGGCAAAGGAAGACTGGACTCAGGCAATCATAGTAGAGGGTCCTGAGGAGAAATTTTGGTGGTGACACTTGGGGTTGGAAGACCCTATGGGAATCATGGCCAGGATTTCTATTGGGCATCTCTGGCAGAGCCCAGGAGAGGGCAATGGGTCGGGGGCACAGCTCTGGAGAGGTCATGGCAGCTGGGACTGAAGCCACAGGAACCGATGAGACCAGGAGGAAAAGCATTTCAGATGAGAAGAGAAAAGGACCACGCACAGAACCGTGGGTGACAGTGAGAGCCAAGACCTGAGTGGTGAAAGGGAGCCAGAAGGTGTGGAGGAGAAAATGCCCAGCAAGATGGAAGAACAAGCTGCATGATAGCAAACTTCATGCTGTGCTATTTTTCATGCATTTCTACTTTTCCAGCTTGGATGTGATATGTATGGGGGGATTGAACCCAAGGTTCACTCTCTGAGCTACAACCCAGCTTTTATATTTTAGTTTTATTTTGAGACAGGGTCTCATAAAGTCACTAAGTTGCCAAGGCTGGCCTTGAACTTGCCGTTCTCCTGACTCAGCTTCCCAAGTAGCTGGGATTACTGGCATGCACCTGCAAGTACGGAGTCTCTGATATGTATTTTTTCATATGAGTCAAATATACTTCTTATCTGATATATTGATTTTATTTTTAGATGTAGTGGTTTTCAGTTCCTTGTGAACTAGACACTGAATTCTGATTACTTTAGACAGGACCTTTTAGAATTTGGACCATATACTTTCATGTGGTATTTATAGCAGAGGAAAGTAAATCTGAATTCTTTTGGTTCATGACACCTTTCTTTTGGGACAGCAGAGACACACAAAGGGAGTGGGAAGGAAGTGTGGGAATTAGAGCAATCTATTATAAGAGAGGATATTTTGAGAGGAAAATTTTAGCTTCTAAAGACTCTTTGTTCTCTTACTACCTGTACCTTAAAAGAATCCCTAGATTATGTGACTGTTTTTGGCTTATGATGGACTCATCCTAGGTATGAGTAAAAGTAGATAAGGTTTATAAGCTATTAAAATAACATTTTTATTAAGTAAAATTTCTTCCACATTTGTATCTAATCTTGCTATTTTCTTTAGAATTCTTTGGGTACTTTGGATATTTTAATTTTCAGATTGGTGTTGGTGATGTGTATATTCAATTCTGTACTTAAATAGAGGATATGAGAGAGCTAGATGGAAAATGGGTAGATAGATTTTGATTGAGTGCTTTATGATTTTCAACTCTATAACTGTTGCTTTGTACAAGAATGAAGTCTCCAGAACACCTTGCAATATTTAGAAACATCCCAGCCAGATTCATAAAATATCTCTGCCACAAAGGAGCTGTATTTTAAACATTTACTTGTAGGCAGATCGCAGAACATGTTTCTCATGTGGAAATGATGTCATCAGTGGGGCTGGTGTTCAAGCCTCGCTCACTATGGTGGTTTGAAATATGTCCAGAAATTCTTTGACAAATCCTATAAGTGGCAGAGCTAATTCCGCTCTCTTAGCGGACTTAGTGACTTACTTCTAACAAATTGGAAAAAAAAGAAAACCCCCAAAAGCGGAGGTGACTGAGTGTGGCTTCAGAGACTAGGTTATCATAGGCACCTGGCCCCCTTTTTTCCATCTCTCCTGGATCGCTGGGCCAGAGAGAAGCCAGCAGCCATGTCCAAGCGTGTGCAGGAGGGTTGCATGCTGGGAACAGAGTCTACATGAATGAGCCACCTTGGACGTGGATCCTCCAGGTCTGTCAAGCCTCTGGAAACTGCTGTCCTCACCCTTAACCCCACAGCACCTTCTTGAGAGGCTGCTCCTGAATTTCTGACCCACAGAAGATAGGACCTGTTTTTTTTTTTTTTTTTTTTTTTTGTCATTTTAAGACTCTGGATTGTAGGGGTTTTCGAAGTAGCTCTTCCACACTTCTTTCTTTGGTATGATTTCTTTATACTTAAGACTGTCCAGTAGTCTCTCTTATCCACAGTTTTGCCTTTTGTGGTTTTCAGTTGCCTGAGGTCAACTGCAGTCTGAAAATATGAAATGGAAAATCCCAGCAATAGCAATTCATAAGTTTTCGATTGTGTGCTGTTCTGAGCAATGTGATGAAAACCTTGCCATCCCCCACCCTGCCCTGGACATGGACCCATCCCTTTGTCCAGGGAGCCTGCACTGTCTACCTACCCGTTACTCCCTCAGTAGCTCTCTCAGGCATAGTTCAGGGTGTTTGTATGTGTGTGCATGTGGGTGCACGTGTGTGTGTGTGTGTTTCACTTTTTTTCCTTTCCTTAGTATTAGTTTTTACTTTGAGCTACAAAAATAGGGTCCATCAATTCTATAAGACTGCTTAATTAGTGAAAATAATACTTTTCAGATACTTTGTGGATTTGTTACCCCATGATTTTCATCTCGTTCTCAGAATTTGTCCTATTTATGGTCGTACTTTGGTACTTGACTGCTTTGAAACTCATGGAATTTGGTACCTGATGCATTTTTGATGCAAAAATTTCATCTCATTTATTTCAGCCTGGAATTTGTCAGTATTGGTTGCCTCATGAATCACTACCCTTTGTAGTCCAATTTGTTTGATGTTTGGTACTAATTGCCCCTCATGAAACCAATTAATGACAAATATATTATATTTATATTATAAGTGTATTACATTTAGGTAAAATCAAGGAACTAAAGATATTCAGAGATTTCAACTTTCTTCCTGGAAGCATTCAACTTTCAGCTTCCTGGCTTTGAAGTTTCTATTGATACAAAGAAAAAACAAAAACTGTTTATGTGGAGACATGTATTTTTACTACCCATGTGGAACTGAAATTTGCGGATTTTATGACTCCCCTTGAAATAGAATTATCACAGAAACTATCGTAAGATGTTTTTTCAACATGTGCAAGTCCTAAAAGATGAACTGCTAAGAATATATCATTAATTCTCTTTGGGGATTTTAAGAGATAAAATGAGTGTTATATTCATTTTTGACACGGAGAATGCAGTTCAGAGAGCTGTGCCACCCAGGAAGAGTCACATGTAATTAGGTTGAGTAGATGGAGGCAGACAAAAATTTGAGCATAAAGGGGAGTTGACTTTATGGGGGGAATCAGGATTTCACAAGTTTTAGTAGAACCAATTTTGGCTGGGGGAAAGGAAGAACTCACAGATGGAGTTTGACATTAATTTATGTCCCAGGACAACTGATTTGGATCATGATTTCTCAACAGCAGCACTTCTGACATTTTGGACTGGAGAGTTCTTCATCATGGGGAGTGTCCTGTAAATTGTAAGATGTTTAGAAGCATCCCTACTCTCTACCCATAAATGCCGTAGAGCCACCCCATCCCCCAGTTTTTTGTGGTTTTTTTTGGAACCGAGGATCGAACACCCATCCTTGTGCTTGCAAGGCAGGTGGTGGCACCACTGAGCTAAATTCCCAGCCCAAATCTTTTCTTTCTCCCATCCCCCAGTTTTGACAACCCAAACCTGCTCCCAAAGGCAGCATACTCCCTGCTGGGCAAAGTGGCCTGAGTTGAGAACCAGTGCTCTAGATCAAGCAGTTCTAGCACTGAGGATCCGTTTTGTGGCACTGAGTTCTGGCACTGAGGACCCGTTTTATGGAAGACTTTTCTAAGGACTGGGGATGAGGTGGGGTTTTGGATTTTTACATGTCTTTTTCTTATTAATATATGTTTTCCATACATAGTAATTACATGCCCGAGCACTAGCTTCACTACCTCAGCTCCACTTCTGCTCATCAGGCATTAGGCTCTCATAAGGAGCACACCCTAGATGCCTTGTGTGTGCAGTTCACAGTGGGGTTTTCACTTCTATGAGAATTTATTGCTGCTACTGATCTGAGAGCAGATGGAGCTCAAGAGGTGATCTGATAAATGGGGAGGAGATCCTGGAAATACAGATGAAACTTCACGTGCTTACCTGTTGCTCACCTCCTGCTGTATGGCCCATTTCCTAACAGATCTGTGTCCTGGAGGATGGGACGCCTGATTTAGATAAAGCCATTAGGAGCTGATATATGAGGCAGAAACCTGTGTTTAAGTTTTTGGAAAGAGAAGATTGTCAAGTAAGGAGTATCTTTTTGCTAAAGGAATGTGAAAAAGGTTGGAGGAAAAAAGAGAGGCCCTTGTCTGATGAGGCCTCCCTCAGTTCCCTTCCTTGGGTAACCAGCAGGCCTTGGTGTGTGTTCCTTAAGTTTCATGCTATCTCCAGGGATGTCTTACAGAGCAGCAATTCCTGTCTGGAGCTTGCTAAGTCACAGATTATTGGCACCTAGAATTTCTGACCCCCACACCTGAGATGGGGCTTGAGAAAGATTTGGCATTTCTTACTAGTTCCTAGGTGATGCTGATATAGGGACCATGTCTTGAGAACCATGGTTCTAGCATAAACTACCTTTGGCATTATCTGGTGTTGGACCATTCTTCCTTATCTGTGTGATTTCCTTTATGCCCAGGCTTGCTACCCTTGCTTCTCCTTACTTTTGGTCTTTCTGTTTAATATTTGTATCACTTGACTCCCATGGTTCTTAATTGTCTTCTTTAACTCCCATTCTGTACGAGGACCAAAGGGAAAATGCTTCCTCTTTCTTTTTCTTCCCTCGAATTACAGGCGACTCAGTTTCCCTCTTGATGTATCCTGTACCATCTCTTATGACTGCCTGTCTCTTCGGAAACTTTTTCCCTAAGGATGGGCTCTATATACGCAGGACAGTTGTCAATAATCTAGGGTTATTTAGCATCTTATATATTGTTTTGACTATAGTAGCAAGTTTTTAGGGAATATCTGATGTTTAGATATTCTTCTGAGATGATTCCTTGAGAAACGTCTTTCTACAGAGGACATTTTAATTAATTTACATAAATGTGTAATTTTACACTTGCCCACGTCAAAGCTTATCTGCAAATTTCTTGCCCACTCACATATCCTCATGAGATGTCCTTATCAGATTGCATTCCATTACTCAGAAAAGCATACTGAGGGCCATATGCATTCTGGGGGATGTTTCTGTGTCCTATCCTTTCTTAGTCATTAAAATGTTTTCTTTAATATGTATAGATTGATCCCTGGAATAGCATCCATGTTTTTATGTGTCAGTGGCCCTTTGCTGAATGTGGCTGAAGACCTCTCTATCCTGGACAAAACAGAATCAGACTACCCTAATCTAGTTTTGAGTCAAAAGCAAACTTTTTCCTCTCTTGTGCCATCTCGTTTTCCTGGGGTGATTTCCATTTAGGAGCTGAGGCTGAATGCTGACAGAGCTGACAGTTCTGTCACTCTGGATCTGACGGTGAACTCATTTCAGGGGGGCTCCATGGCCACGACAGTTTGGATTGCAGCACGCTTAGGGTGGCCTTTATGCAGCAGTGAATGTGGGCTTTATTGATTCTGCAACAAACAGCTCCCTCCCACGCTGCACAGTCTCTGAAGCCACCTGCTACCCATGCAAACTTGGTGACTCCTTGCTAAGCCAGCCCCTCCTCCTTCAGGTGTTCACCTCACCACCTCGCAGGATCTTCCCTGACACCCTGGCCAAGCCACAGTGCCAAGTGCTCTGCTCCTTGGGGACACTTTGCACAGTGTCATTAATTATTTTTAATAATGTGATGAGTCACTCGCTTGCCCGACAGTTCTCTGAGGACAGTGACTATGTCTTGGGCCATTGTAAATCCCTAGTGTCAAGCACAGGGCCTGGTGCCTGGAAGGACCTCAATATTTAATGGCTCATTGGTCCACTCATCCAGTTTTCTCTCTTGAATAACACTAAAAAATTGAACTCTGCTTCTAAACTTTCCATTCTGACTGGTCGTGGTCGTACATCTCCCCTTCATTTCCCTGCAGTGTTGTATTCTCTAAGCTTTGTTTGGTTCCTTAGCATTTCTTTGTAAGATGTGGTCTCTATACCTTCTCCCACCCTGGCTACCCAGTTTGGATATTCTGTGAAACACAGAGTTCTGGGTATCAGCACAGACACATGGAAGTATTTCCTTTCTCTAGTCAAGTATGGCCCTCCCTGGGACACCTCAGAACTGCTTTAATGACTTGGCCATCAGAGTCACATGCTAACTAATGCTACAATTCTTATCACTGCAATGCTTCAGTTATTTACAGGATGCAGTTTAATTATACAGGCAATATATGATCATTATGAAATAAACTAGAGTATTTAGAGGCAAAATATTTTAAAATCACTAAATAATGCCATCTAGGCCCCAGAACATCCAGTTGTTAAAACTTTATATATTAATGACTTTGCCCATGAGATTTGCATATTAATATGTATGTATATATATGAATGTGAGTGTGTATTATGAACTTATATATGTTTTCTCTCCATCTGTACATGGCTCTGCACACTTTCAGGAATTGAATTTGGTTGCACCTGAGTGCTACATCTCATCACTATATGTCATCAGCTGTTTAACTTGGGATATGTTGCTTATCTTTTTGAAACTACAGTGATATAGTCATGTACAGTTAAATAGTTATATAATTATTTAGTACACAGGCTCGCATAGCCTCACAACATTTAAGTAGCTACATAGTTTGCATAGTTATATATACTATTCCATTTTGTGGATGTACCTTCTTACACCATCTCTTGATTAGGTTTTCTCTACCTTATAATTTAATTTTTTAATTCTAAAGCTGAATGTAATGTTTTTGTATTTGTTAAATTTTATCTTGTTGATAGGAACCAATATCTCTGGCTTTCTGATAATTCTGAAGTAGATTTTAGCCCTCATCTTTTGATCTGGTAATATATATATTTCATAACCAGATATTTCCACCAAATTATAGATAAAAGAGTTACATGTGGTCAAGGTAGTAGAGACCTGTATATCCCATCATTGTTACCTTTATAGCAGTTCTCTGCCATCATCCTAGGGAGATTAATCCTGGAGTAACCCACACACATTGGCTAAGGTTATTGCTAGACTTTTGAATCTGTCCGTCTGACTGGGATGCTCCTGATGATGTCCCTCTCTGGTCCCAAGGGAAAATAGGAGAGATCCAGTCAGGAGCCCAGATGGAAGGAAAAGAGATTGCCTTAGTAGCACTCTCATGACCTGGCTCTCCAGTAGGAGTTTCTTAGAAGTAAATAAGGCTGGGTTAGCATGAGGAGATTTTAGTGAACACATACTGGTTCCTTGAGATTTTCACATTTTTCTTAATAGTACAGGAGCTGCAGACACATATGGTTTAAAATGCTAATGCCTCAAGAGAGAGAAAATCCATAGCAACACATCCAAACCAACATAGGAGATAAATCCGTCGCAGCCTTTTACTTTAGAAAGGTGGGGTGGGGTGGGGTGGAAGAGGTCTGCTGGAGGGAGAAAGCAAAGAATAGGGGAAAGGGATAGGCTGGGAAGATGGAGAGCATTTTTATTTGCTTCATTATTTTTCCCTTGGGATGCCACTGCGTCTCAACGAACAAACAAACAGAAAACAAAACGGAAGGGTTGGGCACACCAAATGGTGCTATGTTTAATAAAGTCATCCTAGCACGAGATACAAACACTTTCTGATTCTACTTACTGTAAAATGTGTATTTGCCAGTTAACTGTGTCTACTTGAGTAAGAAACGCCCGACTAAATTGGATCAGCATCGTTTTGGGTGTGGTTGAAAGGATGTACCGAAAACAGAAGATCCACTCAGGGTGTGAGTGACATCAATCAATAGGTTTGTCGCCTGGACGGAATAAAAGGGGAAAGAAGAAGGAAGGAAGGAAGGCTGCTTCCCCTTGGACGTGGTCTCCTGGCTTCCGGTGCAGACCCTCCGGGGCTCCTGGTAGGAACTCCCAGGGGACACCGCAGTGAGGGCCAGGTCTTCGACTGGATCCTTCGGCTCTCCAGCGTGCAGACAGCTCTTTCTCACTCTTCCACGCCCAACTGTGCAGGCGGCCATTGTAAGCCTCTTGTAAATCCTTATGTATTTGTAGTTCGTATCAAATCTGTTTCTCCCCTAAGCACTGATGATACAGTGTTTACTATTTCTTGTTCACTCTGTGTTGTTAAAATAACAATACTTTTAAGTAATATTGGGGTCATGCTCTCTAAAACACTGCCTTATTTATTATCTCTTTCACTTCTTTAATACAGTTCAGGAAGTGGGTAGAGTATCTCTCAAAAAGGAAAAGAGAAATGGAATGACTATGTGATTTTCCCTGGGGTTTGTCACAAGTTAAAAGTAGAATTAAGATCATAAGACAGAGGTTATATTTTGGGGATTCTCATCTGGAACTCAGTAAAATTCCTCCTCTTCTCCAGCTCCTCACTTCATAGCTCTGCTTCCAGAAACATCCGGCTTTGCACGTCAGTGTTGCTCCATGCTCTTGTGTCTTGGACCACACAGGTCCACCTAAAAAAATGTCCCTTGCTCCTTTCTTTATTAGAAAATTATTACTCATGTATCAAACCTTCACTCTTCTCCTGTTGCAACTCTTCTTTGATTCTCATGTTGCATAACTGTCTTAGCACGTGACCTTGCAAACAGTCACCATTGACCATGACTTGGGAATGATCTCTTGACCCGTGCCTCTTCTCCTTCTCTAAGTACATTGAGAGCCTGCAGCAAGTGCTCAACTATGGGGCCAACCTGAGTCAATGAATAAAAGTACACCCCTGGACAGTATTCTTTGAGGAAGGAAATTTATTTTGATTTTTGAAAATATGTGCAATTTTCAAATAATTGTTCAAATAACTGACATTGTTTATGTTTTTACACATCCAGTTAGTGCTTGCCAAAGTGGGCAAACATGGATATTCTTTATCCATAAGCAACCTGTGTTATAAGTTTAATGGCTATGGGGTTCATGAGGTTCCTTAGAGAAACAGCTGTATTTAAATTCAGATTCCTTATAAGATTGAAGGAATCTTTAGTAGAAATTGCAGCATTTTGACATCATCTATTTCTTTTCAACATTCTGACAGATGATTTGATTAATTTAGTTTTTAATAGGTGTGGGGGAATTTTAAAAGATTATAGCCACAGGATAATATGTTCATAGAGGATCATTTAATAAGTGATGAACTTCATTCTTTTCTTTTTTGTTAGAAACAGAAAAAGCTATGCAGATTGCTGCTGCCAACTTAATAATTTTCCTAATAACCAAGAATGGAACAGCCTTCTCTGTGAATTATATAATCAGCTTAAAACCATACCATATTTCCATGTTCTTTCTGTGACAGAGCATGAAAAACACAAGTCAGGGAATATGGTTATTAGAATTTTTCCCTGCAAAAAGCTTAACCACACTGTATTTAATAGTAAAGTCAAAGAAAGATTGAGTTAGAATGATCAAAACAGCCGCTCAAGAAATATATCTTAATGTCAGCCTTGAGTGGCTTTTCTTTTTTCTGCTAAGGAAATCTAACAGGAACAGGATATTAAAAAAATATTAACCTTCAAAATATGTTTAGATTCTGCTCTGCTGCTAAAGAGGCAAGATGAATATGAGAGCTATGTTTAGTAGAAGGTTTGACCCATAGAATTTGTAGAAAGAGGTCACTTAAATTTAGTTTGGAAGCCAAGACTCTCGCTTACGACTGTCTCTAATATCACACCCTCCAATGCATTCTCCATGCAGCTGGTACAGTTATCTTTCTAAAGGCAAATCTGATTATGTGATTCATCTGTTTGAAGCCCTGTATTAGTGAGCTCTAGACGTCTTAGCCTGGCAGACCAAGTCCTCCCCAAGAGGCCATGCAATAGCTGCCCTAGAAATCCCTGCTTGAGCTAAGGAGCAACTAACGGTGCCTAGGGCACTGCAACCAGGGCTACTAATTATTTTGTGAAAAGCTCTGTCTGCCTAGAATTCATGGTCTTGGTCCAACTTCCTAACCCCACCCTGGGAATTGATACAGGGGCAGATTAAGGGAATTCACCCGTGATCTGCCCCTATATCGCTCTTCTCTCAAGCCACTCCGAATAGTTTGTATGTTTAATTGTCCTTTCTTCTTAGCCTTTAAGCTCTTATTAGTTCTGTGTTGTCATGATCTAATGACAATGAATGGCACTCGGTTGAATAGGTTTATAAGTGTATTCAACAGTATCTGAGAGGCATGGTGACTGTTTCTATTCTCAAAAACAGTATACTCCACAAATGTTTGGTCAGCAATTTCAAAATAAATTGTCCCCATCTTGGGATGTTTCTCTGAGCTTTTGTTGTTATACTTACTAACGTCATGTGAATGTTGTACTTGAAAACTTCAAAGAGTAGTAGGTTTGGTTTATAACTCAACTGTTACTCTGATAATTACATTCCTACTGAAGAAAACACTTTCAGCTAAGAAAACCAGTGAAAGAGCAAAATTCTCAGTTTTGTTCTTTTTATTTTATCTTGTGAAAATATGCCTCTTGACTCATTTTGCCCTGTACTGATGATATTTGGATAGGTTTAGGAATTTGTGGAGAGTAAATATGGATATCCCTATTTTTACTAGGGTCCTAAAGTTGGCTTCCTATGACTATTTAGCTTAGTTCTGTGGTTTTTTTATTCCTTGAGTTATCACAAACCTCAGTGACTGGATTATTCTCTTTCTGATGTATTTAAATCACAAAGTCATATATTAGCAAGTTAGTTGTTAGCTACGGCTGCTGAATTAGTCGCTGCCACTGTCCACAGGTGTAACAGTAACTGTTGAGGTAGGTCCTGTCCCTAGGATATAGGTAGAATCATAGAGTGTTGTGCAGTTAATTTAGTCCATCTTCCTTTTATTTTTCAAAGAAAGAAAACTGAAGCCTGGAATCTTAAGTGACTTTTGTGTGGGATTTCATGGCAAGTTCATAGAAGCACTGCATCCCTCCCAAAACATTTTGTATCTGAGGTGGACTTATTCAGATGGCATAGGGCTTAGAGCCAAGAGTTACACTATAGCATACTTTCCATTTTTAATTGTCTCATAAGTTTTAGGCAGTGTCTTAAAAATGCCAGAAAGCACTGAGTTTTTACTTGAATCAGCAGAAACCTTGAGTAGTTGAGTGAAGATTTCTAGTCTGTAATTAATCTGTTTCCAAATGAGCCTGGTGCTTTCCTACAGCTCAGGAGGCCTCTGTATTGAGCAGGTGCAACTTAGAAAACAAGCAGGATCTACAGGCAAACTAACAGAGGCCAGGGAGGGCAAGTAGCCTCAGAGAAACACGCGCCTCGTCTTGGGAGTCCTAAGTTTACCCACTCACCGGTCTCTATCCACATGGCTCCTCTCTAATGTTCTCCCTCAGTAGGTCAACTATGGTTGATAGTTGGCTTTAATCATTTCGCAGTTCTAAGTTAAAAAAGAAAAAGCAATGTTTGTGTGTTAGTATTCTGTGTCTGCATATCTGCGTGTCAGTATTCTGTCTTTTATTCATATTTGAAGGACATCAAAATGATCCGACTTGGAAACCTTGTAGAATGGTAGCATTTTCCATCACAGACAATGTTTCAAACAGCAGTTTTGTCGGTCTTCATCCTGGGAGCTCCTGGCAGGGACAGGGGGATGTTGGAGTAAGGGAAAGAACAGACAAATTAGAGGGAACACTTGCAGGAAGGAACTGTATGCGTTTATATTCTTCAAAGCCTATTATCGTCTTTAACACACATCTACTACTTTAAACTGTCGAGTGAATGACTGGTTGGATGAGTGGATGATGGATGGATATTGTTCTTCTACTTTATGTCATTGTGGATGACACAGGACCGCCAATATAAATTTGTTTTCTCATGATGGAATGCTTTTTTTTCCTTTTCTATTTGCATAAATCAAATAATAACCCTCTAATTCTTCTCTGGTCTCCCATGAAAACATTTCGCTCCTTCTTAAAATTGCTCACTTATGTTCTGGATGATGCCCCATCCTACCTATCTGGGAGCCTTAATTGTCTCTAGATATTCTAATGTCTTCCCTTTCACAAGGGCCCTTTTTATTCCTTATTAACCTCTACTGAACACTTACTAGTTTTCTTACCATGATTGCACAGCATAACAGTACATATTTTACTTTAGAAAAATCTGAGCATCTAATTCAGAGCTGAGTACCTAATAATTAATAAGTACTTTTTGATTGACCAAACCATTGTTCAAATATGAAGACTTTTTTGAGAGTCAATCTGCTTGCCATTTCATTACAGACTGAATATCCACAGAAGTACATTCACCATGGTAATCTAATTGATTATCTTGTTTTCTTGCAAGAGCCTTAGCTATTATCATAAGAAGCCATTTTTACCTTTATTGCTGCCTTTTTGATCTATGTATTGATTTTAAGGTTTGCTTGTTGAGTACTTTACTGTATCCCTCTGTGTACATAAAAGGTCATTCCAGCTGCAAATTAATTACTCCGGAATCAGGAAATAGTTTGTTAGATGAAAGGAACGATGAGGTAATAGTGCATCTTTGGTTGTAAATTCTGAGATATTTTGAGATACAACAAGATTTTAGGGTAAAAAGCATGCATATGTCATGAAACTTCTGGGACCATGAAACACTCTTCTTTGTGTGTGTGTGTGTGTGTGTGTGTGTGTGTGTGTGTATGCACTGGGGCAAGAGGACAGAGGATTGCTAACAATCCTAGCTAGATGTAGTTCAAAGCAGATGCAAGGTTATAAATATTACTGCTATGCTTTTCTTTCCTAGATTCTTTCAAAGATAAGTATTTGTTGATATGAAATGCAGTTGCTTTCCATTCCAAACTATATGGGTCGCCTCTAAGAAATTTGCCAAAAACAGCAAAAGAAGTGGGGTAAAGAACAATTTGAATATAAACCCAGCACAGTTGGCAAGAAGTTACGATCCATGCACCATTGGATAGAATTGTAAATGAACTGAATACAGTGCATTTTTTGTAAGTCCACAAAATGCTAGAAATCTGAAGGTGCAAACCATTTTCCAACACCCTGCCACCTTTTAGCGAAATAAACAGATCCAAGTGCCTTTGAAATTCTATTAACTCCTTTTTTGAAAATTTTTTTAAAAAATGTATAACTTTACTATCATTTGCTAAACACACACATATACAAAAATTAAAATTATTCAAAGAAAAGCAATGCAAGGGAAAAAACTATAATAATATTCAAATATAATAGAACTCAACCAAAGCAAAACTGAAAAGTACTTAAACAGTTTTCCATATAATTAAAAAAAAATCTCAAGCATTACAAAGGTTGAGATTTGTTTTAGAAAGATTTTCAAAGTTAATATTGAACAAATAGTGGTCTGGAAAAAAATTCCAATTAGCTAGTAGATTCTACATAGGCAAAATTTTTTAAAATTTAAATTTAAATGCAGTCATGTGACACACGATGGAAATATCATCTGAGAAATATGTTATTAGGCAATTTCATCTGTGTGCGTCACAAAGTACCACACACAGTGCCAACTTCTAGTGCAAACTGAGAAGGTATGCGTCAATCATCTGTGATGGCCCCTTGATATTATCCAAATATGCAGTTAAACACCAGATACATGAGGCTACCACTGGTATAGAGGCACACTGTTTTACAGTAAACTCTTTTATATAAGTAGGATTATGCTCTAAAGGATGAAAAGCACAGCATGTTAAAACAGTAACAGTCATTTATCACACTATCGAGTACTGTGTACTGTACATAGTTGTATGTGCTTCTTCTGGAAACACACCCTTCTCTCCTCTGATCTCAGTGACTCTTCCTTCCCAACCCACTGATGAGCTCCAGCCTAGTCTCTATCTACATCTCTTCCTGTAGTCTTAAACACAATCTACACATGGATTCTTTCCAGATTCCAGCCAGTGACTCTGATCTCTCCCCTTCCCCTCCTGCCACCCCTACCCCTTTGGGCCTTTTCTTCCTATTTCAAATTATTGATTATTCATTTTAATCATTTTAATCCTTAATTACACTTTCAGTTTCTCACACTAGAGAAACTATTCAGTATTTACACATGTGTGTCCTATTTATTTCACTTAAGAGTATGGCCTCAATATGCATCCATTTAGCTATAAATGTCTCTAGTTTCTCATTCTTTATGGCTGAGTAGTACTCCATTTTATAAAAAAAACACACCTTCTTTATCAAGTCTCCAGTTGATGGGCACTTGGGCTGTTTCCAAGCTTTAGCTATTACAAACTGTGCCGCTACAAACACGGGTGCACATATATCTCTGTGGTATGATTCTTTTAATTCTTTTGGGAAGATACCCAGCAGAGGAATAGCTGGGTCAAATGGGACCTCTAAGCCTAGTTCTTTGAGGTATCTCCATACTGACTTCCACAGTGGTTGCACCAGTCTGCACTCCCACTAACAATGGAGAAGGGTTCCTTTCTCCCCAGACCCCCACCAGCATTTGTTATTGGATGATTTCATGATAACAGCCATTCTTTCTGGGGTGAGGTGGAATCTCAGTGTTGTTTTCATCTGCATCTCTCAAATGAACAGTGATGTTGAACATTTTTTCATATATTTATTTGCTGCTTTTACTTCTTTGTCTGAGAAATGTCTGTTCATTTCAGATGCCCATTTTTGAATTGGGTCTTTGAATTTGGGAGATCTAATGTTTTTCAGTTCTTTATATATCCTAGACAGTAGTCCTTTGTCTAAGGTACAGCTGCCGAAAATTTTTTCCCACATTGTTGGTTGTCTCTTAGCTCTGCTGGTGGTTTCTCTTGCAGTGCAGAAGATTTTTAATAAGATGAGATCCCAGTTGTTGATTCTTTGTGCTAGTTCCCATACTACTGAGGTTTTGTTCATAAAGTCTTTTCCTATGCCAATGTCCTCAAGAGTTCTACCTAAATTATCTTCCAGCAAGTTTAGTGTTTCTGTCTCAATATTTAGATCTTTAATCCACTTCGATCTTAGTTTAGTGCATGGTGATAGGTATGGATCTAGTTTTAATCTTTGGCAGGTTGAAATCCAGTTTTTCCAACACCATTTATTAAATAAGCTATCTTTCTTCCAATGAGGGTGGTTGGCTCCTTTGTCAAAGATGAGGTGGCTGAGTGTGTCTGGAGTTGTTTCTGCATCTTCTAATCTATTCCACTGATCTTTGGGTCTGTTTCTTTGCCAGTACCATGCTGTTTTTGTCACAGTAGCTTTGTAGTATATTTTCAAGTTGAGGATTGTGATATCCCCAGCCATGTCTCTGTTGCCTAGAATTGCTTTTGCTATTCTAGGTCTCTTCTTGTTCCAAATGAATTTTTGGATTGTTTTCTCTAGCTCTGTGAAATATATTGTTGGAATTTCAATTGGCATTACATTAAATCTATTAACTTCTTATCCAGACTCCAGTAAACTCTTTTCTTTTTCAGTGTGATAGTAGCCTTCATTTTTACCCCCAGCCACATCCTAGTAAAAATAAAAAAGGACAAATGGCTCCCAAATTGAGGCTACTACTCAGAGAGGGGGGTGTCTGGGCCTTTTTGTTCTTAGATTGCAAATGTATTTCCTTGGAGGTCAGGGGTGGCTGTCTCCAGCAGTCACCAAAATCACCTTAGATCCCAGAGTTCCCTTCTTATCACATAAGTTATTTAGAAAAATCTAGGCTATCTTTCAGATGCTCATCTCAAAAATACCTAACATATTTTAGAGGACTAAAAGCAAAATTCAAAATATCTAAGAATGCCAGATTATTTTCAGTCAGGTTCATAAATACTGTGCTGTAACATGAAGTTAGAATTCTGTTCACAAAAGCCCTATATGAATGCATTCTTTTATCCCAGGCTAATCTGTCATGATTCACAGTTTTTTGTAAGAGTTCTTGAATCTTGGTGCAATAGAATGATGTCGAGGCAAAGAGAACATCTTGTTTGCTTTCTTTCACTGCATAGAGCTCCATGACACTGCTGTTTCTGAAGAGAGGCTGACAGTAGCATGCTTAGCTGCAGACAGACTTCGTGGCTGCAGGGATTGAGTGGCATCTGAGAGCTGAGACTGAAGGTACACTAACATGTCACCAGGGAAACTCTGAGCATCATGTCTTCCCAGGCAAGTGTCACTTAGCAGGTTGCACAAAATGTGCATTTCTATTGAGTCACCTGGTCGACCTACCTGCATGCCTACCCAATAGCACCAAGCCAAAAGGATTCACATCACCTTAAGAAATGTCAGGGTAAATCAACTTAAAAATCATTGTGCCAGCACAAATCCATGGCTTGGTCTTACCTGGCTGCTGGTAGAGAAGCTGAGTGAGGGCTGCTCTGTGGGGTCTTCTGCTTCACCTCAAGTGGCTCTTTCACAGGGCTGGAGCACAGCCCTTTGACATCATTCTTCTTCATGTGTTTGGAAAGACTGGGACCAGAACAGATGGCCTAGATATGGGCTCCCATGACTACCAGGCATGCCAAGCAGGCAGATGAGTGATCTGGCTTGTTCTTTCTCTTTTAAATTGCAGTCAGCCAGGGAGAAGCGGTGAAAATAAATCAATGGCTCCCTCCTCCAGGCCCGCATGTACCTCTCAGTCATCAAAATAAGAAGTGTCCTGTGGCCGCTGTTGGGTGCTTCCTCTGCTAGGAAGAGCCTTTTGCACACTGGAGATTTGTACAACAGTGACCAGGTAGCATCTCATCTCAGAAAGGCCACCTTTTGGTTTTTGTCAGGGACCAAATGTTGGCACTGCTTGGATGGCAGCAGGTTCTCAGGGAATGTTGTTCATTCCCTCCCAGACGCCTCTCGTACTTTGTGACTGGGTTTGGTATTTTTGGTAACTGAGTGCTAACTGTTTACATCTCCCACCATGAGAACAGAGGAAATCATAAACAGGAATCCTGCTGAATATCCCTGGCAGTGCCTTCGTGTTCCTACTGTACCAAAAGCCCAGGGCCCTCTTCTTGGGTGACAACCCATAGGTTTGACTCTTCCAACAAAGCTATGTAGCCAAGAGGCTCACTTTAGGGTGGATGACATAAGCTCAAACTCATGTTTGATCCCCAAATAACAGGTTGCCTTGGTGGACACTCTTTGTGGTCCAGTTTCCTTTTATGTGGAATCAAGACCCTCTCTTACCTTGCTTGCAAGTCTATGACTCAGATTCTCCCAGGCACAAACTGATTTTCCTGTCATAAATCATGGACATTTGATGTGTTTTCAAACAGGAAACATTTTACATATGTGAGACCCATGTTGGGTTAAGATAGAAGGGAAATTTTACTTCCTGGAATAATATGTATATATTTTCAAGAGGCTTTTCAATTTGGGAAGTTTCATATGGCCTGTGGGTGGCATGTTGGATATCCCAAGATTTACTTAGTGCAGCATGATAATCTAGCTCCCAATTTTACATAGTTATTGAGTAGAATTTGTAATGTTTCTAGAAATACCACATGTAGAAATTCTGTCCTTTCAGGTAGTTCTCATTAGTTGGCCAGAAGTGTTACAGACTGGCCAAGTCAAGGAATTGAAAGTCAGGCTTCTGCCCTTATTTCTGATTTGGTTAGGACTGAGGTTTTCCTTGAGAAATGTCACTGATCATGTCTCTTCGCTGATATATATGCAAAATAAAGCTCTCTAGCTTGCAAGGCTTTGGAGGGGCTTTTTTTGTAAATGTTAAGAAACCTACAAGTAAGAATGATTACTGATGACTGAAATACTTATACCTGTCAGGAAGGATGGCAACATTTCAACCAGCTCTCGAGAGAAGACAGGTCTACAGTGCATTAGTCATCATCTGTGGATGATGTATTTGAGGACAGGATGCACAGAAGTTGAATTTATAAAAAAAATGTTGGTACAGCTCATTTTGGAGAAATCATAGATTGCAGCTTTATATTCTGGGAAAATGGAATTTTCCCTCCGTTGTACAAATGTGGCAGAAGGGATCCTCACTGTTTGGCATTTCTGGATTCTCATTAATGTTTCATACACACACACAGAGATTCAATAAAGTCTGTGATAATTAAAAATCTTATTTAGATTTAAGATGCCTTAAAATATTAACATTTAATGGTATCTCATAAAAAATGAGTGTTTTACTTCTGCTGTTTCATTTATGCATTTTCCTTGGGGAGATGGACAGTCAACTATGAGTTCATACTTGTCTGGTTTTCAAATGTTATTTTCTGTTATTGAAATAGAATGTGGCCTTTCAGCTTCCTTGTCCCAGGAGAGTCTTGGGAGTCTTAGGGCATGAATCTTAAAATTTATCTCTTTTCCTTCCCCTACCATTACAATCAACCACTTACTATGCCTTAAGTTCATGGAACCTACTAAGTATGATCTTAGGTACAAAAATGAGGAAAATGAAATAAGGGCTGAAATAACTTATTCAAAGAGAGTTTAGGCAGAGATGTGGCCAGAATTGAGGTCATTGTATTCCTAATTCAGTTCTTGCACAAATATTTATTGTGTTGGGTGCTGTGCTAGTTGCTATTTCTGTGTCCTTTCTATTCTGTTTTGCTGCCTGCCTTTCTCTGTGATACGAAATTTGCGCCATGAAAATTACTTTCCATTGTAGAGGAAAGGAGTTTCAGTGGTTTTCCTCAGTTTCCTCATTTATAGAATGAGGATGTTGGACTCCCAGTTCTAAACTTTCATCAAGTAAACATGAAATTTGAACTCTGAAAAATCCTTCATTGTGCATTTCATGTGGCTTGTGAGCATCACTCTATATCTTAGTTATTTTTACTTCATTCTTAAAAATGGCCCAAGCTGGGTGTGATGGCACATGCCTGTAATTCCAGCACTCTGGGAGGCTGAGGTAGGAGGATCTCAAGTTTGAGTCCTGCCTGGGTAACTTACTGAGTTAGAGAGATCCTGTCTCAAAATATAGAGTAAAATAGGGCTGGGGATGTAGCTCAGCATGAAGGTTATGAGTTCAAACCTCAATACCTTGAAAAGAATGTGCCATGAAAAATAATGCTATAGAGCCTGTTGGTGTTGCAGTGCTTGAGTGGAGGGTTCTGCTATTTCAGTCAGTTGATCATTTCTTGCATTAGGTACCATGTAGTGAATCTGTGAGGCTTCTTCTAATTTCTGGGCTCTATCAGGTGGTGTATGGAGCTACACAGTAGCATCACTTTGAAGACCTAATACAATAAGGAGGCAAAAGTTTAATAAATGCAAGCACATGATCACATGTGTAATGGAATAAAACAATTTTTAATATGGAGCCGCGGGATATGGATTATACCAATATCTGAGTTACATTGAGTAAGCTGGACTTATGCCTCCTGGTGCCTTTAGATACTAAAATATTAGAAAAATAGGCTTGGAATATAACCTTTAAACTGCTTTGTGTCTTTTGTTCTGGGATAATGTAAAGGTGGTCACTAATTTGTTGGTTGATTGTTCTGTGGGAAGGAATTTGCTGACTGCTTTACATATAGCATTTTAATTGCTTTAATTATTCAGTGGTATGACTCATTATCCACGTTTTACCATGAAGGAAGCTGAGTTGCAGAGTAAATGACAGACCCAAGCCTTTAGATCTTCTATTTTCCTGGAGGACTATCCAATTCCGAAGCCTTAGTGTTAATAAAAATCTGTGCCGTAATTCTCCCAAGCCTATGCATGCACACATTTGTTCATTCACTACACTTATTAGCACATTATTGTTTAAGGTTCCATGAAAATAACAGAAAATAAAATAGGCAAATAATCTTGATCTCATGGAGCCATTGGACGTACAGAGGTTATGGTAAGTGAAGAAATAAGTAAGATGTGTGGCATGTTATATGGTGAGTGGGACTTTAGAGAGCAATAAAGCAGAGAACAAAGGAAGGAGCAATGAGAAAGGGTTTGAGGCTTGCAGTTTTGCATAGGAGGTCAGACTGGCCTTGCCAAGAAGGTCACATTGGAACATGGGCATGAGCAGAGGCCATGTGAAGAACGTCATGTTGGAACCCAGGTATGAGCAGAGGCCATGTGAAGAAGGTTATGTTGGAGCACAGGCATGAGTAGAAGCCATGTGAAGGTCAAGTTAGAGCATGGCATGAGCAGAGGCCATGCAGAAAAGGTCACATTGGAGCACAGAGCATGACTAAAGTGGGAGTGGGTGGGACTGAACCCCTATGGGAAATGGTAAGAACAAAACAAAAGAGGAATTAGAGAGTGAGACTGGACATCACTGTTTGGAATTAAGTGGCATAAAATTGATCTTGTATCAGGAAAGTGTGGGATCTTTTTCAAGATTTAAGATGTTTTAGGATTATTCATTGGTAAACGGTAATGATGTAAACTTCTCAATGCCAGAGAAAAAGAGAGAGGTGAGAATTACGGTAGCCATGTCTTGAATCGATGAGGTAGAATGAGACCAAGTGGAAAGTGGAGAACTTGGTTTTGGAAAGAAACATAGGAAAGATTTGTAAGGTGAATATAGCAGTGCGTGCCTATAATCTCAGCACTCTGGAAGGCTGAGGTAGGAGGATCACATGTCTGAGCCCAGCCTGGGCAACTTAGCAAGACCCTGTCCAAAATAAAAAAGGCCCGGGATGTACCTCAGTGTGATGGTTCTGGGTTCAATCTATAGTACCCTTTTCCCTCCAAAGAAAACCATAAAAATGAACAAACAAAAATGGTTCCTAATGGTAGGAGAGAAGGTATGGGGCACCTATGTGGGGAGGTGAAGAGATGAGCCTGTGGGCATTCTCTTCTGATCGCTCCCGTTTACTCATTGAAAAAGCAAAATCGGATGTTGAATTGAGTGCAGACGGAAGAGATCATGCTGGAAATGTAAAGAGAGAATACAGAATTGTCCTCCAGAAGAGCACAGAGTGGCTGGAACACATTTGTGCAATTTCCTTGCCTGACAGTGCTAAGGGTCCACTGGGGCTAGGTGTCCTGTGTTCAGAGCTAGAACAGCAAATGTGGTCGTGGGCTCAGCCCCAGGGAAGAGAGTCTGCTGCTCATGCCAGGCTCAGGATGCACAAGTGGGTGGGGAAGTTGGTTTCAGTGTGGTCAGGGTTTTGCTGGAAGGGTGAACAGAGATAGTCATTGTGAAGTGTAACCAGGCAGCTGGGAAATAAGAACATGAAGTGGAGCTAGGGACGTGGGAAGCATGATGAGACTGATGGATGCTAAGTCACACAGTGAGGAGGCAAGAGTGACAGGGTGAGGTGGGCAACAGGAGGTGCTGGTCTGAGAGAGGGGAATGAGTCCTTTGGGATTTAACTCAAGGTTTGAGAGGCTCAGGTGATAACAGAGGACAAGAGCATTGAAGGAGAGGCTTTTGGAGCTGAAAGGCCACCATTAACCGCAAAGCGAAATCACTAAGAATCATTTGGGGTATTCTTACAGAGCCAGAAGTTAGAGAATTCCAGCAAGGGTAGAGGAGAGGTTGGCAACAAGTTGCTGAAGGGTTCTAAGGGAATGAGAAATCAGCTCACAGTGAGCCCTGCTCACAGGTGGTACCGAGGGTCTGGGTCTTTCCACAGGCAGAAGGGAGAATGATCTAGAAAAGAGGATCAAGGAGGATGTGGAGCTCACTTTGGGAACCCCCATTTGGATGGTGTGGGGACATTGAGCTCTTGAGCAGCGGCATGTAGATCTTAGGTTTGGAGCAGGAAGCTGAGAGGAAGAGTCAGTGGAGTTGAGCAAATAGAAGGTTGCAGTAATGTTGTGAGCTTGGTGGACACAGTGGAAGAGCTCTGGGAGTTGGGGCATTGGTGACAGGGCCAGAAAAGAGGGTGTGCGGAGCCACATGGGTTGATAGTTTGAGAAAAATGGAATGAACGGGAACTCCTGGACTTCTGACAAATGTAAAGCAAACTCAGTCTTGAGGATCTCTAGGCAAATAGTGGTGGAAAAGCTGGGAGGGAGGAGGAGAAAGGAGGGCGGGAGGGTGGGAAGTTTGTCAAGAGCACATAATTCCTGCAAATAGTGTCACCTTCAGCAGGAACATCAGGGTATCTGGAATGCTCTTCTAACTCCTGGAATATGAGCAGCATTAAATCTTAAGTTACCCAAGATCTGTATACTTAGGAAGTCATTTTCTTCATTTGTGAGAAGGCTCAGCTGCAGAAATAGAGATTCCCCCCACCCTTACAGTCTGTTCTTGTTCCTTCTTCAGGTATCACACTTATAGCCAGTGTTGGCTATATGTATCAGGCAATGTGTTAGTGCTTTCAGGGAGAAAGAGGAGGGAGTTGCATGGATGGATAGAGTCTTTGCTTGGGGGATTTTACAGTCCAGGGGGGCAGGAAATAACTACAAGGAAGGTAGGAAACTGTGGTGGATATGATGTACTCACAGGGGGTCCTGAGGAGCTGGAGGCCTTTCTGAAGGGGGGGGAGAATAAACACAGAGGGGTGAGGAGGGGGAATCATTTTCTCTAGAATATAGAAGTTAGGACATCCTTTCTAGGGGACAAATTTCAACCATTTTAACCAGCTCATTAATATAATTTTATAGTCCCCTGTGAAGAAGTTGAGTTCGGGTAAGTTATGTAGCATATATAACATGGTTTATATATAGTTTCTGTCCAAAACTTTTTTATGAATAAGTGAATAGATGTATGAGTAATAAAACCACTTATGAAAAACTTCAACCTTAGAGGTTATTCCCTTGAACAAGTTTCAGACATTTATTGCTTATGTTAAAATTCTTGTATAAAAGGGAATGATTGGATCTTGCTACCTTTCATTCCTTTAGGGAGAGCAGAGGGGACAATTTGTGCTCTGGTTTGAGAGAGTGGGGAAGACACTCGCGAATCTTTGGTCTCTTCCTTCACTTTCCCATAGCGGTGACTGGGAACTCCTGCTGGCTTGTAGACTGTCAGATCTTGCCTTAGCACTTGCCCCGAATCTTGTGGATGATCCTGCTCATTCCCTGTATGCCACCTTTTGCTCATCAAGTATTTTTGCAGAAATGAGCCCATGCTTGATTCCTGTTTACAGGACATCAGCACAGTTGTCTTCTGTCAGATACAAGAGGGTTTTATGAGTGATTTGGCCACCTGGCCAAATTCATTTGCTTGAATTAAGAGAATTATTCGATATAGAGGCATCTTTTCGTAATTTAACACATATCTCTGTTGCCTCAGAGATTAATATAAGAACGTGTATAAAATAACCATAATTACCAGTGTATATTTTTAAATGGTTCTGGGACTTTCTTCTGTCTACCAAGTAGTCTGGTTCTTGCGTACTCTCAGGTGAATCACAAAGCAGTCAAATGTGAGCAGTTATGTGTACGGTTTTTTATTAACATCAGTGTTACTGAAAGCAGAGACTTAGGTGTTTAAGTGGTTCATGCAATTTTGGAGAATCAGAAAATCATTCCTAGGCCGGGCGTGCCATAACCTGGCAGTTTTAAACTTTATTTTGATGAAGGTACTTTGATGTTTTTTCTCTTTTGCAGTGCTGTGGATAGAGACCAGGGCCTTGCACATGTTAGGCGAATGCTCTACCACTGAGCTACATCCCCAGGTCCTGAAGAAAACCTGAAATATGAGCATAGATGCTGGGAAACTAATCACCCCCTTAACTCTTTCATTTTGAGTGTTTAGGTTCTTGCTATGTCTCTCCTACACCAGGTTGAGCTATTATTTTGGTTTAACATGACCTGACTGGAACCTTTCCTAGGTCCCTATTCGAGGGGGAAGATTGGGTTATCTTGAATTTTCATGCCATTCTTATGCTACTGATGTGTAGTTTGTTTTAATCTTCATGGACTTTGCTTTTTCAGTCACAATCTCCGGGACTCTGGAGAATGCATCTTTTTGGCCTTTTTTCTTATTTATTTAATAAGGTAGAACTTAAGTGGCATATCAGATTTAGAAGTGCCTTACAACCATCTTGAACTTCTTTCCTGTGTGCATGTCCCTCCTGTCACCCCAAGCCCATTTCCAACTTAAGAATAGACAGGTCCTTTCTGCTTGGTTTTTGATGAGGAAATGGTGTTTACTTAGGCTCTTCCTAGTCACTAATCATTAATTTGTCCCCCCGAAGAGTTTGCAAGAGCAATGAAATCATAAGAAAGTCAGAATTCCTCCTTTAATTTTGATTTATTTGAGTTGAACTTTAGCTCTGAAATAATTCTCCACTACGTTTGGCCTAATTATCCTGATAGTTTTATTTGGCATTCTGAAGTCTGTAGCTGTAGGATATTTAACAGTGAGACGGGGAGGAGAAGCCAAAAGAATTAAGATGTGTTATGTGCACGGACTGACTCTCCACAATGAGTGTCACCCTTATATACTGCAACACAGGCATTAGTGAAGGTTTAAAAAATATTGGCTGCCATGTTTCAGTGGAGAAACTTCTTTTCTCTAGTTTCTTGCCATTTGCCATTTTGATGGTTGTTCCTGGGTTTTTCAGTCTGTTTGTATTTAGTTATTATTTGAGATTAGGCTTTAAAACGTGAAAAATGCTCACTGTGATAATGATTCATCTGGCATTTCACACCCATCAATAACAGGGACTGTGTTTTCCTCGCCCTTAAGCCAGCCCAACAAGAAGTGCAAGGGCTGTTTCGTTCACTTTGTTTTTATTTGAAAGCATCACCTGCATCCGTGAGAACAAATGTGAACAAATCACTGGCATTTGGAATGTATGGAGCACGTGCTTTTGGTTTGTTCCCACCAGTGACTGCTTGTACACTCCCGGGATACATCAATGACTAGAGGGACAGAAGCAAAACAAAAATTTATGCATTCACTGACCTTATATTAAATTTGGGGTAGGCAAGGGGAAACGGACAAAATAAAATCCATGACAGATCAATATAACAGATGGCGTGTTACAGAATGGTAGAGTTAGGAGAAAAGTCAAGCGAGGTGGGTGAACAGGGACATGAGGTCAGGGTGAGGTTGAACATTTAGACTGAAAAATAAAGTCAGTGCAGGCTTCTTAAAGGTAGCAAGGTAATTCCTCATGATGCAGTCTGGAAAACACATTTAGAGGACACCAGGGTGGCTGGGGTGGCTGAGTGGCTGAGTGATGTAAACAGTGATGCGTGGGAGGAAACCAGAAAGGCAGGACAGGAAATGGTCATCACCTTACCACCTACCTCTTGTTACTGGGGACCGAACCCAGGGCTATCTCTAGCCCCTTTAAAGGCATTAAAAATTTTATTTTGGAGATGGGCTCTAGCTAAGTTATCCAGGTGAATTTCAAACTTGCTATCCTTCTGCCTGAGCCTCCCAAGTGCTAAGGTTAGGGTTGTGCATCACCATGCATGCTAGTAACCTGGCTTTGAATGGCCCAAAGTGTTATTTTAAGGATTGTTGATATCTCTTATCAACAATGTTATCAGCAATGGAGAGAAAAATAATTTTGTAGTAATATTAAAAAGAAGCTGATGTTTTCTTTTTCTTGTCGACGACTTTGGTATGATTTCAGATTGGACTCCTCTCCTTTGCAAAAGTGTTGGGAAAATACCTTCAGCTTTGCTTAAAAGTCGAGTAGTCTTCTCAGCTTTGGCTTGGGGCCCGTTACTCCGAGTGCCCGGAGGAGGCTGCTCTGTGCTTGCTGTCTAAGGAAGTCTGACCTCTCCCACTCAGCTCCTCCGTCCACTCCAGCATGTTCTCTTTGAGGTACCAGGATTTAGGGATCTTTCCCCCCTTTCCCCCAAAGTCTTCTGACTGTGCTGTGGTCAGTTTGTGTATTTATGAGACTTTGTTGAGAATCACAATAAAGTTGATCAAATTCACCTTTTACATCTTAAAACTGACCGACAGGAACAACAAGTACTAATGCGTAGCTAGCGGGCGAGTCAAACAGCGAAAGCTCCCTGGCCTCAGGTGTAAGACAGGGTTAGCACCGAGTTTGCACGATTGTGAAGGCTGGAGATCATGTAGTTAGGTGTCCTGCATGGACCCTGGTACCAGAAAAGCAACCGTCTTGCGATCTGGTGTTTCTCTGGGGCCTGCTGTGCTCCGGCCATGGAGAAAAGGCTTCGCATCTCTGGTCCGAGCTTTCTGAGCCTCTCGAGGACCAGTAGCAGGAAAACGCTACTGTGAGAAGAGGGGTCAGTATGGTCGGCTGCCTGTCCCACCCAGAGCAGAATGCTCCACGTGTGGCAGGCGTTGGATGCGTCTTTGTTGAACAAGTGACTGTGCATGCCTGTTTCACAGGTGAAGAAACTGAGGTGTGTGAGATGGTATCCGTGGCCCGTGGGAGACACCCGGAAGTGATGGAGCAGAGCGGCCCCTAGGCAGGAGCCTGGAGCCCACGCCCCGACGGCTGTGTGCAGCCAGAGGCTCCTGCTCCTGTCCCGGAGGCCCCAGAGTCAGGGACGGTGCTGGCCACGCGGAGTTTCAGAGCCATGATGATTGCCGTTGGTTGGCAAACATTACCTCCTGCCGGCCCCCAGGACTGTGAGACACGGCTACGCGCGGTGATGCCTCAGCTCGCGCTCGCGTACAACGTCACGGGGCACGGGCGCAGCAGCGTTTGCAAAATAGCACACGCTGCCTCCACATCCACCCACCTGCTGCTCAGACGCCCTGCGGAGATTCGTCCGTATATATGTTTTTCAGGGTCCTGTCCGATGGGCTCAGTGAAATAATCACTGGTCTGGACTAAATTTATTTCCATTAGTTTATGTAACAAGTGAAAGAGAAGCAAATTAATCTCAGAACCTGAATTCAGATTCTTCAAAAGTAAGTCAATTTCTTATTAGGTAGGAGGTGAGTTTTATTCCAGTCTTATTGATTGAAAATTAATAATCATTATTATAGGTTCTTTATTTCATTAAAAATACTCAAAACTTAAAATAGAGGAAAGTCTGATACGCAAAAACCACTAGCTTATTTTTTTAAAGATAAGACTCTTGGAAAATTTAATCTGGAGTACTGTGTTAATGATATGATTCCAGTTTGACTGTGTTTTTATCTTTACCAATGTCATGTCAATGCCTTTTGAATGGCAAGAGCAGCCTTTTATGTACTTGCTAGATAACTCACGTGGAAATTATGAAACAGACTTTTAATCGTATTCAGTTACTTCATTGATAACGAAGACAGAACCTCAAAAGAAATGGGTTAATGAACTATAGAAAATATATTCTTATAAATCTTTCATAACTGCATATGATCTTGATTTAATCTGAAGACTCAGAATTCCAGCTATTGAAGAAAAATGCAGCTCAAAAGGTTTCAAACTGAGGCGGAGCACTTTTTCTTAGTGTTTCTTAGGTACTGGGATGTGTCAAATGCTGACACAAGGTTAACAATGATTTATAAATTGACATTGCAGTGGCTTTTTAAACTTCCCACTTGGGCAAAAAATAGAAAAAAATCATTGCCATCATTATTGACTGAATGTGTGTTATGGGCAGGAACCACAGGGCTTCTCCTTCGCGTATTTGCTGGGTACCAGTTTAAGAAACACTGGCCAAAGCATCAAATTGTGAGAAAAGCAAGGACCAAGGAGGTCAGTGTAGAACCTTGCTCTAGCTTATAACTTTTCGTATTCTTCATACAGTATCAGATGGTGAAAAAAATGTTAAGTGTGGTAAACTGGGAAGCAGTAGAGATAGGATAGAATGAAGAGGGATACATATTTATTTCTTGAATAGGTATGTGGAATTAGAACACATTGCAATGTGTGATTTGGAATGATTTATACTCACAGGTATGAAAGTAAAAATGTATTAAATTTTCTGACGGTGTCAGAGTCCTATCTATGTTGGCTTGTGGGACATTATTTTTGTAAAGTTAGTGATGATAATTTTGCCAAAAGGAAATGATGCGGGTGACAGGGAATGAGACATTGAACCCAAACTTTATTTTTGAGTATGAAGAAGGCTTCATATTTTATGTAAATTTGGGTATTTTAAGATTATATATCTCTGAAGAGTCCAATCAATAGCCACGAAACTACTCTGTCTTTGTAAATGCCCGCAACTCAACACCAGCCGCTGAAATCACGGCGGTCCTGGGATTCCCCGCAACCACAGGGATGAATTACACATAGGCATTGTGACGGACAGGCTCATACGCCTTCCCCACCTGTAGTAAATGCAGTCCCACACTCTGTGCCCAGGTATATATTATTGACTTCCTTGCCACTGTGGTGAACCTCAGCCTTGTGGCAAAGGATGTTGCAGGAAATATCTACCAGTTTAACATTGCTAAGTGGCAAATATTAAGCCACTGAAATAACTGCTGAAGGAGTTCATAGCAATACAGTGATACCTCGGTTCATGAACGCTTCTGTTTGTAACAATTCTGTTCGCATCATGTGATTATCTAGACCCAGGTCATCTTCCCCAGAATCCTGGAACAAATTCAGTTTGTGAATAGAGGTACTACTGTACTCTGCACATGCAGGTGTGACATTCAGAAAGCAATGTGTAGGTATGTTTAGTGAAGTGCTGTTTAAACTCTTCCTGGAAGGTGTGTTTTCAGCCCATTCATGTTTCATCCACTCCTGTGAATAGTGCCGTCCTTGATGTCCTCCTGCTGTGTGGTTCCTCCCAGCTGGCCTCTCCTGAGAGACAGGGTCAGTCCTGTGTAGGTCGCACCAACACCTCCTTGGCTGGGATGTGCCTCAGGAAACTTAGTCTGGGCTTTGGTGGTCCAAGCTGAGAAAATGCAAAGGTCACTAGTATCTTTGGGTTTGGAAACAATTAAAATATGAGGCTCTTGTGAGAGGCAGGCATGTGAGTTATTGTGAACCAATTAATCAGAATGAACCGGGGTTCTTTGCTAGTAACAGAATCACAAACTACTGAGAATTTAGAGAATCATTATTCACTTACTGCTTCCGGTTATGGACTAGTTGTGGGATTTAATTTTGTTATGTTTGGATGACCTGCCCGAGTTTATAAACCACTTTAAGGTTGAATCAAAATTAGTGAAATGTAAGTATATTATGGCAGTTTTCCAAATGTTCCAGTTACTTTGACTTGTGATAAGTTCACATACATGTACAGATTTTCAAAAGTAAGAAATAGAAAAGTCTAGTAACAGGAATTTATTAATTAATTTTTCCTATTGACTAGCATTTAATTAGTAAATGAAAAATTTAGTTTATAGTGCGTGTTAGGGGTTATTACATTTCACATTTTCAGTTGAAATTATGTTCTGTGTAGCTGCATTGCTAAATACCTTTTTTGCGCTATGATTCTTTGAAACTTGATAATCATGTGGAATTTCATATATGGAGCACTATGGTAACTTCAAGTTAACCAAACAACTATATGATCTTATTTAACTGACACTATGAAAATTAAAACAGTACATATAACTTGGATTTCTGCTCTTTTTCTCTTCTTTCTTTATATCTAATCTATGCTTAGCGGTAAATAGAAGTCTGTTTCACCTGCTTAACACCAAATCAAGGAACATGAAACCCATAGATTTCAATCCAGTCACTTTGATGGAAAGATGTGCTCATAGCATTGAAAGCATTTGTTCAAGGTCAAATATAGCTGTTTGGCATTCAAGGAGAAACTGTAGTTTGGCCTCCCGACTTGCAAATTGGCACCTTTAGCTCTACAGCATGCTGAGTAGGAACCAGAAATATTAACATGTGTGAACGGCCTGAAGTCTCTCTGTATTTGAGAAGACGGAGACAGACACCCCCCCCCCCCCCCCAAGGTACAAATTGAACTCCTATTCCACAAGGGCTTTTTGCAGTGCAGCCAGACGGGGTGCACATGGAATCTGCATCCCGGAGAGTGGGCTACGAATTCGGTGTGAAAGGTGAGTGAAACGGACAAGAGAGTTGGAATGAGGTCCTGCTCCTTAAGGGCTCACGCCCAGCGATTGCTGTCACTCCGCCAGATCGTGCAGTGCTTGCTGCTCTGTGAATCTCAGCACGCGGTCCAGGATGTGGCTACGTTAGTGCTGGGCACGCGACGAGTGGAAGATGCCGGTAAGATGCTTTTCCCTGTGCTGCTGACGTGTTCTGGCACATTTCCTTGCAAAGCACATGTGCTCATGGCTGGACACCGCCTCATCGCTGATTCCCACCTCTGAACTGTGAAGAAGCAAGCCAGCTCCCCTTCTTCTAAGACTGCGTGATGAGAATGAGTCTCAGCACAGAGGGAATGGGCCAGGAATGGCTGAGCATGGGGTGCTGAGGAGGACCTGGACCTGGCCACCACTTCCTGTCCAGCGACTCCAGTCCCAGCACAGGCTCAGTGGGGATCCACGACAGCACAGAGAGCTGCAACGGAAGGCCTGCTGGGGACGTGCCCACAGCGCCACAGGGTTGGGACAGGCTGCCAGGCCTCCCCCCCCGGGTGAATACAGGTGGCCGGCACCTGCCTCTTATCTCTGCTGAACCTGAGTGTCCTTTCTATACACCTAGTCCACAAGATACTTTCACATAGTTTCTTTAAATTTCTGCCCATTCTGGGAGTAGTGGAAACCACACCTTCCTTTTTTTCTTCATGGAAAGCCTCGAACTAAACCGAGGACTTCTGGTGAACTCACAAACCATTATCCTTTGCACTGTACAGCCGCTTAGGAAATACATGCATGCACTACACACACACACACACACACACACACACACACACACACATATGCATGTGTGTGCACGCATTTTGAAAACAGAAACCATAAGGTGTGCGTCTGTCCACAGATACACCTTGTTAGGTGCTCTGCAAACATGACAATATGCTTCATAAACTTGAAGCTCTAGTTCAGTGAGAATTTGGGGAGATCAACAAAGTGGCTTTAATCAGTCTGTACATGTAGGCTAAAACACACTACACACACACAAATATTCATATATAACATTTAGCACATCTCTATGTTTATGTCTCTATGTAACTAATTGCTCCCTCTCTCTCCCTGTCATTGTCTATGTATCAATCACTAGCTTTAATTAATACCCCAAATGTCCTCCAGAAAAGAGACAGTGGCTGTCAGGTATCAGCCTATAGAGCTCTTTGTTTGCTGGTTTCTGGAAGACACAGGCAGCCTGCCATTTGACCCTAGTACTTATTAGAATCCCCCTCAATGTCCAGGACTTCCGGAGCAGTGGCATCCCATCACAGCTGCATTTGGCTTGCAGCAGTGACAAGTTGTCACTGTGTCCCCTCCCTTAATGGAGCACGTGGCCACGGGTCACATCCTTCACACTGTTTGTCCTCACAGCAGAGCTGCCCCACTGTGTGCTGTCTGTGCTGGGGACACAGACTCAGACAGCTGAGTGATATAACAGAGCTCCGAGGCCAGGAGGCTCGGTGCTTCCACGTCCCTGTACCCAGCTTTTCTTTTTTGCATGCAGAGCCGGGGGCCCTTGTGCGAGGTTACTGATGAGCCAAGCAGCCGGCAATGCTGCTCAGTCCAAGCATGCGATCTCCAACCTCCACCAACTATGATTAGACATGCAATTGTGCATCTAAATTTAGTCTACCATTTGCATATGTAATTAATTATAATATAGCTCGTTCTCTCTGGTCTCCCTTTCCTATCAGTTGAATTACTCAGGGACTCTTATATGACACTAAAATCTTTTTTAAAAGTACATGTGACATTTTGAAGGATAAGACTAAGTGCTATTTATAGCACTCCAGCTTCAAATTCAGAGCCTTCTGCTGTGATCAGACAGCAAGGAGGGCTTCAGTCTTTCAGGAAGCAGCCTCACAAAGCTTTCCACAGCCCCAGCTTCTCTTTTCAGTCATGTTCCATATTCACTAGTGATCATGGAACCTGTATCACCCACACCAAACACAGTACCTCCTCATTGGCACTCAGATAGGATTTTTGGTTCATGCATTCATTTATTTAACCCTTATGTGTTGTGTTCCAAGCCATTGTGTGCCAGGTCCTGTCTCAAGCAATTCATAGGTAGCCATAGATGTCATTCCTGATTTGGTGGATTGATTTATATCCCCTCAAAATTCATATGTTGAATTCCCAGCCCCCAGGACCTCAGAATATGACCTTATTTGGAGATATGGTTGTTGCCTATGTGATTAGTTGAGATGAGTCACACTGGAATAGGGTTGACCCTTAATCCAATATGACTTGTCCTCAGACAAAGGGGAAATTTGGACCCAGAGATTCACACAAGAGTGCTACAGGAAGATGGAGGCAGGGATCAGGATGATGCTCCTACAAGCCTAGCAGTGCCAAAGATTGGCTGCAAACCTCCAGAAGCTGGGAAAGGAATGGAACAAAGTCTCCTGAATGAGCTTCAGAAGGAAGCAACCTTGCCAACACTGCTCTCGGCTTCCACCCGTGGAGCTGTGAGAGGATGCACTTCTATTGTTTAAGTCACTTGCTTGGTGGTTCTTTGTTACAGAGGGCAAAGCAAACTAATCTGTGCAGGTGCCCAGTCTGGGTTGGGTGGGGATTCTGAGGCAGATCTAGGGCAGGACCCTTTGCTCCTGGCAGCTCACATGGTGCCCAGGGAGCTCCCTGTGTGGATAAAGTCCAAACTGAATTCTGGATCCTTTCACTGGTTTAAATCTTCCCTACCTCTGGGCCTTAAATGCCTATGGAGTGCTGAGGAGTCATTCTCTCAGCCTTCGAAGGACCTGCAGAGACCTGGGTTACCAGAACCTTCAATTTCCTCCATTTATAGAAGATGCTGTATACTATGTGTACTATTAACATTTAAAAACTGTAAAGCATGCAGGAAAATAATAAATATTTGAGAAGTCAAAAGTCAAGTATGATTGGGTTCACATTTTGATTTCCAACAGCCACGGTGAAGGCCAGATGCACAATAGCAGTGATTTGCAGCTTGACAAGAGTCGCAGGAGGCAAGGTGGTAGAGGGGGAGGGCTTATCTGAGCTGAGAGAAGATACTGGAAATGGGGCAGTTTATTGGAAAGAGCTGGCAGGAGTCAAGCAAAGGCCTCCACTTGTTCAAGCTGGATGTGGAAGCCAGCCGCTGGCCAGCAGAGTGTGGGAGTGGGGCAGGAGCGCTGGCATGGGCAGAGGGCCGGGTGGGTGGGACACTGCTTCCCCTGGGGGAAGCACAGCTTCCAGAGCTTGGTCCAGCCTCCCCAGCACTGCCAGGGTGTGGTCTTACATCCTGGGCAGCCTACAGAGGAAACAGAGCAGACTCAGAAACCAACACATCTCGATGCTGCAGAGAAAAAGTATGCGTTATGATCAGAAAATATGGTACCTGTTTAAATTAACAAAACTAGTACAGACACATTGCCAAAGATCTCCCCTTACTTTGAACACACTATAATGATGGGGTAACCACCGTTTTTGCCACTTACTGATGCAGTTCTGGAAATCTTCTTTAGTTGTGCTGTCCTGGCTGCCTCACTGTCCTGAATTCATTTAAAACATTTACCTTTCCTGGTCATTTTGACTTTGGGGAAGAGCCAGAAGTTGCCTTGTGCCAGATCTGGTGAATAAGGTGGGTAAGGACACACTGTCATGGTTTTGAAAGCCCATCTTTCCATTGGACAGCACTCGGCTGCAGCATTCACTGTTTTTGATCACAACTCATTAAGACACTCATGAAAGAGGACTTTCAGAACTGCCTCAGCAAATGGCAAGAATGTGACATAAATGTGTTCAGAGAGAGAGAGGAGGTATTTTGAGGGGGAATGATGACAATATGTCTTTTAGTTAAATTTTTTAAAAAATTAAACCTTTACTGTATATCTTGATGACCCATTATATATTCATTCCTAGTGAGGTGATGTAATTTAGAACTGGAGAAAAATGAAGCATTCTCAAATCCTTCTTACACGTCTGGAAATAAGAAAGGAACATGTCAATTGGTCCGTGATATCTGTATATGTATTCTTATTCTCTCTCATCAAATTTGGACACCAGTTTTCTAATAATTATTTCCATTACACAGAACAGAAGGAGGAATAAAGGAGTGAGATGAAAGGATGTCACAATGTTTATACATTGCTCAGTTTATTAATACGAAGGATCTTAAGACTCTTTCTTAGAACCTATTTACTCTTCTTACTTTATTCCCAAGCTGATGCGCCAACTGGGCTGTGTAATTTCAGCCTTATTGCAGAGTGGCTGGAGGAAGGGTTAGGGCCCGAGTGCATCCGAGCTAAAGCCACAGTGACCTTAGCAAGGTGGCTTCTGTGAACCACATGTCTCAAAGGTAAATGACTGCACAAGATGCATGAAGGAGAGGAACCTACACCAGGAAAGAGCAGCCACACAACGGGAAGGGTAGGATCTGGTGGATCCGCTGGACACAAGTGCCATTCCTCCACTGCTTCATCACCTCAAAAGGGGTCAATGTGTAACATTAATGATTGTGACGATTATTCTGAAAAAGGGATTATTTTGACTATAACCCCTCAGATATTTTATAGTTTACACGATTAACTATAGAAAGAAGTTTTTAAAATATTCATATTCTTTTGTAAAATTTTAATTTTTATTAGCACAGTACATGTTTCCAGTGCACAATGATTGCATTCATCATGGGGAATTGGTACATGTACGTGACACATCTCAGTGTTTTAAATTCCCTTCCCCTCTTTTCCCTTCCCCCTTCCTCCATCTCTAGGTCCTATGCCCCCTTTGCAAAGAATTCTGATTCTTAGTGAGAATCTGCTTTGGGCATCTGACCAAAAATGTCAAATTCTATCATGTTTTGGGTGAAATTTTACATGTTAATATTTTAACTATTTTATACACACAGATAGCTTAAGAGGGCTAGTTGAGGCCTTTTGTAAATGCATTTTATTTGATTTGTCATATGTGGTTTTCAGTGTTTTGATGGATTTAATTTCGTCGTGAGCTTGAATGATACCTGACATTTGTGTGCACATGATACTCCTTTTCGTGTGTTTGATCCTGCATACATTTGTTGGAAATCTCCTCCCTTCTCTTACGTGTGAAAAAACCTATTGCAATCACAGTGATAGTAATGATCTTGGAGATACAACTTTGTTTTATTTAAAACTTTTTTATTGGTACACGTTTGTAGTACACAATGATTACATTCATCCTGGGAGGTGGTACATGTATGTGACATTTCCTAAGGAGATATAATATTGAATCTGAGTTAACTTCTTAAAATACATTATTTGCAGATTTTAAGATTTTTAACTGTTTTTGGCAATATTACTTTGGCTGTGGCCCACACTGTTTGTGACATAATAGTATGATATAATAGTCTGTCATGAAAACATGATTGGATACTACTGCTAAAAGGTCATTAGCTTAGAATTTAGGAAAATCAAAATATTCTCCAGGCAAACAGTTTGTGCTTCTGCTAATTTCTGATACCCTGTTATCTTCCAGGTTGAATATGGAACCCAAAGGGCTCTTCTAGCTCAGGCTCTTGCCTCTTGGAAGGGCATATTTCTCCTAATAAGATGCACTGCCCAAAAGCTTCATACCTTAAAAAATATAGCTATGGGATTGCATGGTATTTGTTAGGCACCTAAGTAGTTATGGCCTAGTTTCTGTTCTTTGACAGAGCTGCTACATTCACGACAGAGTGTAATGTAATGCACGACAGGTTTTTTACTATCTTCGGATACTGCAAAAGAATAATTTGCTAGAAAGGCAAGAAGAAGGAATTCAGATTTCACTAAATCTGTGTTAGACTCACTGCCTTGCTGCATTTGAGGTCTTACCTAGTTTATTTCAGGTCTAAGGCTCTCCGTAGGGGACACAGGACCCAGGCTAATGTATTTTAGACAATGATATTTGGGACAGAAATTTCCAACACTGGTTTTGTGGTATGTGAGGGGATCCTCAATGATTTCAAGAGGGAGCACTTACAAGCTCAAAGGAAAATGCATTTTAGGTTTACTTTGGTGAACCTGCTCAATGCCACTGAGGTTCCTTTCCTGTACTGGTAACATTTGAGCTGGAAGTGCAAGTCCCAGGCATTTGAAGACAAAATGTACACAGTGCCTACCCTTAGGGAGCTTAGCCAAGCACAACGCACCCGAAAAAGTACAGCGAAGCGTTACAGGTGCTGCTTAGGGAGAGGGCTGCGCAGGTGCTGGTTCTCTGAGCTGAGGTGGGGTTCCACTGCACGGCTCTCGTCGCTCTGCTCTGCCAGGGTGAAGGCTGGGAGCCTTGGAGTGGCCTCTTCTGTCCACGTGTGACTAACCCACAGAGCAATCTGTGATTCCTTTTGAAAAGAGTCTTTGCCAAAAGAGGAAAAAGCAGATTTCTTACATTCTCACTTTGCTACTCATTTCTTTGACTTACTTATTAGGAAAGGTGTGTATGCGTGTGTGTGTATCATATCCACACAGCACACACACGTGTATACTGTACGCTGTAGCATACACACGTGCACATATATGCGTATGTGTATATACACAGATATGCATATACACCGGTGTGTATCATACACCTGTGTATACATCAGGTACACCTGTGTATATACACATACGCATATATGTATGTTGTATAGGCATACGCATGTATTATGTGAATATTTTCTTATATATTAATATATACATTATAGTAACTAATATAGTTCTGTTGAATATATAAATACATACAAAAATTTATATATGTTGCATATATAGTATATTTTATATACATATGATTTATAGCTAAAGCTAATAGAAACAAGATCCATAAAACACCATATCTACTCCATGTCCACAAACAACTCATCTTCCTGGTAAGTATGCACAAATCCTTGTTTCGTTTCCCAGTAGGAGATTCCTAAGAGTCAAGACACAGAAGACAATATCTTCTTCTGAGAGCAGACATGAACTTTCAGAATGAACACAGCAACTCTGGCGAACATTTTGGCAAGAGTGATTGGCATTTATTTATTTGCATGCCCATGCACGTGTTTATTCACCAAGCATTCTTTGAGGACTTACTATAAATAATTACTTTGTGAATGAGTGTGGTAATAAAACTAGCCCACCAGCTCTCTGAGGGCAAGGATGGTTTCTTATTAATTGTTGGATCTTTGTATGTGTCCAAGAATATGGGAAATGCAGACATTCCATAGATGTGTGGTTGTTTGGAGGAAGCTGTACCGAGAAGCCATATGAACAGAGTCCTTTTGTCTCAGGCGATATATACAGCACAACTGGGGATACATTCAGAAAAAATGGGTGAGCGGCCAGGGCAGGATATGTGTTGTTGGACTTGTGCATGTAGTACGTGTTTCGGGCCTTTGGTGGCAAGAGAAACAGTTCCAGCGGGGTGGACAATACACACACGGATATACTTTATTGATGGCTACATTTTGTAGAACCTCCACATTGGGCAAATGACATCGCTGCTACCTAATACACTTTTTGATAGATTTTCTGTTGTTGTGTAAGCAGCAGGAAGAAATTTCTGTCTCTTCCAGTTGAGCTTGAGGAAAATGAGCCATTTCTCCTCGATATCTAATGCTTCACGAAGATGGCTTGCCTGGTGTGTGGAGCGCTTGGATGTGTCTCCCTACGAGGAACACAGGTCTCAACTGGCTGTGTGTTGGCTGGGTCTTTTCCTGTTTGCCGAATTGTTCTGTGACTGCTGCCTTTTCTGCCTGAGTGATGGAAAAGAGGTTTGGTGGTTTTAGGGAATTGCTAAGCCATAAATCAGTGTTTAATTATTGTCTTTTAGAGCTTATCTTATTTCTCTGTCACGAACAGCCGTGTGTTACTTCCCAGAGGGATGTGAGAAGTGATATTGTTACTCTCCCACTGGGACTGCAGAAGACAATGTAAGGGTTGGTGTCTATGAATGATTTTCTCTAGAATGTAACCTGAAGGGTTTTGGTGAATATCTCTTAGTTAAAAGAAAATTTTACTTCTTTTTGACTAGAGATGGAAATAGAAATTTTTTGATGTTATTCTTATTAATTTAAAAACCAAGAATTTGGTTGATCTCCCCCCCACCCCATCATCTCTCTTGTACTTGGGACTGAACTCAAGATCTTTGTACTGAGCTGTATCTCCAGCCCTTTTTAATTTTCTTTTTGCATTTTGACAGAGGGTCTGTCTAAGTCACTAAGCTGCCCAGGCTGGCCTTGGACTTGCAGTCCTCCGATCTCAGCTTCCCAGAGTTCAGGAATCACAAGCATGCATCTCACACCTGGCATTGATTTGTTTTGACTCCCCTTCTCTCTTCCGTAAATGATGACTTGCATTCTCAGCTACCTTTCCCTGTGCTAGGAATGCCCTTTCCCCGCTTCCAGGTATAAACTCCTGCTCATCTTTCAAGATTAAGCTTCAATGTTACCTTCTGAGACTCAGGCAGTTTCTGAATTGTCCTCTTTTGTGGTAATTCATAAAAGGACCGGACACGTAATTGTCATTTAACTATGGCTCCACCAGCTACCCTGTCTGTGGAGTCTTCAAAGCCCAGGGCTATGGATTACACTGTGCGGTACCCTCAAGGCACAGGGCCCTTTCAGAGAGGGGTTTAGCTCACTTTGAGTTTCTTGTTGGAGAGATAAATGTGACCTTGCGAGACTGCTCTGCCTGCTCCTTTCTCTGTGGAGAACTGGGAGGCTATGTTGCTGGAGGTGCTGTCCTGTCCCTGAGTAGCTCTGCTCCTGGGTGGAGCTTAAGAAGGGCAGGCTGCTCTGCAAGGCTCGCTGACCAGGAAGGAAGGTTCCCTGTCTTCTCCAGGACTTTATACCCATTCCACCCCACCTGCCTTTCCACACAGCTCCTGAACTCCTTGCATGGGGAGCCCCGCACTGAAGGGCCAGTGGGGAAGAAGGACAGAGCAGGGCCAGGGCAGGGACGGAAGGGCTGAAGCCGAGAGCAGAAAACACTGAGCAAGAGCTTCCTGGATAGAAAGCTTTCAAGCCTATGCTATGAAAAGAACAATAAACCTCCTTCTCTTACAAATAATCACTCTTACTTTTTCCTAGGGCTAGAGCTGAGTGTCTTCATATGTTTTATCTATCCAGGGAGTAATGTCTAACAGTGGTTGATAGTGAAATGCATATATTTTTCCCACTTTCCTTGAAATGAACAAGCAGGATTTACCCTTCTTTGTCCAGGTCTTGGGCATTGTTCATTATATGATAAATGGAAACTCAGACATACAAAAGACAGGAATGGTGCTTTAAATCATAGGCAAACGTAAAGAGAATGGAAATCTTTATTTAGCAGATGGGAACTGAAAGTCAGAGTCTGAAAATTCCAAAACATCAGACAGTTTGTCGTAGTCGAGCCAAACTGAGACAGAGGTCACTTGTTTCCTAAATTCAAATTTAATCAAATTGTAAACGTGAAATAGTGAAATGTGCCAACTAAATTTAAGAAATGCTGGAAAATAAGAGACCTTCATACTATTCAGATCCTCATCTCTGAGCAGTTTGCTTCAATATTTGGAAGACATTTTGGCCCGTGAGTAAGCTTTCTGGTTATTGTTACGTTTTGTTTTGGTAAATGTAGTGCATCTTTTGTATTTCTAAGAAATCCACAGAGAAGTGGACCGCTTGCGCTGTGCTCACCATTGACCATTGGTATCTGAAAAGCACTGATACCTGTGCTTGAGGGTGGCTCTTTCTCTATTCGCTCGTATCCTGGGTCCTGCACTGCTGTTTTAAAACTCCTCTCCTATGGGGCTTTTCTAGGGCTCCGTTTTGTTGACCGGTGCTATGAGGGTACTTCTGCTTTGTAGTGGTAGTGTTCCCCTCACCCCAACCTGTTCCCAATGCATAAGGTGACTCAGCAAAGGGACAAAGGGTCGCCTGCCAACAGTGCTGTTGGGGCTCCGACCATAGATACCCCACTTACCCGGGAGCATCGATGACAAGACTTCATGTTACTTTAAAGAGCTCACATGAAAAGATGTTTTCTTCAGCACGAATCAGATGACTGTGCCTAATAGATCATAAAGCTCAACCCCCCAGAGCCCAGAAACCAGGGCAGGAGGAGCTCCTGGCGCAATGTCATCTGTTCTTGGCCTTTTCAGTAAAGACCCTCTCAGCTCTGGCTCCAGAAGCTGCTCTCGGAGCTGTCTCTCCTCCACCCTAGGGAAGGAACCACCTCCTGGACCATGCTGAGGAATGTGATGAATGGCAGAGCCTGAATGAGGTGTCGTGGAGCAGCTCCTGGCTAAAGGGCTGACCCAGCCTCTGTGGAGTCGTGTGCATGTGTGCAGGTGTGAATCTGGATGGAAGTGGGCATATGGGGCACAGCTGGCAGGATCAGCAGAGGTAAGGCTGGTACGAAGGAAGGACACCACTTGAATTAGGTCACGCCCTGGATGCAGCTCTCTGCTGCTGAAGACAGGCCCTGGCAGTCACTTCCTGCCCCCAAGGGGGAGCAATCTGCTCTGGAACCTGGCCTCACAGGACTGGTCCACTCCAGAGACAGGGCTGCAGACCTGAGGGAGGCCACGCCGCTCCCTTCAACCAGACTGTGGGGTTTGCTACTTCATAGGTAGAGGAAGGCAGTAACACATGGACACACACAGGCACACACGCACACGGGCAAGGGAAGGTTTTATTCTTCGTGTCCCACTCTCTCCTAGCCTGGAGAGACACTTTCAGTCCCTTATGCCACAAACTTGGAGAACACAAATGCACATGGGAGCTCAGCTCCTGCTTAAAGAGAGAAAGACTCCATTCTAATGCAGAAAGTAAATTCTCTAATATTTGTCTGTTCATTCTTGTGCTCTTCAAGGTCACTCCACTTCTTGAGTTCTGGGATTCTGTCTGTTAGATATATGTATTTTTTTTCACTTTAAATAGGTGTAATTCAAATAAAAGGAAAGAAAAGCCAAAGACCCAATTAAGAAAGGGGAAAAGGCGTGTGTGTGTGTGTGTGCGCGTGTGTGCGTGTCTGTGTTTAACCAACATCCAATAGCACAAGAATGAAACTATGCTCTTATTTTCCTTTCTTTCTATCATCAGATATTATTAGAATTAAAGCGCTTCCAAAGTTTTCCCAATTCAAATCCATACCATTGAAAGGTAAACTGGTGTCAGAATCACGGGGCCAGAAGGGCTCAGATGTTCTCATTTTATGCAGTCGGAACACAAGTCCTGAGCTGGTGAGTGGTAACTCAGGGCTGCGTGCGCTGTCTGTGGGCGCTGAGCACCTCGTGTCTGTGAGTCAGGTCTGGCAGGGTTTAAACATTAGAGGTGGGGAGACCCCAGCATTTTCCCTTTTCCCTAGAAACAAATTGAACTGATTTCTAGAAACAAATTTTAGCTAATTCAAGAGTAGTTGAGATTCAAGACAAAGCAAAATGCAGGACAAAAATCACAGAGGTCCCTCTGCCACGTAGGAGGAAGGGGAAAGAAGCAGGATCCCTGCACTGAAATGATTAGCAATTATTTAGTTCTGTGCAACTTTTGTTAGTATCATGGATTTAAGGGATGAATGTGTGGCTGCTCTATCTCTTGCAATTTTGTGACAGATGACCCTAATTTTAGCTTGCTTTTCACCGAACACTGCAGAGCTCGCCTGGCTTCTGCAGTTTATTATTGAATTTACTTTCTCGTGGTACGGCGCTTTGTATCTGAATCGCAAGATCCTCTTGTTCAGCAGCCCTCATTTGGGAAATGAAAATGCTCCTTTCTTGTCTTTTGTCCTGTTTCCTAGCAGGATCGGGCAGAAGCCCCCGTGTTTTCTGGCGCTGAGAGTGGGCTCAGAAGCTGGCGTCCCAGGGCTGGCTGGTGCAGGGCGAGGAGCCTGCCCTTTCCTCTGGTTCAGTGGTTGCCTCCACCCAGCTGATAAAAGCCTTGGGCTTGGAAGAGTTCCAGGGCCTCCCTTCTGTGTGGAGGAAGCTGGTGGCGTTTCCAGGCGAGCTGTGCCGGGCTGGTTCAATGCAGTGCAGCTTGTGTAACAGCGCCCTGTGGTCCTGCTCTGGCTCACTTGAGGGCGAACACACGGGCTCGCTGCTGGGCAAAGGCCCCGGTGTGTGCAACGCCCGTGTGTGCACACGCGTGGGAGCATGCTTGCTTCCGTTTAAGTCCCGCTCACCAAGTGTCAAGCACATCTGCCATCATTTACTTAGCAAGGTTGCCATTTCCAGTGTCCCGTTTTTATTCAGGCCTTGGGAAACTCACTGCATTTGTGCTGATAAGTTGGAGTGCTCTTTGTTCAGGGCCTTTTTTCCCCCTTTAAAGAAATCCTCCTATCTATGCGAGTGGCTCTGGGGTTTGGATATTTGCCATCCTTTACCCTGGTACAAGCCCCGGTACCAGGTCCTCCACCCACCCAGCTAGCACCTCAGAGCAGCCCTGCCTGAGCCTCCCACTTCTCTCTCGCAAGGTGCAGCATCGCAGAAAGCAGAACTCGGAAGATACTGAATGTTTTGTGGACTAGTTTTGTTTTACCTATGAGGATGGGGAGGCACACAAGTCAAGTGGCTCAGGCCACTCCGCACTAGCTGACTATAAATTGCTGACTTTCAGCCCATTTCCTTTTTCTGATATCATTGTGCTGAATATTTTTTAGAACACGATAACTTACTGCATTTTTCAGTTTCCGACAGTGTATCCTACAAGTTTCTTTAGAGCCATGACCATTACTCATTAGATCTTTGAAGCTCTTTTATTTCTTCTTTTGAGACAGAGTCTCACTATGTATGCCCATCTTGACTCACTGTGTAGCCCAGGCTGGCCTGGAACCTGTGGTGATCCACCTGCCTTAGCCTCCTGCGTGCTGGGATTACAGGGGGCACCGCCATGCCCAGCTGGATCGCTGAAGCTCTTTTAACTTCTCTTGAAAGTTTCAGTCAGCGTGCTCAGTGACATTCTGCCTCACTGAGTGTCTGGGAACGGTCATGACAGTGACCCGCACCCAGCAGGGACCCAACAAACACGGATGCAGCCTGATAATCTATGTTGTGTGTGGACAGGGGGCGGGTGACGGATGCTCTCTGTTATTAAATACAAACAGTGTGAGTTATCTGCTTGGCATTTGTACAGCCCAGCCTCTGCCAATAAGGAGGAGCTCAGAACTTGCTGGGGAGAGATCTGGCTTCATTCACCTATTTGGAAAGCTTTGTCTCAAGCTCTTTCCTCTGATGATTGTTGAGACAAGGACATCGTCAGGCAGCGGAACATTTCTGCTGCTGGCCTGGCCTTACTGGCTTCTCTGGAACACCTGGCTGGCCGAGATGGCAGTTCCAACCTCAGCCACACTGTGCTGATGGTGGAACAGGGAGCGAGGTATCCAGCTTTCCTAGCTTCCACACTCCTGGTCTGCAAAACGGGGTGCTGTTGGAGATAGAGCATGTCAATGAATGTGAAGTACTTAGCCTAGTACCCGGGACACAGTGTGCTTCTGGGGAATGCTGGTGTCTACGGTGGAGCTGTTGGGGGGACTAAGTGATTACCATCTCTGGGACCTTGGCACCTTTTTAATATCATTGGGTTCTCAGTTTCCTCATCTGTGAGATGGGGTGATGGCAGATATTACCTTGTCAGGTTGTTGTGATGATGAAGTGAGTCACTGCATGTGGAGTGCTTGGGAAGAGCCTGCCCCACATCCACATCCATTTATGTTGGCTCAGAGATATTGGCAATCAGTACTGCTGTGTACTGCTGTGAAGCACTGGGCACAATAACCAGTATGTGGTATCACCTCAAGGAATAGTAGCTTTAAAAAAAAATCATTCTTAGTCCTTCTTCCCCTTTCGAAGCAGGCCATTAAAATAAATGGCTTCACTGTAGAAACAGGTCTAGGTCTTGAACAGTGTTTGGTTTTATAAGCCTAAGTTATAAGCCTTTTCTTGTACCTCCATCTGTGAAAGGAAAACCAGAAAGTGCGCGAGTATTAGTTTTCTATTGCTGCTGAGACAAATTACCACAAACCCAGCAATGGAAACTGACATCTTATTATCTTATAGTTATGTAGTTCACAATCCTGCTAGGACTCACCTGGCTGAAATCAGGGTGTCAGCAGTCTTCCTTCCATCCTTTCTCTAGGGGACAGTTCATTTCTTGTTTGTTTGGAGGTTGGCAGAGTACCATGCGGTTGCTGGATCGTCTCCATTTCCTTGTTGGCTGTGAGTTGGGGGCGCCTCTTCCATCTTTTAAAAAACTGTATTTTATTAATGGATGTTTGCAGCACATGCCTTTTACAGTCATCTTGGGGTGCTGGTACATGTATACAACCCAGCTCGCTTCTTCTTTGTAATCCCCTTCCCTCCGTCCTCCTCAAGTTCCCCTTCCTCCTATTCATTCATGTTGATATTATTAATCTCAGTTCATGTTTATGGCATATAATGTCCATGTTCACTGAAGTTGTCAGGCACATCTCCCATCCTCTTGTGGGCCCCACACCTCAGAACCAGCACAGTGTATCAAATCCTGCTCCTGCTGCCTCTCAGACCATAGCCAGGAAGGGAAATGCCTCTGCCTTTAGAGCCTCATGGGATTTGGATTGGCCCACCTGGCTCATGTAGGGATCTCTCCCTTTCCAGGTCCTTAACCTCAACCACACCTGCAAAGTCCCCTTTGACAGGTATGGTGATGGATGCACAAGTTCTGGGGAGCAGGGTGTGGACCCCTTTTCTGGGATGGGCATTGTTCTGGGTGCCACGGGTGGACTGCAAAAGTCTACTCTTGCCACAGAAGCTGCTCATGGTGGAGAGTTCAATTCAAGCCCCCCCAGGAGCTCCAAATTTCATTGTTCAGAAGGGGAGCAGGCCTAGATGCTTGAGAGAGGATATGCTACTTTTCCTATTCGTACTTCTGCTCTGACTGCCCCAGGAGAGATACGTATTTGATGGTTACTCTTTTAACACCATTTTGGGCACACAGTCCTACTTTGGGAAACTCCAGGAAACTCTTACCTTGTTCATTAGGCGACTGTCTACGTAATGACAAAGCTCCAATGTCATCATTTTCATGATGTCCTTTTCTGAAGTGCCCTTTTCAGTCTTCTCTTCCCTCCCCATTGAACCTAAGGCCTTTACACTGAGCTGCATCCCCAGCCCTTTTTTATTTTTTATGTTTATTTTTTAAGTTTTGAGACAGGGCCTTACTAAGTCACTAAGTTGCTAGGCTGGGCTTGAATTTTTGATCCGACTGCCTCACCCTTCCAGGCTGCTGTGATTACAGGTGTGCACCATCAGGCCTAGCTGATTCTTAAACTGCTTTGTATCCTCAGTGCCTGAGGAAAGAAGCATGCAATGTGTGCTGGTTGTATTTTCGTTAGAAAATGAGGGTCTGTCTCATCTGTCACTCAAAAGTGATCTACTGGCCAAATACAGGACCCAAAACTGGTGGCCAGAGGCAGGGCTATAAATAGACACAGCTCCAGCCCCCTAGAGGTTTACAACCTGATTTCTAGGGAAGCATCAAAGCCATACATCTCTTTCAAAACAAGCAGCACATCCCTCAGGAGTAAATGAATGCTAAATGCTTTATTTGAGGGCAGGGCAGGCCATTGAAATTATTTAACTTTTATCTCCTAAATGCATCCCTAGAGCTTCAAAGGAGAAGCCAGATAGTATTTTCAGGTTTTCTGTCTTCAATTTTAGATTTATAACCTGCCTTACCTGTAATGGGTGCTGTATCAAGACTGGAGTAAATATTGACACTATTAGGTGCTGCTGCAGGCTGAGTGCAGATTATTTGATGTTTTTATTTGAAAATTTGACTTGCAATTGGTGATTTGAGTTCAGTTGGCTCCGATCACTGCCTTTAGCACCACTTCGAGGAGGATGTTGTAAGCCAGGAAAGAAAAGGATTATTTGAGACAACTGAACTCATATATGGAAGGGCTATGTTCCAATTTCTAGTTGACTTCCTAAAGCAAACTTACATTTACATAACCCAGTACCACACAGATATAGTTATAATGCCAGGCTTTCTACCCTAAGTAAATATTTCTATCTGGGTTTTGATCCTGTTATTTTCTTTCATAGCCCTGGCTTGACTTTGTCTTTTGTCTTCCATACTGTGTATCTGTTTGTGGTCTAGACACTCTACCCTCGGTTGGTAATTATTATATTTTAAACCAGGCCTATTGCATTAACAGCAGAAAATTATGCTTCTTAATGTTTTTCAGAGTTTAAAGTTCAAAGTCTTTGGAATTCTGTTTTCTATAGTTTAGGTGATTTGTGCTGTTACACAGACATATTGAAATGCTAATATTTTAGCTTTACTAAAGGTCATCAGAAGTCAGCCAACTGCCTTTGAGAAAACCTATAATCTAAGCCTTATCTGTCTTTTATACCAAATATGTTTTCAGTGCTGAGCTGAAGTTTTACACAGTTTTCCTTGTTAGAAGGCTCACGCTTTTGTTTTCCAGGTTCATTTTCTTTCAAGTAGATTTCATATGCCCATTGTTTTAGTTATCTTGTGCTGCATAATAAATTACTCTAAAACTCAGTGGTTTCAAACAGGAATAAACACTTTGCACACAGTTTCTATGGGTCAGCAATCAGGAGCAAGGGTCTTAGCTGCTCAGTTTTGGCCCAAACCCCTTCCCGAGGTTGCATCCCCGTGAGCAGTGGCTGAAGGCAGCCTCAACTGTCAGATGATTCTCTTAAAGAAGATTCGTGTCCATGCTTAAAGCTGGTGTGGCCTCGGGCAAGAGGCCTTCCCACAGGGCTTCCCTGGAGAGACAACGATCTAGGTGTAAGGCAGCGATCCCAGTGTCCTCTATAATCTCACATCAGCTACAAGTTCCACCCGATTTTTTTGTTTGTTTAGTTTTGAGCTGGGGATTGAATCCTGGGCCTTCAAGCTGATCTGTGTCCCCAGGTCTGTCTGTCTGTCTGTCTTTCTTTCTTTCTTTCTTATAAATTTTGAGATACACTCTCCAGAGCTTACTAAGTTGCCAAGGCTGGGCTTGTATTTGCAATCCTCCTGCCTCAGTGTCCCAGAGAGCTGGGATTACAGGTATGCATGCCTCCTTATCCTTCCTGATTGATAGGGGAGACTGCATATCTACCCAGAGTGCAAATCACTGGAGACCTTTGTAGAGGAGGGCAGAGGCTCTGACATTCAGTACATCCTCATCCATCGTCTTGCTGGATGGAGGGACCACTGTTGTAGTACTGGAATTAATGTATATTTAATTTAGCTCCAAAAAGCTACTTGGTGATTTTGATACCAGTGTTCAAGTTGTTAAAATAAAACCATGACTGAACCCAATTCTGTGTCTTCCTGTACAAAAGCCAGAGAAACCCATTAGATTAAATACGTCTCTGAGGATAAACAGCAAGGTGTATGTTTTGCTCTCTTTTCTGAGCCCATTCTCTTCCCACCTAACCCCATGCTCTCTCTTGCTCAAAGGAGGCAGCTGCCTGAGAAGCTGCTTGGTCCAATACCTGCGCTCTTCCAGATCTGTCTTCTGACCCAGATTCCTGCTCTGATTTTGATCCCAGCCCTACCAGTGTCAAGATTGTTAACCCTATGTCCTGCTCCGTAGACTCACCTCACATGGGTCTCTCATCAAGCGGAAATACATTTCAATCAGATTTTCTGAGTATGCCGAAGCAGCATTACTAGGTAATGAGAAGTAAGAAACACAACTGAGAAACCAGGAAGGTCTCCAGTGATTTGCATTGAACTCTCTGTACATGTTTGCTTTTGCTCTCCATCTAAACATCCTTTAAAAATTTCAAATCTTTCACTTATTCAACAAATATTTATCAATTTCCCTTCATGTACCAGGTATACTATTGTGATGTGGGAAACCCGAAGTGAAAAAAAGCAGTCGAAATTCTTTTCCCCATGATGTGATGTTTATAGTTACAAAATAAGGAAGGAAATATAAACTCTATAAAATGGTTGTAAGTTCTAAGAAAATAAAACAGAAAGACAGAGGCAGTGGCCAAATTGGGTACTGAATACTCTTTTACGTAGGGTGGTTAAGGGAATTCTCTTAGTCGCTTTTCTTGTCTCTGAGAAATAATATCTGACACCCACACCTTTAAGGGGGAGAGGTTTATTTTGGCTCATGTTTACAGTCCACAGCCAGCTGACTCCAAGGCAGAACTGGCATGGCAGAGGGGAACATGCTCATGTCATGGTGGCTAGGTTGCAAAGAGCGGAAATGAGGAGCTGGGAAGGGAGATGGATCCTAAGCCATGCCCCTAGGAACCCAGCTCTTCTGAGCAGACCCCGCCTCCTAATGGTAATGCCGCTGCAAATCCCAATAATTCAATAACCTTCCAAAAGTCCCACCTATGGGAGCACATGGGGCTCTAACTATAAACATAACAGGACTCCTCCCTGATAGTTGTGCAGAGGGCTGAGGGGAGTGAGCGGAAGAGTTATAGATTGTCTGGGAAGAAGGTCTAGGTGAAGAGGACAGTAAAGTGCAAAGGTCCTGGGGTGGGACTAGGCTTGGGACATTTGATAAACATCAAGGCATCTACTTGGAATGGGGTAGACGGAGGGAGGAGGTGAGAGGGATGATGTCCAAGAGGCAGTGGGTGGTCATTTCATTTAGGATTTTGTAGATCAGAGTGCGGAGTTTGTTTTTAACTCTTGAGAGATGGGAGGATATTGGAGAATTCTGAGCAAAGGAATGACATGAGCAGACATACGTTTTATAAAGATCATTACGGCAACTGTGTTGGAATAGATGTCCGAGTCTCGAGTTTAGATGCAATTCTTTTGAAATAGGCCTGGCACAAAAGTGTGGTTGCCTAACCAGGGTGATTTGGGTTCAGGTAACAGAAACAAGGTCAGTTTCTGGACATACATTTGAAGCAGAGTTGGCAGAAATCAAAGATAATGCCGTATTTCTGGCCTGAACAGTTGGAAAGCTGGCATTGTCACTTACTGAGATGGAGAAATTTGTGGGATGACAGCTGGACTTGGTCATCAGAAGCCTGGCTTGAGCCTTGCTAAATTGGAGAGCTTTTTAAAGATAACTAGGGGGAGATGGTGAGTAGACAGCTGGACTTTTGAGTCTGGATTCAGAGCCAAGGTATGGGTTGGGGACTTAAATTTGAGAGTTCTTCTGCTTAAATTCATAGCTGCACTCAGGAAATCACTGTAGCTGGAGAGGAGGAGCTGCTGGTCTGTTAAGGTTGGTAGCACAGGGATTTGAGGAGGGACCTGGAGAAACCTGGAGAAACTGGAAGGTTAAGAAAAGATTCCTGATGTTGCATGAATTAGTGCCTAAGATAGAAGGAGAGACTCATCACAGGAAATGCTGCAGACATGTGAGATGAGAGAGACCACAAACATCTCTCCATCTCTCCACCTGGCACCCCCGACCACTCCCTGCAGAAAACAATGCAGAATGCTGATGTAATGTTTAGAAATCTTTAAACATTTTCCTTGAGTTAGCAAGAAAATGAAGAACAATCAAGGGGAAAATTTTCTATGGGGATGCTCTTGAATAGACACCCTGGGAAAGGATCTGGGGCCAGGGGAGGAGGTGGCCTTTATATAAAAGTTTGGACCTTTCAGCAACAGTAAGAGGAAGGAAGACAGCTTGTCTGGGGGCAGACGCAGGCCACTGTGAGACAAGGTGGTGGGAATGGGCAGGGTTCATTTGGCGGTTTATTTTTTCTCAACAACATCAGAAGCAATGCTGTTAGCTGAGGGTGGCACTCAGGTTTGTAAGAACTGGAGTTTTGAGAAGAAAGGAGGTCTGCAGTCATCTCTGGGGATATTGTAAGTTGCTTTTCAGCCTTAAAGGCCCACTTGAGGTTAATAGTCACAGGTTTCCAGGGAACTGTGCCAGTGAAGCTCTGTGACTTTCCCTTCCCACGTCCCTCTGTGTGTGCACAGATGTGGAGTTGATTTTGACTGCGAAATCAGTAGGAGAGGGGTTGGATGAGGCATGATTAAAGGGCAAGAGGGAGAAGACGGGAACTCAGAAGTCAGTGCTTCTGTGTTTTCACTTTGTCTTTAATTGTAATCTACATATGTGACCATTAATCCTGACATGTCAACTCCATTGGATTAAGAAACACCTAGAAGATTAGTAAAGCACCCTCCTTGGTGTGTCTAGGTGGATCATGGAGGTGTGGTCTTGGGTACTATACTATATATGGCTCTTATCCTGTTCCATCCCAACCCCTATGAACTAAGCAACTCTGCTCCTCTGTGCCCTTCCACCATGATGTTCCTGCCTTTGAGCCAGCTGACCATGGACTGAATCTACTGAAACTGTGAGCTTAAAATTAAACTTCTACTCTTTAAATCGTGCAGGTATTGTGTCTCAGTGACAGGAAGGCTAACTAATACAATATCATCTATTAATTTATATTTAATCTCTTCCTCAATTGCTTATAAACCCATGTCTTATTCTTTGATGTTTCCAACATAGTCAAGTAGCACTTTTTATACAATGTCAGAAAACAGTAACTGCCAACTGAATTGTGTTTTCATATTTCTCTTAGTCATTCTACGTCAGATACATTATGTGAAATTTTATAGAAAACTCTTTTTAAAAAGTCAGTTCCCCATAAATATGTATAAGGAACTACTCTGTTCCAAAATGCCACTTTTGATTATAGATCTGCACAGCTGAGGTAAATTAAATTTTTAGCAATATGGCCAATTTTGTCAATTAGATGGCTAAAACAAAGCATTTCAGTAAAAGTTTTGGCCTGAACTATTTGAAGCGACTATTTACATTTTATTGTAATTACCTAATGCTTGCCAAATTTTCATTTTATTTTGGGGAAAGCCTAAAAAATGAAAAAAAAGACAGTCACCTTTTTTCCTTAAGATCATCTCTTTATTGTGATTACCAATTTGAAATTTTGTTAAAGTTAGGTGTATGGGTGTGGGAAAGAGTTGTTGGGGTCAAGAAGAGAACATGCAATATTAAAAAAATTTAGGTCAGGGATCAGTGATTAGCAAAGGAGTTCTAAAAATGTCTTCTCGTGTGATGATGAATAATATAAAAGACGAACAACTAAAGTTACAGTTGCGGGATATGGTAAAGCATAAATGCAGTCAAATATGTAGAGTACATTTCTAAATGTACTAGCAGGTACTAAAGTTTTTAGGCTACAGAAATTTAAACAGACAGACACATAAGCAAATGTAAGACTCAGGTTCTCATGGAATTCAAAATCCAGTGTAGTTGCAAACTCAAATCCTTGTGGAGGCAGAATGAGCACACTTTCTAACTGCTTAAAAGTGAGGGGTTAAGGAGAGAGGGTTGTAGAAGATCATGCAGAAGATTTAATCCTGAGTGACTGAAAAGATGACATCAATGCTGAGTGATCTTGGTAATACAAGAGCACTGTGAAGTCTAGGGAGAGAAGAGTTGGAGGCTGAATAATTTGTTGAAAGCATTTGTTTGGAAATGACCAGCAAGATTAGACGAGACCATTAAGGCACAGGGAACTAATAACAGGAGAAAGTAGAAAATGTATGCATAATGATGCTCTAATTTTCCGGTGGAGGGAAGAGAGGATTTGAAGAAGCAACAAGAAGGTTGGTGGGAGAGAGGAGTTCTGAGCTAGGTTCTGAAGAGAAGAGTGGTGGTTTTTGCTTTTCTTTGAAACAATCATGTTTCATATTTGTGTACGTGGTTGATTGTAATTTTTGCATATGATATTTGTATTTTTTTCACGCAGCAGATTTGAAATATGTGAGACACTCGCAGGAATAGAAGTATATTCTAAAATTGTACTTTCGATGACAGAACACTAAGCTTTAAAATATCAGTTAAGTAAAATTTAATTCCAAACACACAAGAAATGGAATATATCTATAAACAGAAGTTTGTTTCAGCATAAGTTCAGTGAACTTTAAAAGATTCAATTCAACTTTTGTGTGTAGTTTACATATTTGTTTTTCTCTCTGATGTCCTTAAAATATATCTGGGCGGAGGTACGTTTGGTGTTCGCCGAGGTGATGTATTTTCAGGATCTCACCATCCTCAGGCCTAGGGGAGTTTATCCTTGCTGCCCAACTCAGCCTGGCTGCTTCTTGGTTCATGGTGTGGTCTCGGTCTCGAGGATGATGCTGGTAGGAAGCAGGGAAGGAAATGAAACAAGGAGCCTTGCAGGTCTTGAGGCTCGGCACCCTTCCCTTTTTCTCCTGACATTGTCCTTCCGCCCCAGCTCCCACGCTGCCCGGGATTCTCACCTACATGGAAGTGAGGGAGATGCCCAGGGGACAGGAAGAAATTCAGCCGGCCCCAGTAGTTCTTCTTTTGATTTCCCTTTTGGTCCCTGGCTTACCTACTAAGCTGTATTTCTGGCAGTTGGATGCTCTGAATGAAAATCTAAAGAGTGCAGCCAAACCTATGCGCACTGTGAAAATTCCACTGCCCTTTAATCCCGCACATTCCTTAATCCTAAAGTGCACTCACTTCCTGATTCTCTGGTGTCCTGTTTCATATTCCCAAGGGAGAGGTCGCATCCATTTTCACATGCTGAAATTTATTTCTCAAGTATATTTTTATAAATGCCCTATTTAAAAAATCACGCCTCTAAAGCATATTCCAGACTGAGGCACAATCATTTTTACGGACTTATTTTGGTGAACAGCTGAATTTGGAAATAACCATTTCATTCCATTGGTCGTATCTTGCAGCATCTTGCTGGTTTGTATATTGATTGATTTATTTTTTTGCTTAGAAAATTCTAACAGCTTGGTACGATTCAACTTTGATTAGCATGAAATTTTTTTACTCCTGTGGAAAGAAGCAGCTTTGTCACCATCATTCAGAAAGATAGATTCTACTGGGGAAGGTGAAGGATGGCTTAGAAATCTTGCTTTCACGTGAAATAAACAGATTCACATCCAGTATAATCTGTCTGGTGCAGAATTTATTACCAAGAACCCAAGAGAGAAGCACAGCACATTTATTCAGTTCTCATCTCTACTCCTACTTAGAGTACTTTGGAAATGAAGTCACTTAATTTTATGGAAATGATGTTGTTTCCTTAGATTGAATTTAAAATACGTATATTTTTTCAGCTCTTTTGTTCTTGGGGACTTTTTCCTGCGACTTTCACATAGCACATTATACTCTTCATCTAAGAAGCCACTTTAATGAATTCGCTTCTCACAAGTAGCACAATGTAATTAGGTAATCACCCGTGCGTGCGCCTGTCGTCCACCAGGGAAAAAGGCGAAGAGTTACACAATGAATTCATTATGAAACAGTGCATGATACAAACCTGAGCTTACAAAATGAGGAAATGTTGGAAAAAAGCCTACTGTAAAGTATTAATGTGTGAGAGTTGAGACTAAAAATCATGTTTAACAGAATGTCTTGGTTCGTCAGTTGGGATCAATTAGTCAGTGGGATCAATGCCTTAAACGTCTTATGTAATCCTGAATGTGTAAGTTCACTAGTACTTGGACATCGCTCATGGTGTGTTCTTTGATTATGGTTGAACTAATTTAAGTTCCTACAGAAACCACACCCAAGGTCTGTGATTTCTAATTTTGGTGCCTTTAAGTGGAGCAGAACTTAAAGGACATAAGCAAGCCGAGTGCAGATCTTTCTTGATTCTTATTACATGTTTTCTCCTGATCTTTTATGGTAGGAGATCATTTACATTCAAATAAACATTTTTAGCCTTTTGCCTTTAGCAAGTTTTTGCAAATCATTCAATCTACTTTCATGGAAATCATGTCAAAAGTAATTAAATGACATAATTAAAATCTCAATTGTGACTTATATACCCAAGCCTGGGACCTGTTTGGGAAGAATAGACCCACAGTGAAGGGTCTACGGAGGGGCCGTGAAGGTGTCCCAGCTCTGGTTGGCTTTCCCTGGGCACTAACTACTATATCGCCATATAAAACAGAAGAAACAAAAACTAGTTTTTGTTAATTGAACTATTGTGATACATATAAATCAGCAAAAGAGAAGGAATGACTTTATTTTTAATCGTCTTTGTTTCAGAATGATATTGGGTTTAGTGGAATACTACCCTTATACCCTACACGCGATTCTCCTTGCTTAGTATCTTAATGTAAGAATACTGTGTATGTCCCAATTAATGAGCCAATAGCAATACATTATTACCAACTAAAGTCTATTCTTTATCAGGATTCTATTAGTTTTTACTTAATGCCCTTTTGCTCTTCTAGGATCCCATATAAGATTACATTTAACCTTTTTCTCATTTACATTTCACATATGATTTTAAGTGTTTATAAGTTATATTTAGTTATTTGTCCCCTTAATGTCTTTTCGACTGACAACATTTGCAAACTCCCCTTGATTTTGATGGCCTTGGGAGCTTGGAGGAGCATTGGTTAAGTGTTTTGTAAAGATTTCCCTCAATTTTTGGCTTGCCTGATATTTTTCACATTTAGATTGTGATTGTGGGTTCTTGGAGAGGGAGAGCTCAGAGGTGAAGTGATGTTCTCACCCATCATGCCAAGGATACCAATCAGTGCTATAAATATGACTGTCATTGTTAACATTGACCCTGGTCACCTGGGTACAGCTGTGTAGTCATGTTTTTCCTCTGGAAAATTACTTTAACTTTTTGTTGTTTTGCTTCAAGGATTCTAGTAGGCACACCATAATAAGAGAACTTCTACAGTCGTTCTGCAATTTTAATAGTAGGATGGCTCACTACACGGAAATAAGAACGTGTAAGTTCTTTCAATCTGTTCTCCTCATGGTAGAATGTGATACTCTGACCTCATGATGAGGATTTTGCAAATAGTTGAAAAATGCACTTAATATCATCTTAGTACTGCTATTGAATTCCGGTTTTCTCATGTTGTTCTGGTCTCTTGAGCGTTAGTATGTGGTTGAAGGAAAGACAGGCTCCAAAGCTCGTTTTTCTGGCAGTGTTCTGGAGGACAAATGGAACACTGTGATTGTGCAATTGTGCCCCTGCAGATGCGTGGGTCGGGATTTCAAGTCCAAGCCTAAATATACCACACCTGCACTGAGTTTTCTTTGAATCTGTGGTTAGCATTCTGATGGCAATTTAATTTTTCCCACTACGCTCGAGTACAGTAAACAAACCGATTCGACACTGCCCTCACAGCACATTAGCGAATGGAATGACCGAGGCCGAACATCCGCGCATACGCCCACTGTCTCATTCCGCAGACCATTCCTGAGATGGAAAGTGATCCCACTACAATGAAAACAGAGCTTCTGTGTACCAAGCTGCAAACCATCATAGCTCATGATCTTATACTTTACAGAAGAATTTGCACAAAACCTGAGAAACAATTTTTTAATGAAGAGCCAGACTCCTACACGATGTCAATCTATTGGAAAGCATTTTAATATAGAACACAAAGAGATCTCTAAAACTCAGAGACCATCTGTTGTCTTTGTGGGCCTAGGAGGCGGGATGAAAGTGTCACACTTCATTTTACCTAAATTTCTGTAAAGGGGCTATGAAAACTTTCCATTTTAGAGTTGAAAATCACTTACTGTACTTAAATAGTAGTGATTTTCTAATCCTTCCAAAGGAACAGGAACAGGGTCCTGAGGGTTTAGGTAGTCATTCATTACCTAAATACAAAGAAAACAAGTGAGGCCAGTTCTTTTGGTTTTCTCTCCTGTGGTCCAAAAGGAATTTATTTTTCAGTATCATCTTGGATGGATATGGAACTCATTTCTTTCCTAAATATCTGCACCATGTAGATAGCCTCAGTGTGAACTTGACTCAGAGCTGTGGGACACGTAAACATCTTGTTGTCTGTTCTGACAGTATTTTGTTGTTTCTATGGTGTTGCTTCTTTTCTCTGCCTATTTCAGAGTTATTTGCTTCCACTGATGCAATTGGATAAAGCAACACTGGGGGAACTGGAGTGATCTGTGAAGATATCTTGGAAGGGTTTCTTGAGACTTGGGCTTCATGTCATTCTGATGCTTCTAATCCCATGGTCCCAGGCAAGATCCTAGCCTTCCCTTCTCATGGTGTAAAGAGGACACTATTACAACTGCATGGCTCACCTTTTAGGAAGGTAGTTTCAGGATCCATGATGTAATCATTATGCAAATGTATTGTAAACCATTGCTATCCTGTGCAAGTTAAAGGGAAAGAAAGAATTAAAGACCAAGTGGTGAGGAATATGTCCATCAGTCAGGAATCCTGTTTTTACTCACACCATGAAGTAGCAGTACAGGGTGGGCTGGAGACCCAAGCTGTTCAAAACAGTGGCTAAAAGGGACAGAAAATGAATTTGTAGCTATTGTTGAGAATGCATCAAGCTCTAAGCTTAGATGAATTATGCACTTCAGTGGCTTTGGGGTTCGCGAGAAGTACAATTCACTGTCAAATAACCAAGGACAATAATTATGATCTTTTGTAAATGGGAAGGGATCCAGAGACCATAGAGCAGGGGAGAGAAAAAGGGGAAGGGAATGCAAGAAGATTTAAGATGTGTCAGTACAGGTACTAAATACCCACCATGAATGTAAACATCATATGCCATCAATATGAGTTAATAATAACAATAAGAAGGAAAATGAGGAAAGGGGATTCAGAGATGAAGGGCGGGAGATGGGTAGGAAGGGGATTAAAAAAGAAATTAGCTGTGCTATGCACAGGTACCTACTCCCTCAAATGAATATAAACTCCATGCACTACAAACATGTACTAAAAAGGAACCTAGTATAGAGATGTGGAAGTTACACAACATGATTGTTAGGGTTCTTTCTATCTTACAGATGACCTACTTAAAATAATCAAGCCAATGACTTAAACTAAAGCAATCCATAGGCTAAGGAGAAGAAAAGAGAAACAAAAACAGGTGTTTTACTTTGAATAATAACGTGTCCGTATTTAAAGCACTTTAGGGTTCCAGATGAGAACATTAACACAGAGCTTATTCTGCAATGTCTTATTCAGTCATTGTCCCAAGCACCACGCTAGCCCATTTCATCCTGACAGGAACCTGAAGAGGTAGAAAAGGAAACTGAGGCACAGGAAGATGATATCCTCTGGTAGAGGGTACACAGTCAGTTCCGAGGGAGCCAGAATGTGGGCAAAGGTAGCCTAACTGTAAATGCTGAAAAGACTAAATTAGAAAGATGTCACTAATAAAATTAGAAGAAAGTTATTTTTGGTAATCAGAAAAATAGTGGAGATGAATAGATAAGGGATAAAGAAAAGGGAATGCTGTTTGATTTAAAAAATGTTCTTAGAATTAATACTCGTAATATATTTACTTTAAGGCAAGGTGAGATAACTCATTGTTAACATTGAGATATTTTTAAAAATAAGGCAGTCATAAGATTTATTATCATTCAGGTTGTAGTTGTATTCTAGAAAAGAACTAGTAGAAAGGGCTTGTTAAGAAAATTAATTATTGAATATTAATGGGAAAGACAGTTGGTGGTATTTGAATAAATTTTTCCCATTGGCTTTAGTACCAGATCATTCATAGATTTATGCCATAGATTTTTGACTAAAGAAGCCACCTGGGTTATGATTACGTAAAAATTGGTATGTTCCACCTATTAATATTTTTCTGGTATTTATGGATATTATGCATGTGTTTATATTTTTCGTGTTTCAGATTTGAATGTCTACATCTCTACCCTGAATACTCGTGAAAATTCACTGTACCTGTGACAGCTTGCATGATTTTCCCCCTCTGCGCGCCCGATTTGTGTATTATTGTATCATGTGACATTCCGACTCAAGTGCCGCTAGCGGCAAGCTGCTCTCAGCAGCGGATGCCAGAAATATTCGTTATAACACTTCCCAGAGCACGGGAGAGCCCTCGCGTCCCGGGGCGGGCTTTACAGCCATTGTTCTTTTCTCCTTTGCATGTTGTACAGCCAAAGGAAGGCCAAACAAAAGAGGATGTGTTGGAAAATCATGCCATGGCAAAATGCGGTGAAAGATGAGATTAACTGTGAAGTTCGTATGGAATTCAGTTCTGCATGACAGATACCTTCTCAGGGCCTTTTTTTGCCCCTCAAATATTTTTCAAGCAGAATTTTTTTCAGTCTTTGACATAGAGGTGCAAACTCCTTGCACATCTGTAAATAATGAACATCTTCAGCAGCGACCCAGGCAGGGGAGGTGCAGACTGCCTGTGTCCCCTGTCCCGGCCCCTGTGCTAATTGCTGGTCGGGACAGATGCAGTACTTGAGGTGGCCACAAGAACAACCAAAGGCTTCTTCTCTAAGGAAATTAAAAAAAATAAGTTAATGAGTAAGGTTTGTCATCTTTTTACACTGAGAATGCTGAGCCTGCAACTTTGGTCAATTTCATATAAATTAATTCAATTTACCAAGTGGAGCGGGAGGCTTGGGAGCCAGCTGACAAGATGCCAGGCCAGGGCAGGGCACAGAAGAGAGGGCCTCAGAACACCCACCCTCTCTGTCTCCAGCTTCAGTGTAGAAAGGGACAGAGCCTTTCGGCTGGGGAATGAGGGCTCAGGGTGGACACCAGAGATGGAAAAGTGGGGGTCAGGAGAGGGGGCTGCAGTTCTCCAATTCTTTTTCTACTGCCTGGAAACCTGGTGGGGGGTTAATGAATGAAGCTTCCCTTAGTTGCTGCTCCCGGAGAGGCCATGAGCTCTTGAGAGGTGGCTCCAGTTGGGCAAAGGTAATTTTCATTTCAGCTTAGGAAATCCCAGCTGAATGCTCATACAGCTAAGTATCTTCCCAGAAGAGTTAAAGACATCACATGACCGTGACAGGTGCACACCCATGTTTATAGCAGCACAACTCACAGTAGCTAAATCTTGGAAGTGGCCCATATGTCCATCAGCAGATGAATGGATACAGAAAATGTGGTATTTATACACAGTGGAGTACTACTCAGCCATAAAGAAGGATACACTTGAGTCATTTGTAGGAAAATGGATGCATCTTGTGACAATGTTAAGTGCGATAAATCAGACACGCAGGAATAGATGATAGGGAAGAGGGAGATAGTCTTTTGCAAAGGTTGGGGGAGAAAGGAAGGAGACAGAAAAAGAATTAAGATGTGTTACATATGTGTACCAACTGGCCGTGAAGAATGTCATCATTATGTACTGCAGACTTGGAGTTAACTAAATAAAAAGCAGAGGTTCCTGCACAGAGTGCTGTGAGCTCAGTCTAACTGAAAGCACCCAGTGTCAAATGAGCCACTGAGGAAGAGGTCAGGAAGAGGGCGGTGGTATTCCACGTGACGCCCAGCCCTCTGGCTGTCATTGCCATGCTCCAAGTCTTCGCCTTTCCCTGCCTGTTTCCCTCAGGTCAGCTTCACAGTCTTCAAAAGCATCCACCCAGACACATTTCCCCTCCTGCTGCGTCTCTAGCCCATGGTTGGAGGGGAAGGTGTTTCCTTGGCTTGCTGTATGATATATTGCTAATGCTGATTTGGTCCTCACAAAGGCTTACCAACAACACAAAGGGAAAGCTAAGAGGCTGGGTTAGTGGTGCACACTTGTAATCTCAGCACTCTGGGAGGCTGAAGCAGGATGATCCCCAAATTCGAGCTCAGGTTGGGCAACTTGGTAATGTAGCAAGACTTTATCTTAAAATAAAAATATAAAAAGGGCTAAGAATGTAGCTCAGTGCCAAAGTTCAATCCCCAGCACCACAGAAAAAGGGAGGAGGATAGCAGGACCTTACGTTTATTAAGCACCTTGTGATTATCTGACACTGCCGTCAATTGTCTTGGTAAGACAACCAGCATAAGCTGATGTCCATATGCTTGTCTTTATAAAATATAATCCTCCAGTCTTATGCTTGGAAACTGTTTAAGATACTGATCTCACATTTTCCTTTTACATTTGAAATTCCAGAGGATAATATCCTTAAAGATTTGCCCTTAAGAAGAACAATACATGAAAATCTCCCGTTTTGAAAATGCTCTGATATTTCCATATTTATTTTGATCTTCAATGTTAAGTCAGGCAGTATTTGGCAGGCAAAATGAGACTTGTAAACCGTGTGAGCTTTGGTCGATTCGTTGAAAGTTGTAGAAAGACGGCCCTCCTCTTAACAGCCTGGACAAACACAAAGTCCCACAAACCCAAGGCCGTCTCTATGGGATGTTATCACAGATTTCTCAGGGCACTTCTGGGAAGACAAATGACCAAAGAGAGGAAAAGCTGGGTTCGCATGGGCCACAGATTCCTGCAAGCTGGAAGGACACAGGGCTGGCTCCGGTCAGCTGGCTGTCCTGCAGTGGCCAGGACTGGGCAGGGGGAGTCCAGGTCACTGACTGGGCTGCTGGCACATGGATAGCTGTGGAGTCAGTGTTAACCTGCTGACTCACGCAGCGACCCGGGAATGTTTCTTCAAAATGCTTCCAAGGTTTGTATCTAGAGCCAGCTAACTGGGCATCATGTGGGCAGGCAGCAAAGCTCAGCCTGGGCTACCAGTGTCCCTTTGCAGGCGGTCAGAAGCAGATCTGGGGTGCTGTTGTACAGTTTTGGGGTGCATAGCAGCTGCTAGTGCCTGAGCTCTATGTTTTCTGCCAGCCTTACTCTTAGGGTTTCATTTAATTCAGTTTAAGTCTTTGCAGTTCTTCCCTATGTGGCCTCAGCGTAGCTTGGATATTGTGTAGGGTGTCTCAGCTGGCTGGATGGGGATTTTCTCATTCCAAAAACATTTATTTACCAATCCATTGACTTTAATTGATGCTTATGTGTTTATATATTTACTTTGGTAAATGAGAAGAGTGTATACTTGACTCAGAGAAGAAACGCACTCCATTAGGCTTCTCATAACACCACTGTGCAAACTGCTCCACTTTCTCTCCCAAAGCCAGCTAGTTCTGCTCACTGCCCTCCACTGAGAATGCACACAATTGCTTTGCTCGGAATTAAGCCCTCTGGATAAAATGCACAAGATGGTGTTTGTAAAGTCAGCTTCCAAAGAAGAAAATGCTTGGTTTTACCTTGTAAATGATGGTTTGTCTAGGCATGCAGATAATTTACAAGATTACTTTGAGCTAGTTGGTAGTTAAATAATTTTAGCAGCTTATAGCTGAAATATTAGAAAAGTCTATATCCATTATGCCTTTATAGCAAATACTGCTTTTAGAGGCATACACGGTAAAATATGCAGCTTACTACTTATAAAATACAATTACTCAATTTTAAAGGTTTCTTTGTTTTGCTTTCTTGTGTGAAAATGTTCTAAACTAAAGAGAGAATAGCATTGTTTTTTGAAGTGGTGTTGGTTATATAATTTATATTTGATTTCTGCAGTGCTGTGTGTTCTGAAGGACACTTACAAGCTGTATGCTTTTATATAGGGCTGTGATGCAGATCTCACAGGGGAAGGCTATTCTCTGCTACAAAACAGGATGTGATTCTGTAGGCACAGTAGTTGTGGCTGGAGCTGGTGACAATAAAGGAGGGTGAGAATGGTTAGGTGATTTAAAGGAAATATTGTGAGTGGACAAGGCAATAAAACTTCTCTGGCAGGAATGACAGTGGCCTCAGATGCAGCTCAGGGTTGTAACCTGTTGTTCACTTCAGACTTCAGTCAAAGATCCCAGCCACATCTCGCAGTGTGGAGGTGCACAATGCTACATGGAGGCCAGCACTAGAAATAAATGGGAAAATTGGAAACGGGCACCATGACAAAGATGAAAGCCAAAATGAGATGTACCTCTCAACCTTAGTGCCTGGTGGCTATTGCATTCCAATGCCATGCTGGGCAGGGAGCAGCAAGACCAGATCAATTTTAATAATGTGCCATGTGGCTTACTACCGCTTGTCTTAGTTTGCTGCGGCTGCTATAAAATGCCACTAACTAGGTGATTTATAAACAACAGAAATTTACTTCTCATAGTTCTGGAGGGTAAGAAGGCCAAGATCAGGGTGCCCACAGACTGTCTCGAAAGGACCCCTTGGGGTTCATAGATGGCAACTTGCTGTTTGTCATTGCAAGAAGAGGTCAGATGGCTCTTTGAGGTCTCTGAGATTAATCCTGTCATGAGGCCTCATCCTCATGAACTAATCCCTGCCTAAATGTCCTACCTCAATACAGTCTGCTTGGGGGTTAGGATTCCAACATGCAAATTTAAGGGAGAGGTATAAGCATTCCATCCATTGCATTACCCATTGCATTATTTGATCTATTTAACCAAGCTTTCCTTTGACAACTAAGTCAATTTCTAAATATCTTGAACTTAATAGGAATAACTTAATCCTTTAAAGACTACTACATTTTGACTTTACTAGGGTCTTAGAGAAAAAGAATGAAGGAAGTACCAACACATTAACTTATGCACCAGTAAGCTAACCATGTATTAAGAGAAACGTAAATAGTTTGTAGCGATTCACCAGCAGATATGTATTGAGTGCTGTACTGGTCAGGTTTCCTGTTGCTGGGACCAAATACTTGACACCCACAACTGAAGGAGGAGAGATTTAATTTGGCTCTTGGTTTCAGAGGACTCAGGCTGTGATGGGCCAGATCAAGGTTGGAGCATCATGGTGACAAGGCGTGGTGGAGTAAAGCTGCTCACTTTGTGGTAGCCAGGAAGCAGAACAGGGGAACAGCATCAGAGAGGAAGGGGCCAGAGACCGGATAGAGACCCAAAGGCCATGCCTCCATGACCCACCAAACACACCCAGAAGAGTATTTTACTCATGCTCTAGTTGGCTCCCAAGCCAATCACCTTGACATTTGAGCTTAACAGCCACAGGTACCTGCAACATGCAGAGCGCCATGTTGAGTCAGAGCCTGTGTGGGCAGATGAAAGATGACCCAGAATCTTTTCTTATGTGTCTTAATACAGGGGGCTAATGCAGAGGTTAGTAAGGTGAACCTGCTTCGGACAGCTCACAAGACTGAACTAAATTGAAAGAAAACTAATATTTGGTGATGTATGGACAATAATATAAATTTAATTTAGATGTACAGACACTGACATAAAATTTTATCAACACATAGCTGTGCTTCTTTTAAAAGCACATTTCATGTTCTAATGGTTTTCATACCCAATGTGGATATTTTCATCTGAGAGCTGTTGATCCGCAAAATCTAAAATATTTTTTTTTTTGGTACTGGGGATCGAACTCAGGTCCTTGTGCCTGCAAGGCAGGCAGTGGAACCACTGAACTAAATCCCCGGCCCCTAAAATATAAAATATTTAATGCAGCCCCTTTATCAAAAGTTTTCCAGTGGGTTTTCTAAAGACTAGAAAGCCACTAAATAGATGATTACCACCATTAAAATTACACCTGTGGTAAATGCTGGGGAAGAATGATGTGTAAATAATCTATGAATGCAAAGACAGACCTACAGGGACAGTAAACCTTCATCACTTCCCGTGGGCTTGCAAAAGACCATCAGAGAGTGGCGGCCAACTTCTCACTGGTCATGTCATTTCGGGAATACTAAATGCAGAGGACTTTCTGACTGACTCTCGACTGCTCTAGTGTTGAAGACTTTGTAAGGCAAAGGGGCAAGAAAAAAGTTTAATAAGATCCTATAATGTCCAGGCTGTCATTGGTTACCCTTGGCAATTACATGTGCTGCAAATGAAAACCAAACCAAATAAAGACAAACCAAATAAAAACTAAACCCAGAAATTCTCTGAATATAGAGAAAAATATCAATGGATAAAATTATTTTTCTTTATTAATTTTTTTATTAGTATACGATTGGATTGAAAAAAATTGGACCCCCCAAATTTAAAGACCCAATTCAAAAATGGGCATCTGAGATGAATACATACTTTGTAGATAAAGAAATATAAATGGCAAATAAATATATGAGAAAGTGTTCAACATCACAGGTTATCCAAGAGATACAAATTAAAACAACACTGAGATTCCATCTCACTCCAGAAAGAATGGCTGCTATCAAGAAATCAACCAATAACAAATGCTGGTGGGGATGTGGGAAAAAGGAACCCTGCTCCACTGTTGTTGGGCATGTAAGATGGTGCAACCACTGTGGAAATCAGTCTGGCGATCCCTCAAAAATCTAGGATTAGAGGTCCCATTTGACCCAGCTATTCCCCTTCTGGGTATCTTTCCAAAAGAATTAAAAACATCATAATACAAGGATATATGCATACCCATTTTTATAGCAGCACGGTTTTTAATAGCTAAATTTTGGAAACAACTCAAATGCCCATCAAGGGATACATGGATAAAAAAGATGTTTTAAAAAAAATAATGGAGTACTACTTAGCCATAAAGAAGGATAAACTTGAGACATTTCTAGGTAAATGGATAAAATTATTTTTTAAAAATGAAAAAAAACCTTGTACAAATATATGCAATTATAAAAATGTGTTTTACTTCATAAATAAGCAAAAAATAGCATATTTTTGTGTCAGAGGGTATTGTATTACAATAATAATTTTCTACTGAGAAGTTCAAAGTACTTGTTTTAGTTCTCTGAATATTATTATGGAATAGTAAAAAATGTAAATATCTTATTCTGGATCCAGGACTAATACAAAGCTGAACCTTTGAACCAGTTTTCCTGTTAACTGTCGAGAATAACCGGCTAGATGAAAATAAGACCATGCACTTAATTGTGAACACAATCACTCTGTTAGTCTTTTCTACCACAATTGGGAGAAATAAAAAAGCTAGATAGGATAAAATCATTGTTTTGGAATGGAATTGATGTTAAATAAGTGTTGAGGAGCCTTTGCAACTTCAAAGACTACTTTATCTTCTGATGAAAAGTTTTTAAAAATCATACACCCTCAAAAGATTTCTGCTCATATGCGAAGCTTCAAAAGATTTTCATTGATCAAACAATAATTGAGGGTCTGCTATGTGCCAGGCACGGTGTCTGACGCCTGCAATGACAGGAAGAAGAGGGAAGGTTAGTGTGGTGCCCAGACATTGGGAGGACAAAGTCAGAACATTGGACTTCAGTGGCCAAGGCATTAAAGTCTCTGTGATGGAGTAAGGGATTTTGGAGGGGAGTAAACATAATGATATTTTATGCATAATAACAGTAAAATTTTAGCTCTAATTTAACAAAAAAATCCACCCTGAGATATTTTCCAGTATGTTTTCCAGGGCCAGTTATGTTATAAAAAGAATATTTATAAAACTGAACACTCATATTATAAATTTTTATCATCTAAAGTATTTTCTCATGTGATCTAATCTCCTGCTCTGGCCTGTAATTTGAATAAGACACTTCTCCCCTGAGGAGAAGAAGAAAATAGACAAGGTTTCCAGAGGGATGTTTGTACAGAGAATGACTTCCTCTCATTGCATGTCTAATCTTTAACAATTCCTACAAAACATGTTTTTGTGATTATATCCCTGGAAATGTTATAAATTATGTCATGTATGAAATCTACTCTTCAGTGATATTTGATCTCATGCTCTTAGTGTAGCACAAGACAGAGCTCATACAAATTTGTGTTTACAGGCAGATGAAAGCAAAACCAAAATATATTTAGGAGAGAGAGACTTTAGACTCAAGATTTTACTCTTCCTGGTAGCCATCGTTATTAAAACCCACATTTCATAACTCCTGTCAACAGTGTGTCAAAGACAGCAGGATTGACCAGGGATGAGAGGTCTTTACCACCCTTGAGGGAAGGAAGAAAATGTTTGCCTCCTTTGGAAATAAGTCCCAAGAATTGTGTTCATAGCGTGGTTTGTAAAAAAATTACAGGAAGTACCTTAGATGCATCGTAGTATTATTAATTTTAAATCAGCAGTCTCCAACCTTTTTGGCACCAGGGACCATTTCATGGAAACAATTTTTCCATGGACTAGGAGGCTGGTTTCAGGAAGATTCAACTGCATTGCATTAATTGTACACTTTATTTCTATTATTATTACATTGTAATATATAATGAAATTGTACAACTCAACATAATGATAAATCAGAGGAAGCCCTGCGTTTCCTCCCTTGCAACTAGAAGGTCACATCTGGGGTGATGGAAGACAGTGACATCTGAAGTAAGTGGCTTTTGTCCTGTCTACTCTGTAATCTCATTTTGATTGTGGTCATTGAAGAAAAACCCTACTTTACAAAGATAGGATGTTGGAAACAGAAGCAGGTTTTTCAGTACTTCTATGGCAATCTTGGGATATCCCACCTTGACTTTAATCCAGAACTTATGGAGATTTGAAGTTGTCTCAAGCACACTTTTAAAGCTGCCATCATTTGCAATCCCAAGCAGTTGATTTTCTTCTGAGTAGATTCGCCTGGCTTATTCACAACTGCGTTGCGGGTCCATGCCTTCCCAGTTAGGGGGTGTCTTGTGGTTGGGAAGCAATGCTCAAGTTCTTCTGAAAGCTGAGACAGAAGACCCTGGCTCATTGTCTTTCAGATTCTCTGCTAATGCTTGAAGCATGTCAACCATCCTAATATTTACTCCAAAACCCCCATAATTCTAGTTTGGCTTTTAATGCATGTGCTTTGTCTGCTGACTTGAGCACAGTCATTCTTCTGTGAAGTGACAGATGAGATGGAGTTTGTTGAGCAGGTCGAATGTGTCATAGGAGTAAACAGGTTTTGTATCCCATGCTTGTCACTGAAAGCATGGTGACTGTTTTCCAAAAAGAAATCTCTGGATCAGCTATCATAACTTGAAAACTCTGGCCAGTGGTCTAACTTTAGAAAGCCATCTCACTTCTGACTATAAGAGAAGGCATTTGTGCTTTACATCTGTCTCCTCACAGAGCTGCACACACAGATGTGAGTTAAAGGCATGGCACTGAATGTGGTGATAATTTTAATCACACCCTGCAAAACAGTGTTAAGTTCAGGTGGCATTTTTCAGCTAGCCAGCATTTTTCTATGCATGACCCATTACACAAACTCAGAGTCAGAACTAACCTCTTTGACCTGAATAGCGAAGCCAGAAAGATGTACAGTCATGGCAGCTGCTTAGTCCCTGCATATATGGGCACAAAATGACCAACTTAGTTTTCCTGATATGTAGTCATTCAAAAACTTGAACAGCGTGGCAGCTGTGGTTTTGGTTGGCAATAAAAGTACACATGACACGTCCTCTGCAATCCTCTTAAAAATATCTCACACAGAAATAAGCATTGTTGCTTGGTGTCAACATTGGTAGACTGGTTGACCTGGATTACATACAATGGTGACTCATTTTCATCTCTAAAAATTGTGCTCTATTTTCTTCTGCTATTTTATCAATTCATGTAGTTATGGTGGTAGCCAAAAGGGAAACATGCGGCACCTGTTGAATGGCAGATCGCCTAAAAGATCACAACAAATGTCCTCATCAGCAGGCAGGCAGGATCGACTCTTCACTGATATTAAAGGGTCTTGTAGCTTTAGCAATGTGTTTAGCCATTAAGAATGATGACACATTTGATGAAGTGATGCTCTTCAATAATTACTTCTGTTGTTTGTGTTTATAATTTTTTCTTTTGAAAAACTCCAAACAGTTGTTTTTGAATTCAAATTCAGGCTGCTTAGTCTTCATGTGGTGAAGGAGGTTTGAAGGTTTCATGGCCTCTTTGGAGAGCTGGTCACCACATCTTATACCAAGCAGGCTTTGAAAATGTGAATCATATGTTTCAGTAAAAAGTTAATTTAAGTAGGACTCTTGGTATTTTCTCTTAAATGTATTTTGTTGGCAGTTTTAGAGTCTTCTGCTATCACATCATTGGGTCTTTCCTCATTTTCAAAGAAGCTCTCCAGTGACATTTGTTTTTTATTCATTTTGGCTAGAGTCAGCTTGTGGGCTTACCAAAACTGTGACTGAGACAAGTGTGGAGTGTGGGAAAGAGTTGTGGAGAGAATGGTAAATAAAATAATGGGTGGAACATGCATGGGCTCAAATAAGTGTAGGATTCTGGCTTAAAGCCTACCAACAGATGCAGCTATATGATTGAAGTACACCAACTCATGTGCCACTAGAAAGCCCACCATCAGATGTAGCTTAATTGTCACCTGCCACACACTGATAGTGTTTTAATATGAATCTGTAAGCAATTGAATTATTATTGTCTCTGTGCGGTCAAAATTCTCTAATGTTACTTTGCATTTGCAGCCACTCCCAAGTGCTAGCATCATTGCCTCAGCCCCACCTCAGATTGTCAGGCATTAGGTTATCATAAGGAGTGTGCAACCTAGATCCCTTGCATGGGCAGGTCACCAGTAGGATTCTTGTTCCTATGAGAATTCAGTGCTGCTGCTGATCTGACAGGAGGTGGTGCTAAGCAGGCAGTAATGGGGTAATGGGGAGTGGCTGTAAATACAGATGAAGCTTTGGACATTGCTCACCTACTACTTTGTAGCCCCATTCCTAATAGACCATGGACCGGTATTAGTCTGTGACCCATATGTTGTGGACCCCTTCTTTAAATTATAGTACTAGCTTATGTTTTCAATCTTTAGTTTTAATACTTTGACTCACTGGTGAAGTAATTAATTAATAAAGATTTACCAAGCACATTTTGTTCTACCATGAGTAATGGTTTGATAGGAAAGCTAGTATAATGTATAAGCTATGGCACTCCTTGAATTCATTTAACAAATATCCACTAGGCACTTCATATGAGCAAAGTACCATGATGAGCACAATGAGTGATAGAGGGAAATAATGCTACATGGCCGATGGCTTCAGAGGATACACAGGTAAGATATTTATGCAAAACAGCAAAAATGTGCCAATGAGTTATGTGATTCAATGCAATGCACAGAAAATACATATTGTGGAAATGACAGTTTTGTGGAAGAGGCAGATGTTGACCAGTTGCTGTATGATGGGCAAGCTTTGCGTGACAGGGGTCTCCTTCAAGGGAGGGTAGATGGGTGGGCATGGGGAGGATTCAGTGAGAGGAGGGGTGTTAAGTGCACGTGCTCAGTGTGAGTCCAGGAGAGAGGGTGTGAACACATTGGGTGAGAATGTGGAACAATTCCTTGGCAACCCAGGCCCCTTAAATTAAATACACTGGTGAAATTACTTAAGCCTGTCTGTAAGGTTGGTGCCTATCTTGAATAGTGACACCTATTCTGCCCTTAGAATCTCTTAGGACTCTCAGACCAAAGGTTCAGAGACAGACTCAAGTCAGGTTTCCTTCCATTGGATTCTGTTCAGTTATGGAACCCTGTTCTGGGCAGAGTATCTCTTCTAGGTCCTTCTCACTAACCTTGTTCTATAATACCTGCATCCATATCACCTTTTCTGCCTTGGCTACATACCCTCTGTCACTAGCTTTTGAAACCAGGAGAACTACATTTTTGCCTCTGTTTTTCATTTGTATACTGGGAATAAAAAGAGTAACGATCCCACTGGAAGTCGTTAAGTGTTTGAGATACTTAGAACAGGGCAGGGTATTAACTAAGTACTGTAAAAGTATTAAAAAGCATCAATGTATTATTTTCGCCAGTTCACAAAGATTTGGCTTGTCCATTAACTGACTAAACAGGTCTAAAAGCGTAGAGAGTTAGTGAAGGAAAATCACTAGAAGTATTGAAATGCATTGCTTTCTTAAATTTACTGTCAAGATGAAGACAGATTCAGGATAAGGACTATGTGGCATTAATTTTCAGTGTAACCTCCCAGGTTATTGAGGAACCAAGTTAGTGCTTATGTGATACAAGTGTCAATAAGCATTTATTTGACCCACTGTTAGTTCACCCTGATTTGGGAAAATCATTCCAAGAAAGTGAATTTTATATACTTTTTATTATCTCAGAAAAACAGCTATCAGGAATATATTGTAGATAACACATATTCTGGAAATTATTTCTAATGAAGTAATGACATCCACCTTCAAGGAGCATACATAACCAAAAGAATCATATTAATATGGGTATCAAGAATATACATCTAATCACTAAAGGGATTCATTTTAGAGTTATGAATATTATTCTTTGTTCTATGAAAGTTTTCTCCAACATTAGGAAGATAAAAGTAGATGGGTCCTTGTAACTGTGATTTCTAAGTAGATAAACATATTCAACTATATAGTCCTCCGAGATGACCTCTTTCCATTTTATGTTTCTGTTACACCTTTGCTGACTTTCCTTCTCCTTCTTTTTGCAAAATATGTAATAGGTAAAGGTAAGCAAATGGTATATGTGAGAGAAGAAAGTGAAGGAGAATTGGAAAGAGGTATACTCTAACACTTACTACTTTGAAATAAGAAATCATGATTACATTAGGGTCTTGTCTACTCTTCAGTTAGTAAGAAATGCTGTTTTATTGTTTTAAGTAACCTTTTTTTGCATTAAAACCACGAGGAAGCATTTACATTGATAGTCTTGCTGGGATGATTCAGTTTTATGTTTCTCATGTTTTGTAGCTGACACACAGACTTGGATATGTTCCTGTACTTGTACTCCATGCATGAAGGTGTATTTAATCTAAACAAATTTCACGCTGAAATTAATATCAAAACTTAATTTCTTAAAACCATAGAGCAGAAAATGTCTAACAGAGCATCTAGTCCAATTTCATTTAGGGTTTTAATGAGATTGCAGTAAAAGGCTGTTGTACTCATCGTTGAGTCCCTTATTGTACATATTATACAGAGGTTAAACTTAGGCCAAGGTATAGTTTACTAATAATTTGTTGAATTAGATTTTTGTCAAATTTATGATCTCATTAGGTTCTGCCTTACTTATCCAGGAATGTTCAATCATTCCCTTAGCCAACACATTTTATTGAGGACTTATTTCCTAGAGATACTTTCTGAGATACCCTTGAGAAGTTTATGATTAGTATCAGTGAGTAGAGATTTGGAGATTCCCTGGGTATACCAGCTGAGACGTGGTTTTGTGTATGCAGGAACTGTTTCTTGGGCTTTGAAATGATACCAAGAGTATAGGTTTATGCCAGAAAACCGCTCTCTCTGGAGAGGAAAAAGCACCAGTTTACTACAGTGCTTCCTGAAATTCCTGCCCCAGTACTGTTTCTGCAATACCCAATCTTCACTATTTTTTTTATCGTACAAACAGAAAATGTTAACTATCATCTAGTGGTGAGACAGTGCTTCTTTTTGCAGATGAAAGTAAGTGCCAGCAAGTACTGATTACCTTCTTAGAGAAAAGTCATTTTCATTTTATTTTTCAGTGTAGCCTTGTTGAATGGCTGAGTTCAGAAGAATAGTTTAATGAAAGTTTTTGTGATTACATTTTAAAAGTACTTTAACAAAGGGATTTTTCTAAGAATGGTTGGAATGTACACTAAATCTGAAAGAGATAGAACAGAGAATCTGTGTCAAAGCATTGTTTTTCACTGTCAAGTTTTTCAGATGTTTAATGAAGCTGGTGAAATACTTCCTTTTACCTCTTGTAATAAGCATCTTTCATAATCTTATTCACATTCCTCAGGTGTTTATGTCCCCAAATGGGTTTTATAGCCATGAGACCAAGGACGATTCATCATTTTTCACTCTCTATTCACCTCTCTTTTTAGTATTAAAGGGTTCAGATAAACACAGGGCCATATCCCTAAAGACTGTCTTTCTCAATGCCCCTTGTAGCTGGTTGTCATGTAATTGGGCCCCAGCTAATGAAATACATATAATAGTAATGTGAACAATTTCCAGTAACTTTCCTTGAAATAGAAGGTGCAGTGTGTCTCTTCTGTTGTTTGCATCAAGTGGAACATGAGTGTGATGTCAGGAGCTAGTGAAGCCATCTCAAGACACAGAAGGAAAGTTGTCTCTGGGGGCTTCAAGCCACAAGACAGGAGTTTGGTCTTCCCTGAAGCCACTTGCCAACCTCTAGCAACTAAGATACATCCACCTTGTTGAGCCTGTTACCACTTTGCTTTAATGGAGGCATAGGTATAGCCTAACCTTTTTCAAATATTTTAAAAATGTAAATTGAAAAGAGATCTGCGGAATATTTGCCTGATATTTACACTCCAGACAAAGGGTATTTTTATTGCAGGATTTCTCAGAGCTTTTACTATATGAATATTTAGAGTGAACTCCAAGAGGAGTTCTGAAGAGTTTCAAATATTTGATGGAGAAAATTACTTTGAAAGTGGGAACTTCTGTGGTGAGCACTATAACTTCAGGCAGTACAACTTCAGGAAGTTCGTAGTGGCTGAGCACATGATGAATGTTGAGAGTGGGGTGTGAAGAGGATGTCTACAGAATGGCTCGACGTATTTCAGAGCACTAAGTGTTGTGGAAAGTAAGAGATTGATCTTCAAAAGGAAAACTAAATCAATCATTGTAGGTACTCAGCTGATCATGATATGAAGACCAGTGATATCATTTCTAAATAAAAGTGGCTTAGACTGCTTCTTTGTTAACCTAGATTAGAAGACAGAAGGGCATCTTCTCCATTTATCTATGGCGGGGTTTATAGGTTGTTATATGGCTACAAGCAAACACTACATTTGCAATGCAAACCTAAGACCTCATTTCTTTGGTTCCTTTGTGAACAGTGCCCAGTGGGTGGAGGCTGAATTTTGCCCAGGTCCTTTCCTCTCCTCTCCTATTGCCACCACTGCTGGGAATATAGATACTGTGTTTGGTGAGATCTCTAGATGGACATATGCAGAGGCTTTTGGAACTAAGGGCTTAGAGCTGGGAGAGTGAGAGAAACACTTCAGGGCCTCATTTCCAGGGACAGTTGATGCATGCTATTTATATGTGGAATAAATTGCTCCAGCAAAGGGTAGGATCTGGGAGACCAGAATCCATTGAAGGCAACTGTGGAAGCAGAACTGTGTAATTACTGAGAGGTTTGGGTCAGAGAATAAGGGGATAGATAAGAAAAACAGTCAAAGTTTTCAAGGTGGGGTGAGTAGATTTGTGGCAAGACTACGATTGTCACCCGAGGGCTGAGGGATGGAAATGAAGGGAAGTCGCTAGTTTTGAGCAGTAGAAGCTTGTTGTTGATGGTGGTGGTCAGAGTCAGGGCTGCTGTACAGCATGGATGACCACAGGATGGTGTCGAGCCTGGCAGAGTGTAGATGAGACACATCCTCACTTTGCTGAACAGGGTTCTCAGAGGAAGTGTGGTACCATTGCCTTGTCCTCGTTAGATGTTTCTAGGTCCAGGAAGAACACTCAAGGGACCACAGCAGTGCTTACTGCCCCGGAGCACTCAGAGCCTCCAGCCAGGACACCCAGTGTTTTATTTATTTATTTCTTAGGCCACCCAGTTTTGATGGTACTTTATTTTAGAACCAATAGCAGGGAGGTCTTCCTTTTCATCAAAACAATGGCTTGATTGCATTTAGAATGCTCCTACAATGGTTTTACATTTACCTTTGTGAAAATATTACTCCTGAAACTGAGGAAAAAAGGAAAGGAAAGTATTAGCAGAAATGTTGAAGTCCAGATCTCCAGGTACTTCAAGAGGTGCCTCTTCATCAGATTCTTTCGTGCCCTGTAGGTCAGGGGTTGCTTCTATGCATTCGTGGAACCGGATGGTAGTTTCCTTGGCAATGTGCCTAGAGCTGTCTTAAGCTCTCCACCCCATGTTCTGTAGGAAGCTCAGTGTTCTCCCTTCAGTATCTGCTACTTCGGCTACTTCCCTGGGACTCATTGTATCAGTTAAGGTTCACTAGAGGAACAGATTCATATAAACACACACACACACACACACACACACACACGATTATATAAAGGACTTACTAAGTAGCCTAACAATGGTTGCCTGCAGTGGAGAATGCAAAATGGTCATTTGTACACTGCAGAGCCAGAGTCTGGACCTCACTGCAGCGTCCAGTGTGAGTCCATCTTGGAAAGCGGGAGGGTTGGCAGAGTCTACATCGGAAGCCTGAAGAAACTGGAGACGCCCAAAGCAATGGTGAAGACCAGGGCTCCTCGAAGAAGCGAAGGGGAAGACTTCCTTCTCCTTTTCCCTTTATCCCGTCCAGCTTACAAGCCTATCGGTTGGTGCCACCCACATCCGGGGTTGTCTTCCCTCCTGCTTGCAGCCCATATGTCGATCATCCACCCACACACCCAGAACTGCGCTCCGCTAAGCTGATAAAGCGTTTGTTAATCCTTCCAAACTGACTTAGCCCAATTAATGATCACACTAGTGTTCACCCTAGATTAGGTTCCCACTGAGCTTTAGATCTCACTTGGGTCTCAGCTCTGGGGGTTACTCTGATGTCCCTCCCTGCATACTCCAAAATGAGGCAAAGCACCTTCAAGCCAGACACTGGTGTGCACACTGGCTTTACAGGACATTTAGGGGCAGCTTCCCTGGAAAAGCCACACACGACCCGGTCAATGACCTGACTTCCTCGTGGGCTGGGATGTCCTTACGGCCTTCTCATCTGCAGGATGGAGGTGCTCTGTGTGGTGGCATCGCCGCCCACTGCCCCTCACTCCCCCACAGTTGCCCCTCTACACACGCTGCACACCCCACAGGGCACACTCAAGCCATCCCGGGGCTTCACAGCTTTCCCACAATACACAAACGCACCCGCCAACAGTCCCCTGCTTAACCCAGCCCATCCGGGTATTTTCCTAAACAGAGTTCCTTGGGGAGCTCATACAAGCTGTTAAAATGACATTTTTCTCTAACCTGCTACGTAATTTTTCAAAGATAAATATGTATTTATTCTTCAGCGACTGATGTGTCCCGATAATGCTGAAATAATTGCCTGTTTTTCCTGCTGCACGTGGTCTAAGTAGGGACTATTTATTTAAACAGAGTGAAAAAAGGAAATAATTATCATTATTTAATATGCACAGAGCTATATCCACAATATACTTAAAAGTGCGTACAATTATTGTCTACTGCGTATGGAGCTTCTTGTCTAATATATTAAATCATGCACGAAGGCATTAGGCCTGGTCCTGGGGGGCATCATGTTCAGCAGACTGAGAGGGAATCTGTATATGGCTGGGGTGTCCAAGGCCACATGTGCTTCAGGCGTTCCCAAAGGCACTCATTCTACATGAGATGCCAATAGGGCACAAGAGCTTAGGCTTTTAGATTGTGTTGTTCCCAAGGGGGTTTTATTTTTATTTGATTTTTTGAGGGAAACAAAGCCAAGACCAGTAAAGTAACATTTAGAACACACCCGGAAAGTTCCAGGCACTGTGCATGCGGTATTTGACTTCATCTTCAGAACAGTGCTGAGAGACAGCTTAAGGTCTGTTTTCAGATTAGAAATGCAGCATCTAAGGAAGGCGAGTGTCTGTTATTCTCTGGTCATCTTTATAAAAGCTTGGATTAGGGTTGACCCCTGGTCCCATCATGCTGTGATCATTCAGAGCATGAAAATGACAGTTCCCCATTATCACTTCTTGAACTTTGGACTCTTTTTTTCCTTGAAAACCATGAACACAGCACCTTGTAATTCTGCAAGAGGAGGAGTAAGCCAAATGTCATTCTGAGGGAGAAGAAAGCTGTCTCAATGAAGGTGTTGAGTCAGGAGGGCTATTTTCCCCTGTAGGTTCTTCTCCTGTTTGCTACAGTGGGAATTATTTGAGAGTAGCATGCATAATAAACATGTGATCTTATTTTTTAGAGACATGATAACTGATTCGGAGCTGGGTTTTGAGGGTCGTGTTCCTGGTGGAATGCCTGGTCCCTCCTTTATTGACTGTGTGACTCTAAGAAACCAGAGTAGCTTCTCTCTACAGTTTAGATTCTTCTTTTCTCTAGAGGTGATAGAAGATAATAATAGTAATATCTCATGAAATGATATGAATATTAAAATATGCAAATATATGGAAAGTGCCTCTAACAACATATGATACATAAGTGTATCAGAAATGGTATTATAAATTGATGAGGAACAAATGGCAATAGTAATGAAGACATGAATATGATCTATAGCTCAAAGCTGAAACACTGAAACAAAAACCCTGGTAACTGAACTACATTTTGTTAAAATTTTGCTAATTTTACTGTTATTTTAATAGCCAAAAGGTAGAAATGATCTAAACCCTAATGACAGAGAAGTAATTAAACAGATAAGTTTACATATGACGATAGCCACCAAAATATTTTTCCATGTAAATATATAGAAAAAGATGGAAACATTGTGTAAATATAACTAAGGATGTCACCTATCCAACCATCCATCCATCCATCCATCCAGGCATCCGTCCATCCATCCATCCATCCACCCAGGCATCCATCCATCCATCCATCCACACACGTCCACATACATACACATATACATCCATCCACATATACATCAATACAGGACTGGAAGAAAATACAGCTGTATGTTAATGGTAATCTCTTGACAGAATGATTATGAATAATTTAAATTTTCCCAGTTTTCTTCCACGAGTTTCCAATATTTTTACAATCATAAAATAAAACTGATATAAAATAATAAAATAAATCCAGTCCATTCAGATGACAGAATAAACAAGCTATGCTGTCACATAATCTCTGCTTGTACAGTTGTATGGAGGCATCACAGGAGTGGCTAGAGAGGCACTGTGTTCACCTCCCCTCACTACACCCTGAGCACAAAGTACTACATGTTTTAGATGTGATAGAGTTTTATTTCCTGTTTCACAATTACTGTTTGCTTCTAATTATTTAGCAGTAAGCTTAAGGAATGAACATTATGATAGCAGCAGAAAGGACTTTTTCATAATCCTGAATACTTGAGAGTTCAGCAAAATATTATTTTTCTTACACAAAATGTATATAGAATGAAACTTATTTTAGAAGCAATCTGTCCAACATTTTTAGATAGATTGATTGATTGAACCAGGGATCCAACCTAGGGCTTTTGCATGGACCTGCATCCCAGCAGGATGGCAGGGTTTCACTAAATTCCCCAGGCAGAACTCTAACTTGCAATGCTCTTGTCTCAGCCTCCCAGGGTGCTGGGTTCATGCCTGGCTCATACTGTGTTTTATTTTCTGAAAGAATGATGCATTTTGAACCTATACTCACAGCCTGCCTAAGCAACCCAGTCAGCTGATTAAAAACCTTTGCTCCGAACAGAATAACTCTGAGAATGTCTGTGACAGATGCCAATATCTGTTGCATTTTCTTTGCTTGTAAGCTGGCTTTCTGCAAGTTTTAACTTGTCCACTGCATACCCTGTGATGGGCAAACCCTGAGCCTCAGGAGAGGGCTGGCAATTCTGCACAGACTATTTTAACACCTCGGGCCTTGTCTCCTCCATCTGTGCAACAAACGCCCCTCAGAACCCTTGCCTGGGTGTCAGGTTGACTCTTGATGGGCTGTGGATGTCAGTGGGATCGTAAAGCATTTCAGTCCCATTTTGTGTTTTGTTGTTGAAATGTGGTTGTGGAATCTGGTGGCAGATCTATGTCAGCAGGTGAGGGGTGAGCTCCCACTTGGGCTGTGATTCCTCACCTCACGGAGGCCTTCTTAGACCAAGAGAAGCATTTACTCCAGGCCTCCTCTTTGCTTCTGAGCCAATCACTTTGCCAGCTGCATTGAACAGATAAGATTCTAGTCTAAGACCAGACAGGGATATCAAGGGTGTAAATGAAACAAACGAAAGCTCCCAATTGACCGGTTCCATAAATAGGCTAAGAGCTCACTGCCTGCAGGAGCATTTCTGTGGGTTCACTATCATGGAGGTCAACCTGAATCAGAGAAGGACTGGATTAGCTGTAAAACCAGTGGATACAGCTGAGTTCAGAAGTCAAACTTCTCTTTTTTCCCCTCAGTAAAATCTGGTAAATGACTGAGGTTATGAAAGGGAGGATCCTGATCCTAGGATGCATTCACCATGAGCTGCTTCCCCACAGGATTAGGGAAGGCAGCAGAGCAGAGCGCTGAGTTGGCTTCCTGATAGCACCCTGAGCTCCGGCAGGTCCCTCTCCCCAAGGAAGGAAGAGCTGCCTTGGGAGGTTAAAGTCCAGAGGAATCTTCCCAGTAAGCCACAGGGCCCACCTGTGACCAGCCTGCTGCTCCCACAAGGGACAGGGACATTCATTCCTCTCGGTATTTCTCAGAGGACAGAGAGGGGTTTGATACAGAAGGCATCTTTTAGAGCAAAGAGTTGTGGGTTTTGAGGTTTTGAATTACTTTAAGCTTAAGTCTAACTTGACAGTTAACAAAGTGTATAAATTGAAAGGCAAGAGATACTGCATTTTCAAAAATAGAAATATGGAGCCATTAATGATCTCTAAAATAGATTTTCTTGACAGTCATTCAAAAATAGATTTTCATCAACCACAATCTTTTCATTGTCTCACATCTGTTTAAAAATAGTAAAATTGCCTATATCCTGGTAACGTCAGTTGATGAGATTAATTTACAAAATACCTGAGCAGATAGAAGAACTGAAATTGAAAAGGAAAAGCCAGGTGTGGTGGCACACTCCTGTAATCCTGGCATTCTGGGCGGCTGAGACAGGAGGATCACAAGGTTAAGCCCAGCCTAGGTGACTGAAGGACTTAGTGAAATCTTGTCTCAAAAAAAGAAATAAAAAAATGGACTGGGAATGTAGCCCAGTGTGAAGGTACTGAGTTTAATTCCTAGTATTAAAACATAACAAAAACAAAAACAAGAAAGGAGAAAAGTCAGGCAAAGTATTAATGCTTGCATTATCTTTCCAAGTTGATAATGCCTTGAACAAACAACATTTGCTTCATAATCTATACTTCTTGGCCTTCATTAATTTTATAATACTTGTAAATATGCCTCCAAATTACTTAAAATCCTATTCTTAAATTATTAATGGCAACACTAAGACCTTGAGACATCTAATTCTTTGCATCATTTACTGTCGACTTTAAAATGTCATGTTAGTAACTAAACACATCATTCATGTGTTTCTAGTTGCTTACATAAGATATTGCTTAAATAAAAAATCTCTGAAAACATTAATGTGCAACATAAATATCTCTGCAGTGACTCAGAAGGAAGACTATCTATGCAGTGACAGTTCTGTGTTTTTTAGACAACTAGACTAATGCATCAAAGGTTTCAACACTCTTCTTAAAAGGAAAAAGATTTCTTTGAATTCACATTGAATAAATAATCTCTTCAGAGCTACACAATTTTTTGTTTGATGACCTGTATTAAATGTAATAAACTATAAGAAAGGTTCCTTACTCTAAATATGTCAGTGCTTTAGTGGAGACGCCTCAAGATCTTAGCTGAATGCTTTTGATTTCAGCAATGATGAATTAGTGATATGTATATTAATTTCCAGGCTAGGCAGAAATTTCCAGAAACTCCTACTTAGTATTATTTAGTACTCAAGTTAAAGCACTATTACCATCTTTGCAATGGTGTTCATTCATATTATCCTTTCAGTTCTCAAGGTACCCTTGAATGGCCTTGTTAATAGAAGGAAAACTAAATCTCAAACTGAGCAATTTTGCTAAAATACAGTCCATGGGATCTGCCTCCAAAGTTTATAGTCAATTCACATCCTACTTGCTTCTTAAAAATGGTAAATTCTACTTTAATCTTTGCACAGTAGAGGGATAGTAGTCCAAGAAGTATGTACAATAAAAGATTTTGATTTGTTAGTTTTTCACTGTTTCGTTCTTAAATTTGGTTTAAGATTATGTTACTTTGATCTCATTCTGGTTTGTGTCTATATTTTATTTCAAATAATTCCTTATTTTTGCAACTCTTGAAATTATTTTGGAAAGAATAAAATTGAAGCCAAGGCAGTCTATTGGGGTAAGCAGAGGTGGACACCAGGGAGAGACATTTCCTTGGAGGTCCTAGAATCCTTTGGACCAACACTACCCTTGGAATCTCTTGAAATCTATGAGTTTCACCAGAAGAAAAGTCTGGGACTCAAATTCTTTTATTTTAATTTTTTCCATTTTATTAGTGTGTGTTTGTGATACATGATGAATATATTCATCGTGGGTGATTGGTACATATCCATATTGCATCTTGATCCCCTTTATTTTCCCTTCCCCTCTCCTCGCTCTCATCTGTGCCCACCTCCAGCCCCCTCTCATCTGCACAAAGCCCAGCACTCTGTATCTAGTATTCTTTGCAGGGACTCATGTAAGCCATTGGACACACTGGCACAGTATTCCCTAATGGAATGCGTTCAGATTTGAACATTTAGCTCATTACTCTTAGATTCATTTTCCTCCCCTTTTCAAATCTTTTAAAAGTTATTTTTCATGTAGAAATTGGGAGAAAAATCCATCTAGTTTTGAATGAAATTTTTCAGAGGTTGTGAAAAAAAGTGTAATACCTTCTAGTCCAGATAGCATGATTTAAATTCTGCATTTGACAGTGGTTTTTGCACATTAAAAAAATACCCAGAGTGAACTCTTTGTAATTTTAGAGTGACAAAAGAAAAATATCCCAAGAGGCAGCTAAAGGGCCTTTGCAGGGTGTTATAAGAAGTGTTAGCCACAGGCTAAACATTGTGAATTAGGTAATCATGGACATAATTGAAAGTACTCAGGAGAAGTGCCTCAAATGCGTGCTGAGATTCTGACATCGGCAACATACAATCTTTTTTTCTTTCTTTAAAAAAAATTAAAAAGAAATTTTAAAATAAATTTTATTTTATCTTATCCTTTTTCTCCCACAAGCCATACAATCATAATGTGTTCATATAAAGATCAATATATATTGAATTATGGTGGATTTTACTGATATTTATGAGTTGAATGCTATCACCATTATCTATAAGACAAAACTCCAAATTGGTTACAATGTATGCAGCCATAGTTTTTCCATTTTATGCCAAGCCAGACATAACCAGAATGTAAGTTAAGTCAAGGCTTTTTAACATTTCTTCCACGAAGAACCAAGGATTCCTTTTATTGTGTGTGTGTGTGTGTGTGTGTGTGTGTGTGTGTGTACACCATTGGTTTGACAGGTCTTTAATCTCTAAATAAGCTGCATTCTTTAAAAATTAGAATAAAATATCTGTGAAAATATCTGAGTTAAATGGAACTTCAGAGTGGCATTGAAAAATTGGCAGTTTAGTATTTTTACCTTTTGATAATCTGCATTTTTGCTGAACATATTTAAAAAACCCAAGTAAACAAATCCAATCTAAATGAATATTCATTCATTGCTCAAATGGATACTATAGTAGGTATGTATGTATGCGTAGGGAAATAACTAATGAAATTCAAGATCTAGTGAAAAGAAACTTCTCATTTTAGTTAGCTTATGCAAGATTTCTTTAGAAATATATAGCATTTCAGTAGGACTGTAGAAAAACTAAATTCAAGAGGTACAGGCGAATAAGGTGGGATTCTCTATGTTACAATAATTATGCACTCAGGGATGCTATTGTGGTATCCAAAAAGAGTATTTCAGGAGAATGTATGATAAAGGACATTACAGAAGGAAGTGTCACCCCCATGCACAGACAGGGATGGGCTAAGGCAGCAGTAGTGGATATGGTACTGATCATTCCTCACATACTAGTGCCCACAGTATGGCTGTTAACAGAACCCCAGCACATATTACTTCACCATTTTTGACTTGCCAAAATGAAGCCCAAGAAATGGGTAATTTGCAGAAGGTCAGGTGATTAGAATTGGTGGTCACTGGAGTTGTATTTAAGTCAAGATATCCCTTTCCTGGCTTGAAATTGTGCAATAATTAAAGCTTGTTATGAAGAAATGGGAAAACCCAAAGGGAGGAAACAGGCAAGAAAGAGACATTTAGCTGAAAAGGGTGCAAAAACTGGACCTGTAGAAAAAGAAGGAAAAAAAAAGAAAGAAAGAAAGTTGAAAGTTTTTAAGAAGAGAAATGCATTTACTATGAATTGGGAAATACAGCTCAATCATCAAGACAGCATTAAAAACCACAATTTTTCTACCTATTAAATTTCAGGTGTTCTAAATCAACACACACGAAATATCTGCTGCTAAAATTAAGTTAGAGGAGAATGAAACTATTTTTTACTTCATTCCTTAGATCAGAAAATTTACCTTTCAGTAAAGGCGATGTTTACTTTTGGCGCGAGGCACACACAGATGGCTTCAGCCATCTGCCAGAGGCCATTCTACCTCTTCTGGAAAGCCAGCATCCGAATGGGTGGCGAGTCCTCAGATTTCCTCCCGCCGAAGGCTGTGCGCATGGAAGGAAATTACATATTGTGGATTAGTTCTGTCTCATGCTGCTACTTCTTTTTCTCATGAATTCTATTTCCTATAAACACCATTAGTTGACGGATCAGTGGTTGGCTATTATTAACTAGGTTGGGTATATTTTTTAGTGTCCCTGCCCCAAAGTTGCTCAGCATGTTTTGAACCACACCATATGTCTCATGATACTACATTTTTGGGTCAAAATGATGTAATGCAAGCGAAGTCCCACAGATACCTATGGCTAAGGGGAAAGTCTTGGCTTTTTTCTAAGGCAAAACATTGGATTTAGCTCTCATGTCACTGTTTTTTATTATCTCATGACAGGTCCTAAGCTGTGGTTTCAGCAATGACAAACTAACTTACTTATTTGTAAAAATATTCTTTTTGGAGCTCATGAGATGTGTTGCTTTATTGACTCAAAATACATTTCAAATTAAGTTTAAAATTTTATTGATGAATTCTCCCCTTCTTTTAAATTTAAATGTGTATAGCACAGTGGTTAGGAGCGGTGCCACCTGTCACCATGACATGTTTCAATCTCTGGCTTTGCCATTCAATATCGGTGTGATCTTGGGCCAGTTATTTAACATTTCTGTGTCTTAGTTTTTCTATATCTAAAATAGAGATAATGACAATGAGTACTTATACTGCACAGTTTCAGTGGAAAGCTGAGTGTGTATTTGTGTGTAAATAAGTGGATTAATACATACAGTATTTAGAATAATGCTTTGTAGAAGACATTCAGTAAGTATTTGCTATTATTATTACTGCCACTATCATTCCTCTGTATCATTAAGCAATGTTTACCACATACCTACTTTGTGCTATGCAGAGGGCTTACAAAGATGAAAAGAGCTGCAGACAGAGTCTCTACTGTGGTACAGTTTTTGTCTATGGTGAAAGACAAGTAGAAAACAATTTATAAGCCAAAAAAAGAGCCAAACTAGTGACATGAGCTGCATGGATTAGCATAGGCTGCTAAAGTTAAAAGACAGGGCTACTTTCAACTGAGTGCCCACGAAGGGTTCTCCGAGTCTGTGACACTGCAAGTCAAATCTTTATGGTAATCAAAATTCAATCAAGAAGATATGAAAGAGAAAGGCATTGAACAAGAAGAGGGTAGCCAATAACAAGGCCATCAGAGAGAAAAACTGTGGAGCCTTCAGGGAAAAGAAAATCAGAGAGACTGGAGGGAGGGCCCAGGGCGGGGTCAGAAAGGCTGGTGAGGGTGGGCATGTGGACTGATGTAGGTCTAGGATGAAGTCTGGATTTGACTCTGCGAGCAACTGGAAGCCACTTCAGAGGAGGGACCGAGCATTAAGATTTAGAAAGATTCTTTTGACCCCTGAGTGGAGAGTGGCCTATGGGATTGGAGCAAATGAAGCAGAGATCAGCAAAGAGGGGAACAGTGTTAAAGGAGGTGGAAGACAGGATGGAAAGAAGAGGGAAGATCAGACTGAATTTGGGGGATTATTTTTGTGCCATGTTACCTACTAGACCACCTAGCAGACAAGCACCCCAAAGTACTTGATAACAGCGTTCTCAATTTGGAGCATATTTATTGAATACCTGCTTAGAGTCCAGTAGGGAAAATGGGCACGTGAAAATTAATGTGATAATGACTTGAAAGAAGCATGAATCTATGGTCTGATACTGCACACATTTGGCTGGGTCTTCCCAAAAGAATTCACTGGAGAAATGTATTTGATTTCAGCTTCAAATGACAGGAAGGAGTTTCAGCTTCAAATGACAGGAAGGAGTTTATCATGTTAGAGATGGGCAGAAACACATTCTAGTCAGAGAATGGGGGAACATGACCCAGAATCATGGATGTTCATAGAATATTGAGGGGAAATCATATCAGTTGGTTGATTAGAATATAGCGAATGGATAAAAGACAAGAATTATGAAGAGAAGAAATAATATGGTAGAACTCATATCTTGCAGGAAAGAGAATTCTGGGAAACTGGCAAGCTATAAAAATTTAAAAAATAGACAAAGGTGTACAATCTAAGAAAAAATTCACTAGTTACAAAATTAAAACTATATACCTTGATTTTAATTCTGGTAAGGATGTACCACAAAATCAAGGACATTTATTTGAGCAAATCTCTTCTCTATATAACACAATAAAATTAATATTCATTCTGCAGGGCTTGTAAACTAAAATAATAATAGGAATATAGAAGTTTTGTGCTTTAAAACATATTAACTTCTTATCATAGAAAGATTGATTAAAAATTTATTTTTATTCTTATTTTTATTTTTATTTTTTTTGGTACTGGGGATTGAACTTGGGACCTTGCGCTTGTGAGGCTGGTGGCGAAACCACTGAACCAAAACCCCAGACCCTTATTAAATAGTTTATGTGAACAAATGTCACAGGCACAGAAGTAACACTTTAGTATAGATATTCAATTGTAATAACAGTATTGACATTAAACTTATATAACAAAGATTTTGAAAACATTTTACACACAATATATGCGCAAGCATTACTATTGGAGAGAGTGAATATATTTACTATATCATGGATTTTCAACAATAACAAAAACACTACTAGGGCAAAAATAAATGAACAAAGCTTGAATGAACACTTCAGAAAGAAGGAAAGACAAATGGCTGAGATGTGAACTGTGCTATGATTTATACAGATGTAAGTCCATATATTTATGCTCACTTTTAGTTAAATAGGTAAGTTAAAATTCAACTTGTAGTATTAATCTAGTTCTTTGCAAGCAATTTGATAATATATAAAGATCCTTAGAATTTTCTATAGATTTGGTAGATAATTCTATTTGTGAGACTGTACCTTAACAAACCTAAGGAGGGAAATACATCTTCCTAAGAAGGAAAATATTTGTATCCATTACTTGCAACTGTAAAGGAACAAAATTTAAATTTTAACCATAGAAAGTTGCTTTAAGAATGAATATTAAAGTTATTCCATGTAATATATAGATTTTTAATAAAAATGAAAATTATTTAATAACATGATACATTTGTCCAATATAAAACCAAATAAAAAGGGAATAAAATTTATGTCCATTGTATGCTTAAAATACATGAAATACTTTTGGTAGAGGCAGTGAAATGAGAGATATTTACTAGGCTTGTATTTTTAGGGAAAGGGAGGTGAGTCACTATATTTTCCCCTCAATATTCCATGTTTTCTTGAACCAACAAGTAGTAATTTTGTAATATATCATTTCTTTGAAATTTTATGACTTTATTGTCAGACGAGGGATAAACTGTATGTTAAAGTGTAGGAAGCTAACCTCTGGAATTTTTAAATTTTTCTTTGTACTTTCTCTTACACAGTGCTAGGTACTGGTGACAAATGATGAAAAACTCTATCCCTGTCCTTAAGGAGCCTATTGCTAATCAGACACTTTGAGATATATTCATGGAACTGCCTGAACTGGATTCACAGGTGTTTTCAGACTGCTATTTTGTTCTGTAAGAATCAAATATTAGGCTTGAATTATGCTCTTATTTGAGTATTAATTGAATGTTTAATGAGGAAACTCTATTTCTCCAGATTGCTAATTATTAGGTGATAAGGCACCAAACCAAATGCTCATTTTAACCAAAGCAAATGACGTCTCTATCTTCCCTGACTTATTGAACCATCTTCTTGTGATGAAAGGAGATAAAATTGGTTGCCATGGTGAGGTTTTCATTAAATTTATCTTAAGATTAGTCAGTCTTTGGATGTAAATATTTTTCTTAATTTGTTTCTATTTGAACAATACAGTATGCTTTTCCCCATATGTTTTAGTTATCTTTTATCACTAGAAATTTCCAGATTAAATGTGTAGCTTTATTTATTATCAGTTTAAATGATTTGAAGAATTGAATTAACATGTTCACAGTAAAAAGTTAAAATGTAACAGACCAGTCAGAAGTGAGAAGCAAACTTCTCCTTTTCCTATCATTTTCCATTTCACTCATTAAAACTTTTATTGAGGTTTTTGTATGTATTTGTATATATTATTCCAGAAATTTTCCTGTATATGCAACACTATGTGTGTGTATAATGTAATACTACTTACATAGTTTTACATCATGTCTGTTTTGTTTTTATATCAAATGATATCATAGAATAATACTGCTCAGTGTTTTTACTTAATGAAATACCACGCAAAACTTTTCACACCATTTTAAAATCATCTTTACTGTTCTATGTCTATATATTTCTTTGTATGGATTATTGGGAATTATTTCACCAGCCCTTAAAGAATGAGCCAATGAACTGAGTTCTTACAGCTTCCGTGAATCTGTGCTGGGTACCAGATGGGATCTGTCCCCAGAGTGGTCACGTTTTTGTGCCATGATGATGATGATGAGGAGGAGGAGGAGGAGGAGGAGGAGGAGGAGGAGGCAGTACCGGGGATTAAACCTAGGGCCTTAGCACTGAGCTACATCCTCACTCCTTTTTTATTTTTTATTTTGAGATGGGGTCTTACTAAGTTGCTAAGTTGCCCAAGTTAGGCTTGAATTTGATATCCTTCTGTCTCAGCCTCCCAGAGCGCTGTGTTTATAAGCGTGCACCACCACATCTAGCTCATTTTTTATGTCTTTACAGATGGTGTTTATATTGCTCTCAGCTTTTTATTATTGAAATATTTTTCCACTATTGCATTATTTTCACTCTTAAGGCACTTTTCTATTACAATCAATTATATATTTAATGTTATTAGAAGTATGTTTGATTCTAATCTGATGTCAAGTATACTAGTGCGGTTGACGACTTATTGCTTTACTTTGTGTCTGTTTTTAAATTTACTTTTATTGCTTTTGTACTTTTTGAGGCATAAAAATGTCAGCTGAACTGAATCAGTTTCTTTTAGGAGCATTCATAATACTCTTAGATAACACATTTGAGCAACATTTTCCTGATTATTAACTTTATACAGTTTTTGCCTATCTTGAAAATGAGAGAATTGCTAGGTTTATATTTTCTTTTCCTCCTCAACTTTGTTTTTTACTGGACTATTTTTACGCTACCAAGGACCATAACCTTGATAATTCTATAAACATAATTTCCTTGTCTTTAAGTCTAGGTTTTCATTTATACTGATTCAGCAGAAGCATTCCTCTTTCACATAGTATACGTTATTTTGACTTATTGCTTGCTGAGCACATATAGATATATGTTTTTAAAAGAATAGTATATTTTATGTCTTTGAATGTTCAAAAATTCTATTTCTGTCTCTATATTTTACTGAAAAATCATAGCCTAGTATAAAATTTAAGGCTTATGTTTTTCTGCCAGAATCTTGAAACCATTTCTCTACCACATTGGCCATTGGAAGTTGGTGGACATATTTAAGTTCTGTGTGAAGGAATCCTCATTGTCCTTTCTTAGGCTACATGGTGCCAGCAAGATGTTGAGGCTGGAGACACAGGATAAACAAATGTGTTCTCTCTCCCTTGAGAACCTCTGGAACTGGACTGGGACACGATCAAGGTCAAAGTCAGCCACGTGTCTCACTGGCATCATTCTAACCCAGTAGTTTTAATAGAAAACTTGCTATTTGCCTGAAGATCCAGTAACTCCACCTAGATAGCCGTTCTTAATGTTCTGCATCATTTCTTTGTAAATTCTGTGTGATTGTTTGACATCAATTTACCCTTTATTTTAGGAAAAGCTTATTTTGTTATATCTTTGAACTTTTTTCTGCCCCATTTTTAATTTTCTTCAGGAGTATTGGTTTTGAGCATTTGATAACTTTATATCTTCTGTAACTGTTATTTTTCTCTCCAGTGAGTTAATCCTTTTGTCTTTGTTTTGTGTGATTTGCTTTTCAAGAATTGTGTTTCTTCCTGGTTTCCACACTATATATTTTGGGTATTCTCTCTTTCAAATGTGGTCTTCATCTGAGAAATGGCTGTACTGATTTTTTTCTATTTCTTTCCTGAAATTATAAATTCATTTTAAAATTTGTTACCTTTGGTTCTCCTTTTACCTGTTTTGTATCTTTCTTAAATCTTTCACCCATAATTCATATTTTCTTTAGATTTTTTAAGAGTGCCATTTGATATAAATTTACTTTTGCTTATTGAGAGCAACGGATTTTGATCTTTGCATCTGTTTCTGTCTTGTTTTCTCTCTTTAGGATGAGCAGGTGACCTACAGAGGTTATGACTGTTTCACTGGATACTTCAGTTGCATACTTTATTTCCTAATTTAGTATTTGTTTGATCTGATGAATTTGTCAGCAACTACAAAGAGGGATGACGTTCTCTCTTATTCCTGGCTCCTGGCTCCATCTGGACTCTCTCTTGGTGTTAGGAGTCTTAGGGAAATAACAGAGATGACTAATATGCAAGATCCACCTTTTAGTCCAGCCCCTTCGGCTCATTTGGGAAGTGAAAGTTTGAACCTAGTTTTTCTAACCCCAAATAAAAGGTCATCAATTGGACCTTTTTCATCTTACCAGTTACTTTTAAGAAATCTGCATGTAGGTCAATATCTAGAGAGATTATCTACAATTCATCATTTTCTCATTTTGTATCGATTGCATTATATTTAGAAAGTGTTTCTTGTGAGGTTGGGATACCTTTTTAATATTGCAATTTTATCTTATTGTTATCAATTTTCATAAACGACAGTGGATGAAATAAGCATTTTCTTACATTTTTTCCAGAAATCTCCATTAGTATACTTTAAAATAGAGTAATCTGAGTATTTGTATTGATTTGAAAAATACTTGTATTGATCAAAAAACACTTTTCAGTGTTTTGAGTCAAGTGTTTTCAATTCTTAGGAATAAATATATTTATATAGTTCATATTATGGATTCTAATTTGGATTTCTTTATTTACCAGCTACAATTCTTCTATTTAGTCCCTTAACTGTTTTCAGTTTTAAGAGGATAAAAAATCGTACAGACCTCACAGGGCTACTTTGTGGGAATCAAACAGAAGACTTGTGAAAACTGGGAATGCTACCAACTCCAGCGCACCTGCTGGTGCAGCGACTCTTTATAATCTGCACTCGGAAAAGAAATCCAAGTCTTGGTGCATTGAGGACTATTTGCTCTTTGTGGAGTGATCTCCAGATACATTCGTATTTTCTTACTAAGCGTGAGGGAGATAAAGGCACATGCGGCCCTTGCAGTCATTGCCCTGAATCCTCACCTCCTCCTGTTTGCTGCCCTTTGTTTCTGAGCATTTGCAGACAGAAATGCAGGTGGAGCGAACTGCAATGCAGTTGAGGAGTTCATACCAGAAAGAGCCAATACTTACTTACAAGGAAAAGCACTTGCCGACTGAAGGGTGACTTCAGTTCATCTTGGAGGGAGGTTTGCTGAAGAGTGAAAAGGGCATTTTAAAATTGCTTTTGGTTATAGACCGGTTTTAATGCTTTTCAGAAGATACAAGTATTGACTATTTTTTATTACTTTGTGTGGTGGGACTGTTTTTCTTGCGACACTGAGTGTCTTAGAACTTAGGTGAGATGCCTTCTGTTTCCCCTCTGATCCACCCTGAGGTCTTCTCCATCCCGTGCTGGGCCTTGAGGAGCTGACCTAGAACTTTGACCAGTAGGGACCATTTTCAAGCAACTGGCAGAAGGGAGAAGGGTGAGGTTGGGGAGCGTGGCTCTTTCTTTTCTCCTGAAAGTCCCTGGGGACCAGCCCCATCCCTTGACCCCAGGTCACAGTTCTGGTGAGGGGGCCTCCTCAGACTCCATGTCTGCATAACCTCTCCCTCTCCTGCCATTTTGGCTCAGATGTCCTGCACCCTAGCCCTCCTACGTCGTGACCTCCGTGGTCTCTTGGTAACATTTCCTTTTTCAGTCCCCTTCTCAGCTTAGCCAGCTGAGGCATGCTGTCTTCTGTTGGACTCTGAATGGTGCAGGCCCACAAATTTGTTCACAGATATACTTTTACAATACCGGGAACTCCCCTAGAAAAAATACAGAGAGCACAGGGGCCAGGATAGCTCCATTAGCTGAAATGGGCACAACCTTTAATTTTGGACAGTTTTCACGCTTTAAATGGTAGCCTACCAAGTCAGAGAACTGCGAATGCACCTTAACATCAATAGTAGGTGTTGATTTTATAGAGAGGGAAGGAAGGACATAAACCTTTTTTGAACATGAACTTTGTGTAGGTATCAGTGTTCAATATATCATTATTTTATGAAGCTGTAGTAAGAAAGGAACATCTGTCTTCATCTTCAGAGGATTCTTATGAAGATTAGTCAGTCTTGTTTGTCCAGTGTCTCAGAATTGTAAAAGGCAGAGCTATTGATCAAATACTTTTGACCCCAATCCACTAAAAGTTTTTTTCCCAAAGTTCTTTGTGCCTCATAGAACCTAGAATTTTCTTTTTTTAATTACAGATTGCCAGAATTATCCCAAACCTGCTGGGAAAAAATCTTTCCTGGTGCACTTTTGAGTAGATTTTATAAGCCCTTCTGTGATTCTGATATGCTGCTGGTTGGAGGGGACTGAGCTGAAGTTTCCAGTTAGTTCTGCTCCTAAAGAACAATAAACTTTCCCCCTGCTTCCTGAATTTCATTTTTCTATTCCCTTAAAAAGACACATATCCTAGAGAATGAATTACTTCACCAAGCATTATTTACTCTGACTTTTGCTCTGGATCATTTTTGAATAGGGTTATGGAGTTTAGCAATTGTTCAGGAGTTAAAGGCCATGTGAATTATGTTCCGAAATTCTGTACTAGAAATATCTTTATCCTCACTCGGATTTCTTTAAAAGCAGAATAATTTTTTTCAGATTCAATGAAAATATACTAAAACTCAATTACTAATACTGATAAAGTAAAAAATAAGCTGTTAGGTATATATGTTTATTAAAAATTGGCACAAAATGAGAATACTGGAATTTAATAATCTCATAATCTCTCTATTCTTCATGCACAACATTATCTCTATTGCAGATGTTTTTCATGATTTTTGGAGTGAAGAAAACATAATCCCTTAGCACTGGGGAGTGAATCTTTAATACTATGTAGTTTTTCACTGTTCACTGCTCCACTTTCTCATCTTTAAAGTAGGATAAATCCACCTTACTTAACCTCAAAGGAGTATCAAATTCATTGTTTAAAAATAAATCCCTGATAATTAAATTGGTATGAAATGAAAAAAAAATCAATAAAATATAACAAAAGACGAACCACGTGGAGCTCATAAAAAGTCCAAATATCAATGGAAATATGTTATTTTGTCAATGGCTTAGAGTCCAGTGCTTACCAATGTTGATATGTAATTTTGGGTTTCCTTGACTCTGTCGGATCATTATTACATGATACAACAAATGACCGCTTAGGGTTTTCTTAGAGTTCTATTCTGTAGAAATAGACCACCGATAATCAACCTTGACAGGAATTTTAGGAAGACGACCTGAAGTAAACAGCTGCTCATCTGGAAACAGCAAGGCTTGAAGGTTCTTAGTGACAGGAATTACAGTACCATTTCTCTTTATAGCTCCCTGCAGGGACAGCGTGGGCATGGAATAAAAAGTGAAACTTTTTCTGAGCTTGATCACTTGAAAGGAAGATCCAAAGAAGAGTAGGTAGAAAATAATCACTGAAATTTTCCTCCTTTTGTCCATAGTCAGTGATTGCTTCTGAAAAGCTTTAGGTTGTTTAACCTAAATATTCCATTTTAAGCACTTTTTATGCTCATTTTAAATATAAAACATTAAAATGTCTTATCTTCAGCATTTGTAATGTTAAGAAGAGGGCAAATATTTCTTGCATGATCCACAAAGAAAACTTTCCCTAACAATGTGATGGTGGATATTAGCATCCACTTTTGAAGGTCCATATCTGTGTATCCAGGGGAATCTGCCCATGGATCTGGCCGAGGCAGATTCGCCTCGGGTACAGCTAGTATTGATGAATGTACAAGTCCACTGCTTCTAGGAAGAATTATATATCAAGCACCAGGGGAGGAGAGGGACACCCTCCCTCCATGCTTCGGAATGCGGGCATTCGTCTCATCTGTGAATCATTCTGGATCATTTTACTAAAGAGGGCTGGGGCAAGAAGGCCCCTCCGTATCCCCAGTGCAACAAAGCCTGCTACTTATGTCCCATTTTTGGGGGTAATATTTGAAATTCCATAGGAAAGAATCATTTTGTTTCTAAAGCACTATGAAATTGAAAATGGACTAAGACTAATTAGAATTCTAGGAATATGCAAAGCTGATAGCCACCCTTGTTAGGAAGGAACCATTTCGTTATTATTTTAGAGGCCTGCTGTCATTGGGAAAAAGAGGGTAGTGTAACGGGTTATTTTGGAATATGCAAGACATGTGCTGATGAGCTATAATTACACAGTGACATCTTGGGAACTGCTATTTGGATGCTGTTGCAAGCTAATTTATAATTTTTTAAAGATGCTACATTCACATTGGATTTCATTTTTTGCCCCTATTTCTTTAAAACTGGGAGCCCTACTATTGGTTTAAAAAAACCTCAAAGAGTTTTCTTTATAGCATGCTGCCAGCTGAATTAAAACTCCCAAGAGCCAAGAAGCTAAAGGTAAAGCTCCTTAAATATTTTCCAAAATCCTGTAATGCCTCTTGCAAAACTTTCGCTCTGTTTTGAGTGTTTGGTTTATCCTGTTGTATAACCATCAGAACGTATCTTACTAGCAGATCTTTATTGAGGGCTGATGCTATTTTCCCCAGATATCGATCTAAAGTTCCATGAATTTGGTTAGACGAACAAGTGAAATTATTCATCCTCCAGATACATAACTGTTTCTGCCCCCGAGAATCTGAAGGGAAAGATGGGAAAAGTAGTCACATAACGGGGGCATCATGGACGACCTGAAGACTACTCAGCCTCCTGAGGAGTCAGAAAGTGTTCTGTGGGGTGAGGTAGCTCTTCTGCTGTCACAGGGCCTACTGAGGGGAAGGAGCATGTAGGCTGTAGAAGCAGCATGTCTGACCACCAGGAGGTGAGGATCAGGATGCATGGGATTAATCCAAGTTGCTGGGTGGGATGAAGGGCCGGAGTCTGATGCAGCCCATTTCCAGGAGGCCTTACGCTGTGGCCCGTTACCCTCCTCTCAGTTCTGCAGTCTACTTGCTTTGTGCCATCTCTTAGCAGTAGGAATACAAGTTAGTGCCATAGAGGGGACACTGTCTCTTCAGCCCATTAGTATGTTGTAGGGAATTGAAGAGGAGAAGCAGCTGAAGGCTTGCAGAGGAAATCAAAACATGGCAGTGGCTGATACTCACTGTGGAGCAGAAGGACACCGAGTGGAGCATGAGCCTCAAAGCCTGCCAGCCCCGCCTGGCTCCTCTGCCACTGTGCTCTGCCCCTGCTCCTTCTTCATTGGAAATCAAAGCAAACTTTTCTCTTTTCCAAAAAGTGTGGCTCCATTTCCAAGATCCATGGTGACTGAATCTATTTTTGTTTTTACTTGAGATAAATTGAGATTCAATTTTTTCTTGAGATATGAACAAGTGGATCTGAGTGTCACTTATCCACTCAAAAGAGAATTAGGCTTCAACTGTCTTAAAATTGACAGCCAGGCATGGGTGTGTTTGTCTGTAATCCCAGTTTTCTAGGAGGCTGAGGCAGGAGGATAGCAAGTTTTACCCAAACGTGAGCAACTTAGCTACTTAGTGAGACCCTGTCTCAAAGTAAAAAGTGAGGGCTGGGTTGTAGCTCAGTGGCACTGCACCTGCCTCGACAGTGCAAGGTTCTAAGTTCGATCCCCGGTTCCATAAATAAATAAATAAAATAAATAAATAAATAAATAAAAAATAAACAGTGAGAAAAGGGATGAGGATGTAGCTCAGTGCAGAGGTCCCAAAATTCAATTCCTAGTTCTTGAAGTCATTTTCTCCTCTCCTTTCTTCCTTTCTCCTCTTCTTTCTTCTCTCCTTGCTTCCCCGCTGGCTCTCTTGAAGGTCCCGGCCTCTCCGGTGATGTGCTCACTGATAACCAACATGTGAGTCCTGGGTCCCCTGAAAAGAGCCAGGTGGAGGAATCCTCTAGAACACAGGAACAGTTTCTTCTGTTCAGTGAGGCCTATAGAGGTCGTATTTACACTTCTACTTTTACAAGACCTAAAACCCCAACCAAACCCTGCTCATGCTGTTTTCCAAAGCAAAGACGGAAAACAAGGAGCATACTAGAAATATTGCTGGAGCCAGAGACAGTGTCCTGGTTCTGGCTCCATCTCAAGCCAGCTCTGTGACATCTCAGATGAGCTGTTTTGTGTGTGACACACTGTATCTGGACTGCGTGAGGTGTTCAGTGCTTTATCATTATTACTCTATTCAGTGCTAATTCCGTTCATTCATTTGTTCATATAATCCCGGAAGTTCCAGATTCTGGGGAGTGGGATGTAAAAGTGCCTTACCTTTGAGGAACACAGTGTGGGGTGAGGGGTGTGCTGGACAGCAGTGACACATCTGAGACCAACAGAGGCACAATGACAGTGGGGCAGACACGTGCTACGATGTCGGGAGGAGCGTGACCTCACAGAGATGGGGCATCCAGGCCTCAGGGAGAGAAGCTTTGTTTATTATAATTTTTTAAAAAAGGAAATGCTCTTAAATGAACAACAATTAATTAAGGTTATCTAGGCAGAGAGGTGGGGAGATGCAGTCACAAAGGAGGGCACGGCACATTCAGGAGTGTACCTGGGGTCAGTCGTCTGCTACGTGAAGCTGGGTTGTGGCTGTGGCACTGGAGAAGGGGACTTGTCCCTAATCTGCTGAAATGATCCTGATATGTTTAAATTTCTGGTTTGTATGTTCCTTCATTCCATTAATGAAATTGAGACCTCATATCTCACAGGTTTGAGTGTAGACCCTCTGGCATTACCCACAGCATAAATAGGCACAGTAAATAATTCACTGAGACAGCTGTCACTCTAGAGAGTGCAGGTCAGGGCATGTGGTTGTCATCAGTCAGCTGCCACCTATTGCCATGCTCTTCCCAGATGCTTCTGGTCCTGCCCTTGGCGGGCAGGGGGTGGCCACTCAAGTGAGGGGCTGGTAAGCAGTGTCTGAGTGAGGAAGCCAGTGACCTGGGAGGGGATCACAGGCCAGCAGCATGCATGGTGGCCCTGCCTACTCATGCTAGTGGGGGCAGGGACAGGGGACAGGTTAAGACCCTCGGCCATGTGGATTGTTCTGGGTTCCCAGATGTGCATGATTGGCTGAGGAATGGGACCGGGAAGGACATTAGTGAGCTCAGCTTGAAGAGCTGAGAGGAAGGGAAGAAATGTGCAGACTTAATGCTTTGAAATCTATGTGCTCCCTCCAGAAGCCCTGAAGAAAGGCACCATGTAAAAATCTTGTAGCTCTTGCGTGAAGCTCTACCCTTTCCTGTGGGTTATAGGAGCAAATCGAAAAAATAGCACTGTTGAAGAAAATGCACATAGCTAGAAGATAGACAATAGGAGATTCTCTTGATTAGAAATACACATGGAAAGAAGAAAAAGAAAAATGTGATGTAAAAACCATTAGTGAGATTGAGAGAATAAAATTTCAGAAAATGGTATTATTTTGATAATTCTCACAGTAAGATTGTGGGAAATAGTGAATTTCCATCTGGTATTAAAATTTTCTAACAGATAAGCTATATAGCTACCGTCATTTACTCAGGTGATTGTCATGAGAGAAATGTCAATTTTAAGCCAGCGGATACTTTGTTTTACATGCATTTGCTGCCTTTATTAAGCAAAATATTATACAAGCCAATTTTCCCCCTCCCTTGTAGATCAGATCAAGTTTAAAACAAACCACCACATTCAGATACATGTATTAATCTTGTTGAAAAAGTAAAGGCAAATGGATGTTCAGTGGGTAAAGAAACTATTTTTTCAACAAATTTTCAGTTCATGCTTTATTGTTTAAGCCATAGGATCAGAATTTAGTCTATAAACCTGCTATTATGGTGTTATCTCGGTTCATGAACTCAATTATCTCCACAATTCTGGTCACAAACTGAACTGGGAGACAACTGAATCAAATTTCCCCATATGGTCAACATTGAACCTAACCATTGAATTTGATTCAGTTCTGGTTAAACTTAGTTTTCGATAAGAATCATGGAAAGAATCAAATTCATGAATGGAGGTACCACTGTATGTAACACATTACTTAAAAATCAAGTCACGATCTACATAGACTAATTTTATTGGATTATCAAGCAAAGGTATCCATTTACTAAGCTGCTTGTATGTTTAGCATGAATAGTTGCTAGTAAGTTACATAATAATTTAGGACTGACTTGAAGGATAAGTTATGCTTACGATGTGAGAAATTCCAGATGTCCTAACTCTTCAGAGTTCCTAACTCTTCAGAGTATCTAACTCAGCAGTACCCAAGAGAAGTTTGGAGACATTCCAACAAATTTGACAAGTTGCTATGCACTTCTGGTTTAGCTTCTACCATAGCTTCTCTCGAAAGACTTCTTGAATGTGTGTGATCTAGCTTCTCAATCTTCTTTTCAATTTTTCCTCTCTTCCGTCAACTCATACAACCTTTCAAATTTCCAAGTTAAAATAATGCTCTATCCTCATTTAGAGTTTGAATGATTGCTGTGCCCAGCTTCTTACCAGGTGGCAACTGAGTGGTCTCAAATGCCCTTGTAACAAATGAAAATGTATTTCGATCATTTAAAATTTTCAATTTACTTTCTAAACCTGCTTTCTATCCCAGAATTGGCCCTACATCAAGCAAGTCTTATAAAGGTCTCCCGATAGGGGAAGTTTCAAGGACTGATGCATGGATGCACCAAGGTTACAGTCCAAATAGCTGTGCTGACTCACAAGGCCAGCCCCTCAGAAACCAGGGCCAGTGGGTGTTATTTTGCTTCTCTGCAGATGAGAGAGACAGAGAGAGAGAGACATACTTTATTAGTTTTTCTGTCACTGTATTTAATGCTGAATACTGAAAGATAGCTGGATGTTTGGGTTTATTTTTGGTCCTGGTTTTCCATTCAGTTTCTTTCAAGAACAAATTTTCTCATTTAATCAGAATAAGTTGTCATAGGAGCCATAGATTATAGGTGAATCCATTTTCTATCGAAGGAAGGTAGAGATGCAAGAAGGAAATTCTGAGATGGCCTATACTCCTATACTGTCTTTCTGATTGAGAAGAACCAATTATGTAATTTTAATTAATGGAAACAACACTAAGGAAAATGATCAGAAATACAGGGGTTTGGATTTTGAACTCAAAAGCAAGAGTAATTGTAGTAAATTTAAATGGAACTATTTAAAGTAATCAATGATTTAGAGGTGTCACCTAGTTATTTTTCTGAAATAGTCTAGTAGAAATTAATTAAAAAATAAAACAAGTTGCTGAGGAGAGTCAGTAGCATGCATTCTCTACTATATTTTTCTTCAGGGCTTTAGCTACACCAGAGGTTTTCAATGAGGAGCCATTTTGTTGTTCACGAGACATTTGGCAATACCTAGAGACTTTCTTCTTGTTGCCATAATTGGAAGATAGTGCTACTGGCATCTAGTGGATAGAGGAGAGAGATGCTGCTAAACCTTCCACCATGCTGAGTGCGACCCTCTACCACAGAGAAATTATCCAGTCCAAAAGTGTCAATTGTGCTACTATTGAGAAACTCAGATATATTTTAATAGCTATGATCAGAAGTCAGATGACCCTTACTGATATCCTCAAAGAGAGGTCTTTGGGAGAATTCCAGCCATCAGCATTCCCAGGAGTCCTTCTGGTCTGGGGTTATGTGGGGTGACAACCAATTTCTTGGGCTCTCCTAACTCTGAGGGTCCTGGTTGGCCTCTGGGATTCACCTATAACTTATTTTTAAACATCAGTCATCATCATCATCATCATCATCATCATCATCATCATCATCATCATCATCATCAGGACCGATCTACAGCTCCAGTACCCAAACACAGGATGATTTGCCTTCCTCTAGAATTTTGGGGCAATTCTAGAATTATCTCAGAGATCTGAATTGTGGGTTTTGTGCCATGGGCACTTATCATAAGATTAACAAAAGTATTAACCAGATTATGAGGGCAGCTATCCATACTATATTTTTGGAATTTTGGGGTCACTAATTTAATTAGCATTTTGTCCAAATCATGGAGAAATTCTCCATCACCAACATGACCATATTTGGCTTCTCTTGCTGAGGGTGCAAATCCGGATTGCTCTTTGGTGGTGTTGGCCTGTGCTGTGGTGTAGGGTCTACCTTCATTTGACCTCTTTTAATTCACAGTAACATGAAGTGCAGGAGTCTGCATCTTACTTCTTTGGGTGTAGGGTGGTGGCAAGTCAGAGCTCTGTCCCTGTGAAATGGAAAATTTTCTGTTCTAGGTTACTTCTCATCACAGTGCCTTCCATTATTCTCGATGTTTGTTTATTTGCACAGTTTTCAAATCTTTCTCCCCTGTTACTGTAAGAAGTCTTCATATGTGAAGCAAGCATCCTTATTATCATCCCCATTTTTTCTGATGAGGGAACTAAAGCCAGGAGAATTATCCAGTGTACAAGTGGCAGAATAGTAAGTGAATAAGTGTTTCTTTCCTCCAGAAACTAGTGAGTCTCCTTCTCTTGCAGAGCAAGACTTACCTTGGTGACCTTGGGCATAAAAGTTACTGCTCCCTGTAGCATAGGATGCACCCTGCCTTAGCTCTTCTCAAAGAACCTTACATTTGGCAAGAGGTTTATCTTTTCTACTAGGTTGCAAAATATGCATAATGCCTTTCGCAGTTCTCCTCTTTCCCAACATGGTCCAGACAGATTGGATTAGCCCTGAAGATATTCAAGTGTCCAGGGTCAGGTGTCATGACTGGGCTAGTAGAGCATTATGGTGACTTAATTAATTTTATCCATCTGTAGGGTTAAAGCCTATGCAGGCTGAGGTGTAAAGGAACAAAGAAAATGAGTTTTATGGGTTAGTAGTTTTATTTCAAATTTATCAATGGGATTTAAATATTGTAATGGCATACTTTTGCCAAAGGGGAATATTATTTGGAGACTAGAGGAGGCTTAGTAGAAGGACAGATTTGGCATTGTTAATTGGAGGATGCAAGAAGAAAAGTTGAGAAAGAATTACGGAAAAGGCATGGAATCAGATCCTCAGGAAATCACCAGCGCTAATGGGTTATTACCAGTCCTTAGAGTGCCCCTGACTGGAAGTGGAGAAAGTTCTTCATCTGGCTGTTAAAAAATCAAGCATTGTACAATATCTTTAGGAGGCTAGAGAGTTGGTAATATGCCAGATGTCTAGACCAGTGGGGCTGAACCAACAGCATGCATGCCACAGTGGGATGCTTGTATCATTCAAAGCTCTGTAAGATTCACCATCACTGGTTTAGACCAATGCTTTTGAAGATCTGTTTAATGAAATATTAGATTATCAGGATGTGAATTCCTCAGATATTTGGGAAATATTGGAATTATCCAAGCAAACAGGCTGTTCTAGGGAAGTTAATATGTTAACATGCATTGTAGATCTCCAAGAGAGGAACACTCAACATACTCTGCCACATTTGTAATTAAAACTCCACTCCATTTTGCCTACGCAGTCCCTTATTATAGTTGGTGAGGGTGGTCTCCTTTTCTCTTGGTGGAGATTGGATGGCCAGCAAATGGTGACTCTCCCATTCTTACTCATTTCTTCCTTTTGGCCCATGCTATTGAGGTCTGTGTGGGGTGGGTTGTAGGCAGGGGGACAAGGAGAGACAGCTGTGACCATTCTCTGTGCTTTCTTCCACCTGGTTGATGGTAAAGCTCCTCCTTCTCTTCTGGGGGTACAGTAGGAAGATTTTTCTGTGCATGTGGATGGACAGAGGCCAGGGGACACATGCTTCTTTATACCTGAGAGTGGTCTCCTCCCAAATCATGCCCATACCTCTTGGCTTTGCCCATGGAGTTTTCCTCATCTTCCAGGCAGATTTCATGGACAGGGCCAAGGCAGATCTCTCCTGCACAACTCAGACCTGGTCTAGAGTCCTCATGCCTCTGTACCATGCAGTCCACAATGATCCATTCTAGCATCCATGAGGTTTGTTATGAGGAGAAAGAAGGAAATGGTCCTGTTCTGTAATTGTGAAGATATTTTTTGGTGTCTTTCCATGTTGCCAAAAGATTCAGGAGAGATGAAAGCCATTTCCAGTATGGTTCTCTTCATGAATTTTTCATAAGAATTGATGGGAATGGGGGAGAACTTTCTTATTCGGTTATCTAGAACTACCAGGTTGATGACTTGGTTGATACAAATACAGACAACGTCCTGTTCCAATGTCTAATGTTTATCAACACAGAAGAGCCTCCTAACACATGCATACACGCTCACCACACACTGTTTTCAGAACTGCATTGTATTTTTCTGAGTCTCTGGTGATTTGCATGCTCAGCCTTCATTCCTCACTGTCCATTTGTTTTCATCCCTCAACAACCTCTGCCATCATCTAGCACAACTTCCTTCCTTTCTTCCTTCCTTCCTTCCTTCCTTCTCTCCCTCCCTCCCTCCCTCCCTCCCTCCCAGGAAAGAAGACATAGTAAAGGAGAATTAGTTAGAAAACTAGAGAGATCTTTGATAATATAATGTACTTCAAATCAAAAGGGAAAGTTTTGACAGGGACAGCAAGTGGAACTGAAAAAATGTGAGTGGATGACACAGCTGGAGGAAACTGGTGACCTAGAGGGTAGGCACATTATGGAGTGTTGTTTGCTTTTCTTTGTTTTTTCAACATTTGAGGGCTAGTTGGTAATTTTATTATCTTCACAACATTATCATAACTGCTGAAAGAGTTATTTGCTTTACAAATTCCCATATTTACTGTGATCATTACAAAGTTCTTGAGAATGTATGTGGAGATTAAAGTGAATTTTCCCAGTGAATTCTGGGAAAACAATCTCTACTTAGCCTGGTTGATATTTTGTCCAGTGACTTGACCTTCCTCTGTGCTCCATTTTATTTCTAAAACAAAAGAAAATGATTATGTTCACCAATTACTTAATTTGTTTTTAAATTAAAGGAATAACACAAAATGGCTATAATGTTTCATGTGTATGTATAATGCATATATATGTATGTGTTATGTATACATCCAATTGTAGGAGAAATGTTTATCCATTGGTAAGTAGGGAAAATGTGAAGACAGGGTTTAAATTGACTGGAAGCTACTAAGTTAATATTTTTCTCACTGTACTTTTAAATTGAATGCAATGGATCTGTCTCACACATGGGTTGTCCCTGAATATTGAGCAAAATTAAAATTTCAGACATGAAGTGACATGTTTACTACATATCTCAATTCTCGTGTTTGATTTCTGGATAATAGAAGCCCCTTGCACATGTGACTGCACTTACTAAATGAGCTGATTCTGTCAGATGCTCATGTAGTCCAGGGGATAGTATATGCACAGTAAATTCAAGCTATTATTATCATCATATTATAGAATTACTTTTCAAAAGGTCCCTATAGGAATGAAAATCTAGAGGAAATTTTGTCAAAATGTTAATGATAGTTGAATTAGGGAAAAAGTAAATGTTTTTCTACTTCTAAGATGCTATTCCCTATTCCTTCATTTCTTTTTTTCCCCCATTAAGTTTA